>CM033999.1:36292314-36702313 GCA_019603395.1 Cyrtorhinus lividipennis
AGATGTGACGTCTTTTCCCTCTTCTCACCAATAAGATTTCCAGTGACACCCTACCCTTGAGTTCGATTTGAAATGCAACCAAACGGGTCTTTGTTGAGCTCACGTTACATAGGAGAATGGTGAAAATGAGAAAGCACGCTGGCAAAGGGGACGTTTTCAAATGATGATTCTTGACGCGGAGTCTTCACCTCAAAGACGCTGCAAATGATACCTAAATGATACCACAAATGTACGCAAATTTCTAAAAACTCCTATTAAAAAAAAAAAAAAATACAAATTACATTACATTTACCTAGGTTCCTCAAAATCGTGAAACCTCATCGTCAAAGTAAACGTTTTTGCCCATGATTTCCTCGGTTTCGGGTCTGAAACCATTCGAGGGATGAATAGAGCTGGAAAGTACCACTGACAAGAATGTCAGACTATGCGGAGGTTCCCTGCTACAAAAAACTCAGAAAATTCTTCCACAGGGGTGGTTATTAGGGTGGGTCGAAAAAAATCGATATTTTTTTTTCGGATCGTAATACCGCGGAAAAGTTGCTAAATGGTATGACTAAAAAGGGGAAAAAATATTAAAATTATCGGATGTTATCTTCGTTCGCGCATAAGCTCTAAAGTTTTGAAAAAAATAAATTTTTTTTGAAAATTTGTAATAATTTTTTTTAACGATATTTAATATGTAATAGTGAAAATTTTCATCTACAACACACTAATAAAGTAATATAAAAATACCGGTATTGCACTTCAACATCTTCCGTTCGCGCATGGACATCCAAATATAGCCAAAATACAAGAAAATCGGATTTTTGTCCTATTTTCATTTCATGTATAGTTACAGATATCAATAATGTAATACCTAATATCTGATTATACATGTTCTGATAGTTAAAGAAAAAAAATTCAGACGTAATTAGGCTTGGTTTTTCGATCGCGCACAGCGATACAAAACTTACTGTCAGCTCCACTAGCGGGTAAACGACCCACGCCGCGTCACGTGATACCCCCTCTTTTCGGATCGTAATACTGCGGAAAAGTTGCTAAATGGTATGACTAAATAGGGGAAAAAATATTAAAATTATCGGATGTTATCTTCCGTTTGCGCATGAGCTCTAAAGTTTGATTAAATTTTGAAAAAATTAAATTTTTTTGAAAATTTTTAATATTTTTTTTTATTACGATATTTAATATGTAATAGGGAAAAATGTCATCTACGACACACTAATGAATTAATATAATAATACTGGTATTGAGTTTTAACATCTTCTTTATCAATCAGGGATCCAGGACCTTTGTCTCACTCCAGGTGGCTAACAACAGCTAACCGTGCTTTAAGACTCTACATTAGTCAAGAAAATCCAACTGCTGAGTTCCAGGAATAGTAATATTCATTCTGAAGTCATATATGCCGATGTGGTTTTGTATTAAGAAGACCAAACTTTTTACTGATGGCCCTAAGCTCGTGCATCCAATGTATTGAAAACCTCAAGATATCTTAAAGATGAACTCAAGGCTTAATTGACCCAGTTATAGAGAGAAATGGGTTCTTTGCATAGTGTTTCGTGTGATGACATTTTTTCCCTATTAAATATAAATATCGTAATACAAAAAAAATATTAAAAAATTTCCAAAACAATTTAATTTTTTCAAAAGTTAATCACATTTAGAGAATCATGCGCGAACGGAAGATAACATCGATAATTTTTAATATTCTTTCCCTATTTAGTCATAACATTTAGCCAACTTTTCCGCGGTATTACGATCCGAAAAGAGGGGGTAGCCGTGTGCGGCGGGGTCGTTGACCCGCTAGTGGCGGTGACAGTAAGTTTGTATCGTGTGCGCGATCTTTCGAAACAACCAAGCTAAGTACTCTTCGGACTAGAAGCATGGAAACTCATTCCAATCGATTCAGCCTCCAAAAATTAGTAAAAAATAATACCCCATTTTCCTAGATTTACATTTAGCCCCCTACCACCCTCTCGAATCTGGTCCGATCGGGCTGAAAAGTTTCAAGGATCAACTGAAGCCGGAAACGGGTTCCTGACCGAAATTTCTGATTTTCAGAAAATTGCTTACTATCAAAAACGGCATGGACGGAGTACGGACTTTTGACTACTTTTGATCTAAACACCTTGAAAAGCCCAGAAAGGCAAATCGGAGAGGGTATTGTTTATTTTAGTTATTATTTAAGGAATAACCAACCAAAACGGTAAAAACGGACTTTTTTCTCACTCTGAACATCTTGAAACACAAAATTTCAAAATGTTGGAACAATGAAGAGAGAATAATTAGCGGTGTAACATTAAAGGGAGGAGGGGTACAAGCCGGAGAATAAAAAGCTAATAAATCAAAGAACGCGAAGAAAAGTCATAAGTCAGTTCAGAGCAAAGTTTGAGATCATTCAAGTTGTGACTTTTCCAAAACAGGCTATATAAGCACAAATTCAAGACCATATTGATTGAATCTTTTGATAAATACTCAAAAATCTGATTAATTTTGCTTCAAGATGAGTCGTGGGACAAGCCATGCATGGAAAGATGCAGTGCGTCCCAATGATGTGGACTTGAAGCAACAAACACCACAAAATCACGCTTGTAGTACGTAACAACCCAGTGTTGAAGAGGTTTCAATACATTGTGTGTTGACTGAGATGTTCTGAGTGTAACGTCGTGAGTTACCCGTTGATTGAACGCAATCATGGAGGAATTGTGAGGTAAATGTGGAAAACCGGATTTTGGCGGCCGACCGCGATGGATTTAGAGCCCTCAGTTAGGTACATGAAAACCACCCTATTAGATTATGCAAAAACTGACATGAAAATACCTGGGAGTCGTGATCGCCCGGCGATCAGTTCAAGATATAGAGAGATATTCCCATCCTATCTGTAGTATTTTTGGGGATAGAATGACCACCGCATTGGACAAATTGACTGCCTGGGGGTCTTGAGAATGTAGATAGTAAACCCTAGCGATACCCCAACGATAAAGTCAATAGGTTCTCTCTGCCTGGAAACTAATAGCCTAAAATCTTTTCTTTTTTTCTTTCAAATCCACTTGACCGTCGTTTTTCCACCTTGCCGCACGTTCGTAATGCGAAAATAAGCACAAAGGGCGACCTCTCATGAAAAGAGATGGGAACCCTTCGAGAGAGGAATCGCCTGGAAGCGCTCGGGATGGTCCAGCGAGAATAGTTGGGAATAGTCCTCGGTTCAGGCCAGTCCGAGTAGAAGGAGAGGAATAATAGGTCAACTCGTGAGGGCTGGTTCGTCCTTTTCGAGCATTACGTCACCAGTAGAGCGAGAAATTGCGCTCTCCTGCTCCACCTTGTTACTGCTATTGGATTTTACCCTTCCGCCAGCTCACTCAGGGGCCAACCCCCTCATTTCCGGTTCACTAAACTGAATTGATATAGTCGGCTAGATTCGATAAACTCATTCAAATAAGATGAGCTAGGACAAAGTCGGTAACGATCAAATAATTATCTAAATTAATTATTATGTTGAGATAACTGTTGTGAAAAAACCAAAACTACCTTACCAACTCCAAATAATTCTGCCTGACGTGTTTTACAACCTGGAGAGGACGTCATTCTAAACCATTGAACTAATTAGGAGAAAATACGAGGGAAATAAATACTTGAAAGTCGTATACTATAGGTTTTCTCCCTAAATTTTCACAGTTTACCACAATTTTGTAATTCCCTAGGTTTTTCCATTATATTTCCAACTCTTGTAATTCAAAAATTTCAGCATATTATGTTTTGAGTAAAATAATTCGCATCAACTTCTAGAGAATGACGTTACAACATTAATTTATAATCAATATTCAAGTTTTTGTAGAACATTGGCATACTCATTGGTTAAAAATAATATTAATAATAATTTAAAGAAAAATCTTCTTGTGAATCATTTAGTTGTGAGACCCATTGATACATGCACTTCCCAAGTAAATTTGTCCATGGTTTGTGGCTGAGCCACCCTAAAATTATTTTTAGGTAATAACTGGATAATAAACAGCATTTTACGACTATCAGAAGTACACTAATTCCGTACGCCCATGTTTTCTAGGTTACATTTGGTCGACGAGAAAATCAGAAAATGGGATTTTATTCTTCTTTGCACTGACCGTATTTTAAAAACGCTGCAAATTCGTACACGCGGGTTGGTAATTCCTCGAACCAGGCGCATGAAGACTAATTTGAACCTCGGACCAGGCGCATGGAGACTAATTTGAACCTCGGACCAGGCGCATGGAGATTCATTATTTCAAAATGGGGAAAATGGGCGAAACAGTGGTTGTGGTGGGTCCCGGACCCATTCTAATCGATTCAGGGCCAAAATGTAATGGAAAATGATACCTCACACGCTTAGGTACCAGAGATCTCGAAAACATACATTCGAAATGGGTAGATAGGTACCCATTTTGACTCATAACCTCATTCAAATGGCGCCAATTGTTTCGGGATTCATTGAATTCGATTCAGCGTCCAAAATTTAATGGAAAATGATACCCCACATGCCTAGGAACCAGAAATCTCGGAAACCCATATTCAATATGGGTAATAGATAGCCGTTTTGACCCATAACCTCTTCCAGTGGGTGCCAATCTTTCTGGAACCCTTTTCGTTGGATTCAGCGTCCAGAATTTAGTAGAAAATGATACTCTACACATCTAGATTGCATAAAATCTCAAAAAACCATTTTTCGAAATACACATTTTGACCCCTATCTCAAATATCCCACCAATCGGACCACCTTTGGTCCGATCGGGTTGAAAATTTTTGAGGACCAACTAAAGCCATGAACGAACCCCTGACCAAAATTTCAGATTTTAAGAAAAATGTCTACTACCAATGTCGGCGTGGATGGCGGACGGTGAACGGACATTTACTAATATTGATCTAGACACCTTGAAACGTGCAGAAAACAATTTTGAGGCGAATCGAAGAGATTGACTTATTACATGAAAACATAGGTTGATTAATCAAGGAATAACCAACCAAAAATTAAAAATGTGTATTGACGCTCACAGTTATGTTCAATATTTCAAGCTGACTTGATACAACTTTTCTCATTATATTCATGCTTCCCAGGTTAATGTCTACATTCCCAATTCTCAATAAGTGAAGTACCGTAGGTCACGAACTTTGGTGCTATCACCATCAAAGTACGAAAGGAGCTAATAGTGTGGAGGGTTCGACGTTGAACGTATTGAGGATTCCTCGGATGGTTGCGCCTCTTGAGCTCAAGAACACTCGGAGAAGTTCTGCTAGGAGTTACCACGCGGCCGAGGATGGAAGTAGTAGAGGAGGGGGGAGGACAGTAAAGTTCAGAGTTTTGCAGTCCGCGGGGTCCGGGTAAGAGATCCTGAGATCCTTGCCGGTAGTGGAGAGATCCTGCGAGACATTGATTGACCCTCCTGCTAACGAAGGCTCTCTTCACTTCAAAAACTTTAACGTTAGGATGAAACCAAAGGGGAGGCTTGGTAGGGAACTGTGTTAGAAAGGGAACGCTCAACCCCCTCTCCACCCCTCATCACATAGCTCGCCTTCACTTGCGGCTGAGAGGGTAGTTAAGTAGAAGGGTAGGCTTGCTAACTACAAATGGATAGCTCGGCGAACAAGTTGAAGCCCCCACAGTCTGGCAGAGGCAAGAGAAAGACCATTATTCAAATACGGAGGTTTCTCTTAGGGTTTAAAACGGGAAGGATAGAAGGAATAGGATGCGAACTGCTTCGGTGATGAAACGGTACAGAAGCGAAAGAGAAAACGAAACTATGAGCGGGGATGAGAGAGAATCGGAGAATGAGTTGACAACACGTATTCTCTTGTTTTTGCGGAAGGGGGAGGGGGTGTCGCTCATCTTGCCATTACCGCCGACTCACTACCGTGCGGCATCTTCAACAGGACTCCATTGTCAAGTCATAAGTCGGATCACGGAGCCGCCTCACAGCCAGGCCGCACCAAAGTCGATCAAAGAGGGATTTGGAGCAAATCAGCGAGAAACTCAGTGCGTTCCTAAGTCCAAAACCGTTTGGCACAACTCTTGCTGAAGAAAGTGGAAGGTTTGTGAGGAATTCCTCGTACTTCTGAGACTTCACCAGGAGGTCAGGTTAACATATAGTTGAGATTTTAGCGCCACGGGGCTCTCATCTTTTAGTTGCATAACACATTATACTCGTAACTCGGTGCCCTTGTCCTAGAAAAGTTTTTCTTGATATTTCCTCATATCAGTATTTTACTATTTTCGCACAAGACTTTTTCACTCCGAAATCTCATTTCTGATATCGATTTCAATCTACGAGTAATTTTCTCCTTAAAAATAGGTTCATTCTTTTTGGTGAATTTGAGCTTCTTTAAATAGATGCTCTTTCCTCAATTTACCTGCGTTTTTTTTTTTTTTTTTTTTTTTTTTTTTTTTTGTGGCAAACTTGTTGTTTACATTGCAGCTAAAAATGTTTATCCCACAACGAATACGGCCCAGAAAATTTAAAATACACTACCTGGGGGTCGGATTCTCGGTGTTGGGAAAACATCCATAGCTTCAAGTGACATGCATGAACGCTTGATGTTTTCCCCCCAATATGAATGTGACTAAGAGAACTCTTGACAGATATATCTGCTGAGCTTTAAAATTTTCCATATAAATCGGCCACGCAGTCCCTTCGCTGAAAGAAGAAGGTAACACCAAAGAAAAACAGTGATTTACGCGGTCGATATAGTAGAAGGAATGATTCGCTCCTGCTTGGGGAGGTCTCTCGGCTGTGTCAATGATTCTGGAGGTCTCAGAGAGGTGATTTATAAGAGACACCAATAGGTGGAGAGATAGAAGGAGAAAACAGTTAAAAAAAAAAAAACCTTTCGCCGAAATAGCGAAGAAGGCAGTAAGAAAATAAAAAGAGGAGAAAAAAGGAAGTTGATAGGGGAAGGTAGGACAGGGCTAAGACAGCCTAGTGATGGATGTGCTCCGGGTACCCACTTCTGAGATATGGGACCCTAGGTATCGACTTCATCCTGGAAGAGTTCAACGTATTTTCTTCTGGATGAAATGTGCCTCAGAGGAAAGTAACCTGTGGCTGAGATCTCTACGGAGCGCACAATCTGCTTTCTCGGGGCAATATTCCTGCACACAGGGACACTACTCGCGAATGAGAGCCTGAGGATCTTCTTGAGAAAAAATAATTGCCACGAACTGGGATTAACCAGAATATTGGAGCTTGCAATGAGGATATGTGATGCTATCCGTCATCAAGATCAGCGAAGATCGCAAAATTTAAGGTTGGCAAAGTAACGAGGTTGCTACAGAAGCGTGACAAACAAAGCTCATCAGCATCGACGTTATGACGCTTGAATCTAAAACAAACAATGACGGAATTAGCTGCAAAAGCTGAGCATCTGATTACTACTCCCATTATACAGGAGAACTCGATTCCAGTTTCCTCGATGATTTCATAACATGAAACTGTTATTAGTTCCTCATCACACCCCTAAGGTAGTGTCAAGGGGGGAGGGGGGGGGGGGGGGGGGGGGGGTGCCAGCTCAACACGAAACACCGTACAGAGGCTAAGATAATGCGATATCGCCCGGAGCCTATTAGTTGAGGGGGTTGACTTAGAGACACCTTCACGGTCGGGAACACTTTGAAGCATCAGTAGAATATATTATGTATCGTTGATGCAGTGAGAACAAGACTGTTCCTTACAGGTTTTTCAGAGTGCTAATCTTTTTCAGAGAGAAGTTTGATTTTTGCTGACGAAGCAATGAGAAAAAGTGCATTTTATAGGCTGATGCGTCAACAAACTTTTGCTTTCCTCATTCATTCACCATACTGCATGTACCTAAGCAATCTTGGATATTTTCATCCTCTTCCAGAAAAATCATATACCAGAATTATACCTATAATGTCGTGTATTATATCATCGTATTATGCAATTCTAGAACTTGATGGATATGTAGTTCCTTCCAGTCTGCATTCGTTTCTTAATTTATCTTATTATTCGTACCTAGGTCAATTCGCAGTGTTGTTCACGTTTGCGGAGTAAATTTTTTTGCTACTCCCTTTTTTCACAGAAATATTAACTTTGCCTCACCCTTACAAGTCTTCTAAGTTAAATGTTTCTGGGTTCTTCAGGTACCTAGACGTTAAATCCATTTGATAACTTACTATATTTTATAAGGAAAATATGTATGCTTCTTGGTGTAAAACCACGCCAAATTTCGGGAAATTATAGACACTAACTGAGTAAGAGCAAACAACGAACTAGGTAGCCTACAACGTTAGTAGGATAACTACAATGCATTTCTCAAACGAGTTTGGTGTTCCAATGTTTGCCCGTCGACCTCCGCGCTCTCTGTTGCTTGAGTATAAGAAGAATTCCGTGCGTTGGGTCATTTTTAATATTTTACTTGACATTCAGTAATATTCATAGGAAGTCGACTGATTGTCTGTAAGATTTGATTGTTGTTGTTATGTATAGAATAGGTGTACAGAGAGCGGAGGAATGAATTAGAGGCTGAAGATGAATTTTCCGTCTGCGTAGTGCTCCAAAAACTTTGGGGACAAATGTTATACCCCCGAAGAATGCTTTGTTCTGTCGTTGACAAATCCGTTGCCATTACCATCAATTAGCAAATACATTTAAAAATTAAAACCACTGTCCTCAGCCTAAATGATAATCAATAACGTAGCAAGGTCCATTAAACACTCTTTCATTTGGTTTGTGCAAATTTAGTTTAAAATGAACGTCAGTTAAAGACGAGTGAGAAAATAAACGAATACATGAACAAACTCGTGCGGTGTCAGGGCGACAGATAGCGCGGTGGTGCAGGGTCAACATGGACTCCATTAACGAAGTAGTCCCATTGGGCGTTGTGCGGGTAGCAAAATATGTAGAATGCACCACTCGAAAAACTAAACTGCGAACGTGGCGAGTTCTCAAGCATGTTTGCTATCAGCTGAAATATTATAATCAACTTGAGGTGGATTTTTAAGCTTGAGGGAGGGCGCTACGTTGAATCCTGCGGCCAAACTTGAGCCCCACAACTCGTTGCCAAGCTCGAAGTATTAAACGAACTGTTCCGCTTCTTCCAAGAATGAAAATGGTTATTTTACCTATGCAATAGAGTGTTTATATTTTCCGAGTTTTGCGGGGAAAGTTGAGGGCTCTTGAGAAAACTGTAGACAACTCAAAGGAACCGTTTTTGAGATGGACGAAGAAAAAAAATGGACGGGCTCGTGGAAAAAAGTGGCCTCACGGGAAAAAGTTGGAGGTTATAGCTGAAAGAGGCGGCACGGCTGGGCGAGGGAGGGGGTAATATTGCCACCAAGTTGTTGGAGAAAAGCACCTCCTTACTCCCCGCGGTTCGGAAGCCCAAAGTTATGATAAGGAACTTCAACCTCCCAGAAGTAAACTGCCGGTCGCTGAAGTCTCGGTGGGAGTGAAATTTACGGGGTGCCATCGTTAGGCGTCTTTTATGGCTTGGTGCTTCGCGATTTCTGTTTTTTCCAGACTATATTTTGGGACGAGCAAGAAAGAGGAGAATCAAACGAAAAGTTATAGCCTGTCGGTATAAGTTCATAGAGCAGCCACGTCAATTCTTTCCCATCAAATCCTAAAATATTTGTTATAATAACGCCGAAGGGGTGTTGTACCAGCAAGCCGTTGAGAGATAGCCTTCACAATAAATAAACGTAACATAATATATAAGCACAGGCCCGAAGGTGGAAGGCCGACACACATTATACGCGTCGTATCAGCGTGTTACGTACCTACTTGTTCGTCATACTCCTGAAAACAGTTGCAGTGTAATCCGGGAACCAGTGCCTATATGTGACCCTTGAAATTTCGAGAAGGATCATGAAGGGTAGTGCAATTGCTTACGTACCACCACGAATTTAAAAGCGCTGCGAATTCTTCTACAATGGTTGATCACTCCCTTTTGTGGGAAAGATTTGGGCTAATAGGTAGTTGGAAAAAATTGAAAAAAAAAATGCAATTACCTAATCCTCTTTGTAACTATGTTCCAAATATTTACTCATACTCTGCCATCGTTATCACTTATCCTTTAGGGATCCATCTCCGTCAATTATTCGTTCGGACCGAAAATGTAGATGTAAAGCCTAGAAAATGTAGTATAAAATATTGTAGACTTTTTTTTATTATTTATTACCGGTGTTTCAATCTTGACTACAAGAAAATAATTTCAAAGTTTGCACATTTTCCCAACGCTAACCATTTTGAGTAGAAAATGAAATGCAAATGAAAATGAACCTATATGAATAAAATGCGATGAATAATCCTTGTTGAAGGAAACTTGCAAAATGCGGGAAATCAAAGCCCTAAAAAAGAACAGTTTCATGTCGATAGTCAGTGAATTTCCTTTCCAACGTTCATTATCCCGCGGAAACTCTGTTTGCCCAACACACACATAATATTGCAAGAGATGCCTTCCCCCTTGAAATCGTCTGAACTCATGTTCATGGTAAAACTTGATTAGATTCGGAAGTGGTTTATTCCTTTGCAAATTGAGTTCCACTTCTCTAATTTATGAGAGCCAGTATTAATTTCTGAATATAATAGAACCCCTCGGGAATATTACTTTTTGCGTAATAATGAACTTGGTTTTCCGATGGAAGCGTTCCTCATATACGTTTCCTCTCCTACCATACGATTGAGGAGGTGGTCTCATACGGTAGATAGTGAGCAGGTTCAAGAATGATCATTAGGTACATATTATGACATGGCAATACCTTCAGCATGGCTCAAAATTCAGATGGTTCGGAGGTACCTTGCTGGATCATACAGTGCGCTTTGGTTTCACGTGAAAATACATGATTATCAATTTTGTGTAACCAGAAAGACCAAATACTTTTCTTTTGTCACAAAAACTCTATAATTACTCTCAACAAACAGGTTTGTATAACCCGTATTTTGTGAGAGATGACAGTTCTGGAGAAGACTACATAATATTCTCGGGTATATTTAACCGCAGAGTTATCTCTAAACCTGTCCAGCCAAGCTTTTTTGAACGCTTTCCTTTTTAAAAACCCATACCGTGACGTTTGGCTGCCCACTGATAAAAAGACCTATCGGCTTGTTCGCTTTGCCTTTTCGTAGAGGCTAAAAGAGGAAAACCTCAACAAAGCTCTTTGTTCGGTATATTTCATTGTTAATCTGCTAGACTGAGAGGGGTTACGAAATAAAAGAGGAAAGTCCTTTTACGTTTCAACAGAGCCGGCCGTGCTCAGTGAACAGCCAATTAAAGGCCGTTTTTCCAGGAGGGGGATATGTATCCGCATTTCCCTGCAGTGCAATATAACGCGCAAGGGCGGCGATTTCACAAACATGAAGGATGATTGGGTTGATTGATGATACCGCGAAGCCATCGTCACAATTTGAGGCTTTGAGATGCAAAATCTCGTCGACACTTCCCACATTGAGGACGAACTGAGGCTAATCAGCCGCGTGATTAGTGGTTTCAAAGAACTTCATTTTCGAAGCGAGCACGTAATTAGTCCTGACGACGGTTGGTTCTCATTCGACTCTCTTTCTTGTCGCTTGATCCGCAAACTTCAGGAGAGACTTGAAAAAATTCTTCAATAGTTATCATAAAAAATGTTGGTAGCGTTCGGCCGAACTAATCAAATCTCTTCTATTTATTTATTTTTTTAATTACACTTATACCTACTTCTTATTTTTCATGAAATGACCTCATGTTCATGGTAAAACTTTAATAGATTCGGAAGCGGTTTATTCCTTTACAAATTTAGCCGTTCTCAAATTTATGAGAGCCAGAGCCTGAATTTTCCGATCATGGCACTGACAACTTTCCTCTTGAGGTTCGTCAACGTTGTCACGTTTGATCCAAGAAAATAAATGGGAAATGGTTGCGGTTGCACATTAGGAGATGAGTGGAAGGAAGGAAGAGGGACATTTCCACGGACCAGCAAAAAAGAGTAGGTAGCTCAATATAAAAGAGAGGAGCAGAGCGATATGAAGTAATAGAATAGCGCAGGAGAAGAGGAAGAGAGTATCAGGTTTTCTTTAATAAAGGTCAATATCGAAAAAGGAACCTTTTAAAGGGCGAGGCGTAGGGTGGATGTGTGGAAGGAAGAGGTCCCCGAAGACGAGAGTTATAGGGCCTGGTTTTTAGGATTTAGGCGATATTATCGGCCATATCACCGCTACCTAATAAAAGGAAGGCGAGAAAGGAGGCCGTTGAGAAGAGATGGGAAAGGGGCAAAGGCCAAAACGAGGACGGAGAGACGAAGAAAAGAGGCTCGAGGATTTCATAAAAGGCAGATAAATAGCGGACTCCTCTCAGTGAACTCTTTGTTCTGAGGTTACCATGGGTTTCAGAAAACCCGTTCCCTTTTGTCTTAGGTCGGTTGCACAATTAAGGGCTGAAGCCTACAACTTCCTCCGACCTTCCCTTTTTACGCTGGGTTTTGGATTCTATTTCCAGGGAACGAGCCACGAAGCTTTTCAGAAGAGGGAAGTCTCTCGTCTGACCATTTTTAATATGAGCTCGAACCCTATTGGTGAGCAGGGGAGGTATGAGTATCCGCTATATTGCTCTTGGGTCTATAAAGCGCTCTAAGCTCAGCTCTTATACATCCGGATCGGATACTTCTGCGTTCATCAGCCGATGATCGTTTATTTACATTTATGAAAGGGTAGGAGGGGGGAGGGGGGTCGAGCTGTATCTCTGCCATAAAGCCATCCTTGACGAGTGATCCTGCTGTGATACGCACTATCTACATTATCCCTGTAAAGCCCGATTCAAACTCATGCAATCTCTTCCATACTTTGTTTGGCTGAGCAACGACCAAACAGAAGCCAGATGAAAGTGGTGCAGGTTGGAGGGGATGATTGAGGTCCGGGTCACACATTTTATGCAGGAAATATATATGTGCAACCACCCCGGGAGCTTCCGCAGTGGTTGATTTTTTCTGATAAGAAAGCCTTGCTTTCTCGCACGTTTTGTTCCCATCAGTCAACAATCAGAACTCAGTTCATTACGTCCGAGTATGAACATCTGGACCAATTGTAAAAGCCGCTTCCGTTTACGTACGCCAAAGCAAGTACTGCGCAAGGTGCATGAGCAGCAAACCAGCTGCAAAAGGCCCTGCAGTAAGTGGCAAGGTCAACTATTCAGGGAGTGCATAATCCATAAATCGATCTGCTATCATTTCACTTATTAATCCCATGCAAACTTTACTCAAATAAGTGTCTTTACAAGTCATGTCTATTTACTCTATCCATGAATGAGGACATGAAATTTCAATATTGAAGAACGTCCTGTGTAATGTTATCTTTCTTGAATAAATACAAGACATAAAAATGATTGGAAAGACAGAATGATCCCAGCAATTAGCCGACCGTGTTTTTTAGCAGATGTAAACAACATTCGATGTTTTATTGAATATTTCGCTTCCACCAATACACTCGGGCGCTCGTATATATTGAATGATATTCTTGAGTATGGAGCTTGTTCGAGTGTACAACCCGAACTTTTCCAATGGAAAAAATAAAAGTAAATTTACGGATGAGAAAGTTATTCTGAATAAAAAAAGCAAAATTGTGGCCTAAAAAACCAAACACTGCTACAAGCGATTCTTCATTTTCACCAGCACACATCCCATGATTCTGGTCCACGGGGTTCCATCCACTTTCTCTCCGACCATCAAGAGCGGAAACGATCCAATCTCCCGCAACGATCCTATTCAAGAAAACCCACGAGCTTTGACCATGAAACCCGACTATAACCGTCCCTGATGGAACCACGTGCTTGAATATTCGAACGGGGGTCTTAAAATAAAAACCGAGATCGATTCGTCACTATGTGGACGCGTAATTTACCCCCTTGGTTTCTTCTCAACTGAATCATCGAGAAGAGCTACGGATAAAGCTGCTAATACGAATTGAACGGTGCTGAATCCTCTTCTATCAATCCTGTACCTGAGCAAGAGCAACTGAACCATGAACCTAATAAGCGTGAACCTATTATGTGTACTAAGCCTGTAGAGCAGTTTTGGATTGATATCCTCCAAAGCATGAGCATGACCACCATCAACAGCCAGAGTAGACAATAGTGTCTGCTTATCCAATTAGAAACATTCCTGAGGCAGTAAGACCCACTAACAAATAGTATAACCGATGATAAAATATTTTCATCATCCTTGTAGAAAGGTCTGATAGTATTTTGTATGTTTTTTCAACGATAGAAAACAACAACAGTATCGCCAGCTTGAAAGAATTATCTTCATTATTTGAACCTATATTTGGACTTATAACAAAAAAAAAAAAATCAGGAAAACCTTTCGTGTTGAGGTAAAAAAAGGCAATCCGTCCACTTTATCTTTTTGGATGTTTGTTCCAGGTGTTGTACTTTTGCTACGTATGGGACTTTAATTGATGCGCTCAACGAATTGTATATTTATTTGGAAAAATCCCCCCTTTTTTGTTTTCATAGATTTAAAAATCCTCAATTCGTCTTGGAATAGTCGAATATTGTGATTTCTGTAGTGCTATATTGCTCCGGTCAGTAAACATATTGTTCAGCCACAATACAGATATGAGGGTCCGGTCGACTTGAAAATTTATTTCAAAGACTTCCCCCTCACTCTCAGACATCTTTTTTCACACCTCTCAATCGAGTAGCGATTGCGATTGTCAGCGATTACGAAAATGGACAGTTTCGAAAGGATCGTTAAAATGATTTGGTCTGAAGCACAAAAAACATTGTTATATTGAATAAATGCGGTGGAGCTGGTCTACCTCAGAGAGTAACGTTATTCATCCAGAACCATTTGCTATATTTCCCCGGGATGCCCATAAACAGCAGGGGAAGCCTACAAGACTCAATTAGATTCACAATCTAATTGCCTACTCAGGAACGTACCGAATGCGAAAGGGTTCCAACCCCCTCCGCCTCAGATTCCGCTGAAACATTAGTTGAATGCACCATTTCCTGGGAAAAGCTAGCTAGAGAGCACAATGGAGGGATCGCTCTCGCGGCCCAGGGCTAATCTACGTGAGATATGTGGTCATAGATCACGGGAGAAGGGGGTTGTCGGGCGCGAGCCACCCCTACAAATTACCCCGCAACGTCCCAGCGCTCTGTGCAGACAACGGAATGCTCAGGTTTTCCAGTTAAACACCTCACTTTTTCCACACAAAAAATGACTTTAAATCGTCTAATTTATCTGCGGCTGGACTCAGTTTAGTTTTAAAACGTATGGGAATATTGTCGCTATTCTTCCTTCTCGAATAGAGGCACTCGTACTCATTCTAATACAGCAAAATAGGTTGTTCAGTGTACATGAGGTATTGTAATAACGCACCTATTTTTACTGCAGATTTGACCCTATAATGAATTTGTAATCCCATTATCAGATAAATATCTAAGTTATTACTTTTTCATAAAATCATTATGATTTGAATTAGTTCCTTATCACTAACACAAACACGTAATCAGGAACCTAATTTTCATTCACTTCCTCACTAAACATTCAGTGTAACCATTAGTTACTAGACCGAGGACATTAAGGCCCTTATTTTAAATATTTGTCACCAGCTCTGCCGCCACCCGCGTTGATCGAATTTTTCGATTCAGTGTTGAAAAACTGTTTTTTCATCAGCTCCACGATTGCCTCGATGGAGTAGGCTTGTTTTATTTTAGCCTTATGATGAGCAAATAGTTGCGTTACGGGCCACAGACAGGCCAGTAGAGGGACTGGACAGCGTTTTGTATTGAACGCCTAGCAGGAGCTAGTCTGGTGACAAGAGAGAATGAGTGAACGTTTGAGTGGATTGTAAAATACAATTGAGCAGATGAGTTAATTTCACGCCTACTGACTAACTTGTCAATCAAATCTACTGGCGATACAGCTCATTAATGTTGGCGTTGATGAGATGAACGGGGGAAAAACATCCGGTTTTTACGCTGTCATCGACAAAAACACGCGTTAGGTTTGGGATGTATCGTAAAAAACAAAAATCTAAAGGAAGAAGTCACGTAATTCTTGTTTTATTGCAATGAAACTGGTCAAGTCTCTTCAAAAGCGACAACAGAGGAAATGATGTCTTTGCTGACAGGGAGGTGTTGGAGGTATGAAAGGGGCAGAAGACCTAAACCGGGGACAAAAGGCTCAGGTATGGCACTCGTGGACAATGTATCTTAGTCACCCCTCCTCGCCTGACCTGTCCGATGATTAATGTGGATGAGCGGCTCGTGGAAACTTGGAGGATGAATAGGAGTTCCAGAGTTAGAAGTGGAAGTGCGTGTCTGGTAAGGATTCCTGTTGATGAACATCCCTCCAGGATCGAGAAACCCTCAACCCCTTCTGCGACAATGGCATATTTCTGTCGCGGGGAAGTTCGTTTCGAAATGATTTGTAACGTTCCCAAATCTAAATTTATTGGAATGAAAAGTGATCTTTACTTCATCGTTGATACTGAAACCACGGATTTGATTTGACCAATGCAACGTTACGTGACCTTGGTTGGAGACGAGTTGGTACGTACTCTGAGGTGAATTTCGTAAAATATTAATACAGTTAAGCCGCTATGAGCCCTATAATTCTTTAGCAGTTTTGCAGAGTCCTCTTAAACTACTGGTAGGTACAACAAACTCTTTAAAAATATCTACGAGGTGACGGCTCCAATATTAAATCAAATCCACACGATTGCATTCCACCCGAGCGGAGTCAGTGAAAAGTCGTTCGACTGATTAATGGATCATTTCGGCGCTAAGCCGGTTTTCTAAAAAGCTTCCAAAAAAACGTCCCGCATAAAATGAATTGAAATGGGATTTCATTAATACACTGAACGGAGTCGTTTTAAAGTGATCGCCGGAGGAGTTTTTTTTTTTTTTTTTTTCTTCTTTTTTCTCCCCCAGTTCTTCTTGCTGCTTTCCTGCAATGGAGTCTATTTGTTTAGCGACGGCGAGGGCGTGCCTCAAAGAAAAGGGTCGTAACTCTTCAAAACCATTACTTTCCATTACTTGACGGGAATGGAGGTCAATTGCTCAGAATCCTCTGGAAACGCGTCGGGAGTGTATATCCGTTTCTGAATCCACGTTTTTACAGCCTCCCTTCGTTGATGTGGCTTTCGGTGGTTGCTAGTCGGGTTAGGACTTAAGGAGTTTCTAAAAGAAGGGTTTTGAGAGAACGTATACAAAATTAGTTCGTCCTACTTGCGCTAAGCAGAGTGCAGCCAAAGAAGCTAAAAGCTATAATTTTTTTTTTTTTTTTTTTTTTTTTTTTTTTTTTCATGTTTGGAGAAATCTAAACCTATACGGAATCAGATCAGGAATATATTTAAAAATCTTTGCCGTCTTTTTAACCATAATATGTAATGTAGGCATGTACAACTATACCCATCAAGAAAACTTGAAACCTTTTTTTATGACCTGATATAAGCTAAAGATTTAGCCAACACAATCGTTCGAGCACATTTACAACATCCGATAAGGGTTATTTTGAAAATCTTCACTCGACAGTATTGTTTGAAATCAGTAAATCCTCTCTGTTAGGCCGCGTAATTGAAGTATGCGTTTCTATTTAAATGGAAACTAGAAAAAATGAGATCCCGTGAATCGCATGAAGTATAAATACATGTGCATGCACGGCTGCTAAGTCCCCACAACATTTACGTACTGTGAGTATGTTACGGAAAGTATATAAAATGCAAGCGATGTAAGGGGATGTAAAATCCAAGTAGCGTATCATTTGTATTGAAGACGATATCCCACACGCCTGAATTCTCCAAAATAATTAAATACTCATAATAAAAATACACCGTCCAACCTCTTGCCTTGCCTCACTTCGTTTACGATGGTTTTATGGATTGGATTATTATTATTATTATTTTTTTTTTCATGTTTTGGATTGGCAATCTAACCATTATGAGACATAAATTTCAAGGTTTGGTAACTTTAAACGTAACTTAAACGTAACTTTGTTCGTTTGATACAAATACACAGCATAAACGGTGATTTATTATTCTGATAAACTACGTACGATTGGACTGGAACTCACCCTTTCCGGCTGGTCGAATGTTTTGAGGGTTGATGAGCGTGATAATCATCCACAACGGAATCGAATTTTTAACATTTTAATAAATGGTAATATGCCAACATTGCAGTAACTATAAAACTTGTTCCTATAGTGGAAAAAAGTTTGAAAAATGATTGTGCCCATCATGCGAACCGCAACTAACGATAGATCTGAAGACTCCTTTGCCCGGCGCATTTCCGGATGGCTTCCCGATGGCCGCCTGACCGGATGACCCATTTGTCCACCTAAGCAAGAAATAGGATCAGCTTCATTTGCACCGTCTTTTTTATTTGGCTTGTTCCGCTCGCCCCAATGGAGTCTCCGTGAGCCAATAGTAGCTCCTAGATCCGCTGTTTATGAAAGGTACGGACTGGACATCGAAGCACAATAATGGAACCGCTACTCATTCCGAACAAATCCACATTAATTGTTCGTTTACGAATAACAAAAATTCATCTCCACAACAAAACGCCTCAGTTCAATGTCAGCCAAACAACACAGCGAGGTTCGCCGTGTGCAATACATTTCTCTGTGCGGATAACCTGGCAGTTTGAGCGTACTCGTTCCACGCAGAGTTTCTCAATATATATGGTGTTTGGGGTGAAAAAGGTTTCGCAAAATTAATTTGCGGTGATCGATCATCAGGCCCCTTATTGGGGTCAAGTTGATATATGGTTGACCAGCGTCCGATTACTTTTTTCGGCGTAGGACGGTGAAAGGGCGGTCTAACGATCACAACGTTATTGCGTAAAATCTCGAATAGACCGATTTGCCGATGAGTTCGAATTTGGAAAAAAACTTTGTGACAATGAATTGAACGGTAAAAACGCTGCAAATTCATTCACAGGGGTTGGTTATTCCTCGGACCAGGACCATGGAGACACATTATAAATGGAAAATGACATTGTACACGCCTAAGGTACCAGACATCTTGAAAACCCATTTTTGAAATAGGTAGATAAGTAGACTTCATTGCTTGACGTTCATTGAAGATCTAAAGCTCGTTTACGTTCAACATGTTTTTGCATTGGAAGATTAAATTTGGAAGAGCTTCCAGAAAACATATACATCAAGTTGTACAAGGCGCAACTTGGCGTTCGAAAAGCAAAGAGGAAATTCCTCCCTGAGCAGTCAATTTTTTTGTACTCTATAGTATCGAGTATTTACAAAATCCGAAACGTCTGCCAGCATTTCCGCTGCCCGTCATCGGCCCACAAAAATACTCTGAAAAACTCATTCTGAAAGCCAGAAATTTCGCATACGGACGCCATTTGTGCTCTAGTTCTTCGATCGTATTTTTAAAATGATGATTTCTAGGGAAAAAAGTGAATTACTCTAGAGTTGTCGTAGATGCAGATCACTTCATGATGGAGTTCTGTCCTGAATATTGAACATTGTGTAGAGTTTTCGCAGGAATCCAAGACCATCAACCCGCTACTCTTCTTCAACAACAGCAGGTTTATCGTCAAAATTGAGAATCTAATCCCAATGCAGATTATCATGATGAGCCAACATCTTAAAAACATTTCGTCGCAAAATGTACAGCTCTACCGCGATGTGAGCTATGTCTTTGTTGTTAAACTAGAGCGTCACGTTGAAAAGCGGGAAACCAATTAATATTACGTACGTTCCACCCTTTGTGCATCCATGAGAAGGCGCTTGTGACCTAATCGCTGCTCATAGCAATCCGACCATTGACACGGTCATTTAATTGGTCTTGGTGTATTGCATTCTAAAGCAAGTTCGTACGCCTGTTTTCCATGAGTTACTCATGTAATTGCTGAAACTGGGATACTTGACGATTTGCGACTGAATCCATTTCTCGACACGGTGGACATGATAAATGAAATGACCTCGCATGAATTATACACAGGGGCAAAATCACTGATTGATCAAATTCGTCTTCACAGGTTATCTACAGGACACACATTACTATGGTGGTGTCCCCATCTGAGAATAGGTGTACTCCCTATTCAGATCATCAGATGTGAAAGGGGGAGGGGGGAGTGTGACTCTTTACCCTCTGTCTGAGATGAGCTATCAGTGTGAACTCATCCATCATATAAGAGATTTTGGTGCAAATTTGACCGTGTTGCGTGACTGCCTGTTAAGGTGAATGCACCAAATTAACTCATCACTTAGAACATGTCTCCATAAAATGTGGTCCGGGACTCGATCGGTCCTATCAATTCATGAGAAAGGATAGCCTCAAGAAACCAAACCCACAGAATTTATCGGCGTCATGGAATGCCAAGTACTTGAGAATCATTGTCTGAAGCAGAAATACAAAGGAAAGGACCAGAGTTCCTGACAAGAAAAAATACCTTGAAAAATCATGAAGGGGACTTTTATAGGGAAGCTGCAGGTGGTAAGAACGAGATGGGCGGAGGCCTCGAAGGCAAGGAATCGAGGATGAATAGCCAAGTCAAGCCGCGGTTTAATAAAGTGTCATTTCTCTTGGAGAACTTCCCAAGATCACTGTGGAAGTAATGGGGATAGGGAGGTATTTCGGGTCGAGGAACCAGCTTTCGGGCGGTGGAAAGGGTTATTTGTTTTAAGGGACGCTTTTGCCTTCACCCACTTTCAATTCTCTCCACGCTCTTTACAAATGACTCCGGGAAAGGCAACATGGCCTGAAGGTCCCGTCCCAGGCACCTTTTCCACTCGGTCTTCCCCGCTTCTCCGGTCTTCGCCATATTGTCCTTGGTATAAAGATTTGCGGGTTCCCTGAAGCACTTTAGCGTCTACGTGGTTGGATTAACTTTTTCCTCTTCTATCCCTTATTATCCTTGGCTCCTCACTAACAGAGTTGAAGTTTCCTTCAACGGTGATAATGTTAATGAACCTCATCCGCTCAGAAATCGGGTGTTTGGGGAAGAACCTGTGAACATCATTTCTATACGTTCTCCCGTCTATAGAATGCTTCCTCAAAGGTACTAACTCAGACGTTTCGTGTTCCGCACCCACTACTTGTCTCCTGTTATATCGGTGGTGAATCTCATGACAGTCGATTAAGTTATTTCGTCTAATACATAGAAATGGGCACTACCATGTTCCATAGTTGGTAACATGGAAATGGATACTAACTATTAAATTACATATGCTGACTCGATGAAGATATCCTGAGGCTATACCAGGCTATAGCATTGGGGGAGAAGTATTAGCTTTTTGAATTTGGATGTTCAGCGTACACCTATGAGTACGAGCCACCATAAGTGGGTATTTTTTTGTTTCCTAGAGTCATTAAGGCGAGAAAATGGATCGGGGAAGACGAATGGACAACGTCCCTGTCGTGTTTCAGATCATGACATCATAGCTCGTCACGGTGCCAGGTTGAATAGACAGGGACGACCACTTCGGAGGGAGGTGAGGGCTGGCAACTCAGTAGAAGGTCGTGGGAAGGTGGGGGATGTAAGCCAATAGGCTTGTAGGGTAATTTATGCGGGAGTTATTGAGGTCGTCGCACATCAACCCCTGAACGCCTGTACAAACCCCAGAACCTCACGCTTACCCACAAGAGGCTCCAGCTCACCCCTTCACCCCCTCTCACCCACCCAACCTGCACAACCAGGCCGCTGACAGTTCAATAATAATATCCAAGTTCCACATCCTGCCCTTGCAACCGCAAGTTAGTTATGAACAATCCCCTGCCTGTGGGAGAAGGGGGCGGCACACGTGGCATATTGACTGGGACTTGATGCGAGAGAACGGGTGAGATATTGATGATTCGGGAGAGTTTCACGTTTCGCAGATATTGGCGATTAGAGTTAGGTGTATGAATGATTAGATACTGGTGTTAGATCATTCGCCTGGAGCGGATCAATTATTGACGTTCCGATGATTAACCGGTTAATCAGGCGTGTGGACTTCCTTCGCCGCGATCTAACACCCTATCATGCAACGTAGCACGTTGGACCTGAGAACACAAATCGAGAAAGTCATACAAATTTGCTCATAATATGATAGCCGTAACATAGTTATTCCTGGAATAATCAACCATGGTTTTCATTCAGAAAATCAACCTCTCTGATTTGCTCAAAAATAAAAAAAAAATGTTCTGCTCGTTTTCAGGTGTCTAAATCAAAATAATCAAATATCCGTCCGTCGTCCATGCCGTTTTGGGTAGCAGACAATTCTGTAAAAATCTCAAATTTTGGTCAGGGGGATTTCTGGCTCTAGTTGGCATTCGAAACTTTTCAGCCCGATTGGACCCGAATGGGAGGAGGGATCAAAGAGCGTTTTTCGAAAAATGGATTTTTGAGATTGTAGGCGATTTATGCGTGTGGGGTATGATTTCCCACTACATTTTGGACGCTGAATCGCTTGGAATGGGCCCGGCATTTAGAAGAACATTTATTTATTTTTGATACGTAAGTAGCATGGATTCAGCTGATACGCCTTAAATGCCTCAACGCAGAGGGACAACCGGCTAGCTCTTCAGGTTTCTATTTATAGGTTTTATTTCAGGTAGTCCTGCCAAAGACCAGAGACGAAAGGGTCTAACATGTGGAAAACGCCACCTGTCACTGTTAATCCAAGCGAAGGTTCAGCAACTGCTAGGAGAGTGTGGTTCGAAACAGAGTTTTATTCAAAACTCCACCCCTCCCGGAAAGTTGATTCCCGGTCTCGGGGAGTTGTGAGTGCGATTATAGTTGGAAACTTGTAGGAGCTAATAGTCAACCTTCTCCCAAGCAAACCAGTCCACTCTTAATCCGATCTCTGCCCAAAACGTGCTCAAACTACGAAATCCTAGCTAGTCTTAGAAAGCTCATAGAACCCTCCACAGTGTTACATGCGTGTTCGAGCTCCATTTTCAAGCTTCGCTCTCATGAATAAGGTTCAAGTTACTCTCGATGTTATTATTCCCATCCCCTTCCCTCGTAATGCATTTAAATGTTCCTGTTTACGAGGGACGGTGATGTAGATTTAATTCGGCCAGCATCGCTTTAACAAGCGTAATCCTCTCAGAACGATTACTAAACTATGTTTAACGTCTATGGTAAAAGTTCTTTTACCCGATTGGATGGTTGATCTGCTGAGTTGGGACAGATCTTATGAAGCAAGAAATGATGCAATGATTCGGCGGTATTTATCCTCAATATCGACTTTTTCCTCTACAGTTCTGTCCAAGTCGGAATCAAATTTTAACGGCATCCCCCCCAACCTAGATTGTTTAATTCGTGAGTCATAATGCAGCATACCCCCTACAAGCGCCACCTACGAGTCACTCAAGCGAAAGAACTGAATTGGGAACGACGGCAAATTGCAGCAACAATGCCTGCGGGACACGTCAGATTTCACCACCCCTGGCTTATCTTGCAGGTCCATGGACGGGGCTGAAGAGAACGGACAGGTCCCGCCAATCAGATGTGAGGTACCATACCAATGTCTCATTGGTTTCCAAGGAGAATATTTTTGACCTGTGAATCTTTCTTGATTCAATTATCGCTAAAGCCTCAGCGGCCGCGTGCAAAAATAAGCAGAAAAGAAAATCATGAAACGTTCTACATCATTTTCCCCGGGCCAATGCCATATTTTCCCCGCCAAAATAGATGTAAACACCTTGGAAACCCTCGAATCCACGTTATAACAAATAATCAAAAGGTCAAATTTTGATCACCCAAGCCATGAACTATAAATTTATGAACAAAACTTCTCACGTCGCCTTTAAGCCTCATCCTTTTCTACACAATGCAATCATTTTCCTCCAAAAACATTTCCCCTTCGGGCCTTCACCTCTCAGTTGAGTATGAGTGACAGATAGCGTGGTATTTTTCGGCGAAGGACTGATCCCTGCTTATTTTCACTCGGCTTATGACGTCAGACTCTCGTTAACTCCTCTACTCTTCGAGCCCGCTACGCCAAGTCAACCTCCATCGTTTCGTGAAGACCTGCCATAGTTGTGTCGAGCCGTGACGGCTTTCCAGGAGTTCTGGCGGGCAGAGTTTCCACTCGATTTCTTAGACTAATGGTTTCACGTAGCGTCTCGTACGATCGTTTCATTTTTCAACGTCGCGTCGTTAGAAACTCGACTCGGTTCTTGAGTGCATGACTCCAGCGACGTTCTATAAATTGTTACCCCTTCGAGCTTTTTGAAGTGGAATCATTGAGCTCATCAGGTGAATTCTCAAGAGAAAATTGAGCTCAGGTTGGAAAAATTAGTGGTTATCTATTTTTGACCGTGTGGTTTCAAAATAAGAGTGTATTACACGGCCTTTTTTTTTCTCTGTAGAATTCTTCAAAGCTGATAGCTTCCCACCACATCCCTTGTACAATAAGGAAAGATGGATGATGCCCTAATGATAGAAACCCGCTTTCAAGCCCACAATTGAAAGCGAGAACTCTTTTTGTCAACGTTCCTTGATTTCATTAAAAACTTTCTTTGTATTAATTCAAACTTGAGGTTTATAACTCGAGATTCCTGACTTTCAGGGTCCAAAACATGGTGAGCACATCATTAACCCTTGACTCAATCGCTGAAAATCATTATACACACCTAAGTAAACATGTTTTGGTTAATTATCCCAAGAATGCTTCAGTACTGTATGTTTTCTTACCTGAAATCAAGACAAGTCTGTTCCTACTTCCCCACAATTAGACTTTTGGTGTTTCAAGATGTTAAGAGTTTTGAGTGCATGAGTTTTTTTAGGTATTCAACTCGCATAAGTAACTTGCATTGAGGTGATCCTTCATGTTTTTTTGTCCCAATTGCTGAAAACCAAGTGCAGGGAATACTAAGGAATGGTAACTCAACATCCCCAAAAAAAATGGTCACAAAATCGATTCAGATGGATTTCAAATCTGTCTCTACCCATCGATATTGAGTAACTATGGGACTCAAAAAGGATTTAGTTAGGAAATGGGTAATTTTCTGAATTTCAAAAATTGTTTGTCCATTTTCTTCTCAAATAGGTACATACTCTACCCCACACAAGCAAGAACTACCTTGAAAATAAACCATCGTGTAATAATCTGCTACGTTTTTAGTAATAATCATGATAAGCTGTCCTAATATTTCGTCTGAGAACTGTCTAGATAGCTTCTGTACAGGCCTGTAGCCTTCGAATGAACAACTTTCGGTGACGTTTTCTGTTTGAGGTTCATTCTTATCAAAACAGACGATTCGTTCGGTTAAGCATTCTAAAATGTGAAAACTTCAGATACCTTGTATTGATCCGAGTCGTCACCCCACCGCTCGTGCCAGTACAAATGATCTGCGGATTCCCTCCAAAATAATACCCAGCTTATCACCATAGGTGCAGCAAGTCATTAATAGTTGGCATAAAGAGCTTCCGCGATATTACCGAAGTTACGCCAACAGAGAAGTGGATATTGGGTTATTTGAATCGTAGAAGGTTTGCGGACGTGAAATTCAGCCCAGTTAGGGTTTCAATTAACTCGTCTCATTTGTAATGCGCATACCTGAAGGACCTATGCTTGTACGATCCATGGGGATTTCAACTAGCGTAGGTGCATTTCCCACGGCACGTTGGAGTCCGTTGGAAAAGCAAATGTCACGCCCGCAACACGACTAAATGAATTATCATTTAAAAGCTTTTCCTCAAACTAAAACTTTACACGGACAAATCTACGTACATATTGTCTGATCACTCCTATACTCATTGCTTGGCTAACTATATCCTGTGCTTCTCATACTGTCAGCAAATCGGATTTATTAATAATTTGGTCGTACTTAAATTTATTACTATTATATTCTTCTATATATATTCTTTCGTTCTTAACGATGTTCTTGCGTTACCTGCTGTAACATGCAAAAGATTAAAGTAGGTATTTCGTTTACCTTTGCCTAGGCTCAAATTAAAACGTGTCTCTGCGCTATATGTGCAGTCAGCAAAGATATTTTGGGGCTCTAACGGCGAGCCGCATATTTATATGGAGCAGCAATTTTATAAAATTGTTTGAGTTCAACTCGGAAATGTGGCTCAATCGATGCCTTTTTCAATGAACTTTCCGTTGAGTCCACAGTATGTACTCGACAGCACTACCCCCTCCTATTTATCAGTGGAACGCTGGTGTAGGGTGCAATTGCCTAATGCGTTGTATATTCTCCTTCAGGGGTTCATGATGATGAAGCACATGACCTGGTCTTGTTTGTCGTCACATCAAAGGTGAATCACGCTAATGAGGTACCGAAACCAATTAGTCGATCAGCCTCAACGCGATTCATTAGGTCCAAGAGTTGAAATTCGGCTCACTCTCGGCAGATAGCGCGGGTTGGGTTCAGCCGACACCCCCTCACAAAATCCACAATATCCATGTCTTCATTCGAAGTATAGCGATCCTCACAAGACCTAAGTGGATTCTGCGTCCAAATATGTTGAGGAAAATTTCTTCACTTCCCTAAAAAACAAACAATTACACTCCATTTTCTTTTTTTTGCAGCAAACAGCGCTCGGTATAGAATGAATCCAGCACTAAAAGAGCTAACAATCGGGGTTGCTTCAAACGGGATTTCATTGGTCAAAAAATCTATTTTGCATACGACATTTCAGATAAGTACGTACATTTACGCACTTACACGTTATTTCTTTTGCCCTTTTTTTCTATCTTTAAAGAATTTCCCTGATCTCTCATTTTTAGTGTACGGTGGGTAGCTTCTTTTCCATTATGTTCTTGTTAGTACAATATTTTTCAAAACCAAAATCAATTAAAATTACCACTGTTCGCTCGGCATTTCTCAATGACTCCAGTTACGGAATCATTTACCCACGCCAAAGAACGTTATTGTTCCGTTCGATATTGTGTGAAGGGAGTTCAAACGTAGGCCCAAAGGATCGGCTGATAGCCTCTTAACTGGCCCTAAATTAGTTGACCACAGATCAACTATATTGAAAATGACGTGCCCCCTCCAAAGCGGTATGAACTCAGATAATTCGTCTACTTTTACCAAGGATTATCCTTAGTATACGTAGTATCATATTAGTATACGTTTATAACACGAAGGGCAATCCGATTAGTTAGAAGTAGTTACGAATATTGAAAATACTACAGTAAAGTAACGTTAATCTGGTACTAACTACGTCTTACATGTTAGGTCGTTCTCATTGTTTTTAAAGTCGTAATGGTTGGCTATGAAAAGAACTACTGTATATACAGAAACGTAGTTGAACGAAAAAAATATTTAAAAAAACTGCAGATCTTTCAGTCAGATGCGAAACAGAAGTGACACGATGTTATGCTGCTGTTCTTCACGATGAAAGTAAGCCAAACTACAAAAAAATGGAGTGGGAGGGCTATATTTGCAACCACAAGTAAATAGATAAAATACGTACCGCAACGTCAGTCATTTTCGTTTTTGTTTTATTTTAGGGTTTCTGATGATAACAATGAAATGTCGGAGCTCGAGTAAAACAACACCTTGTTGATTTCGCTAATTCTCCTTCACGCCCGTCACAAGCTACCAAGTTCGTAATACCAGCAGGATTTCCATCCAGGTTGTATAGTATGATCTTATTCGCAACACATGCGTATCTAGCGAAATTCAGGCATACAACAAAACAACTTATAAAATAGTATTCCTTCTTCAGCCTCTATCAACGGCCGCATTTTCCTTTACTCGTGCCAAATGAATACCCCACAAAATCCCTTAGAAGGAACGTTAGAATCAAATATGCCTTGAATCATGTCACGTCACTAAGAAGCGAAAGCTCTGAAGAATTCAAGAAGGAATCAACGGATAAACCAATCGAGGTTGGCAGCTTCCAAGAAAAGACGGTTTTATTGCCTCCGCAGCTTCATCTATTGCTGTCTCTCTTTGAATCCGCTCAACTGAACGTTTTTCGTCTCACTCTTCGTTTTTCTCCTCTCTCCGGATCTAATATATTATTTAATTTTTTTTTCTTCTTTTTTACTCGGGAGCGGATAACCCTGTCTCATAACGCTCAAGAGTATGAAAGAAAGCTGATATGGAATTTTACTATCTGTCCCCTTCCACCCTTGTACTTTAGGGTCGTAGGAAACGAGACATTCTCATGGTTGGGATTCCATGAGAGAAAGGAATGTCGCTTCGACGTCAAACATCGTCAACCTACAAACCATCCAGGAAATAAAGCACTTCTTTCTCAATACCTTCTCACTCCATTCATCTGCTTACTAAGACCTTACATCATACTGACGTGCACGTTTATAATCCTCGGGCTTCAGAAATAAACGGGAGAAATTGAGAGCGTGGTAACATGGAATGAATTATAAGGTCAGCCGCCAAAGCCAGGTAATCGATGCGGCCTTTAATTAAATTACATTTTTCCGTCGCTCTCACGCCCCTTATCAATTTTTCATCGAAAAAAAAAACAATTAATCAACTCTAGTTGAAAATTAGAAAATTAATATCGGGCCCTCATCATTACTACATTGGCACAGAAGGTACCCAGAAGTAATGCGAACGTCTTATTTGAAATAATTCATTTGAGTGAGCAGTTCACATTGCTCAATGGTTTTTCAAAAACAATCAAACATAGAATAAAATGAATAGTACTTTGAAAAATAAATGCAGATTCTTCTATAAAAAATATATATTATTTACATAATCACACATGATCACGATTGATAGGTCAGAAGAACCCACTTTTCATAGTTCTGGAATGGGAAATAAAAGAAAGCCGACGGTGGCAATAAATTATAACAATATTGACTCAAACGGTAGGACCGCGGGCAGATCACTAAACATCGAATGCCCTCTGTACATACTCTTATTCTCGACGAGGCCACATATAACTGACTGAAATATCGGGTTTGAACGTAAACGCCCATGTGTTTCCTTTCCAGTCAATACGCAGTTCTGTATTTCCCATCGACTACGTCAACTTTTAGTACCTTTTCTGATGGACACCTTTCTAGGGCCACCCTTCGTTCCTATTAGAATCGGTGAGCCCCAGAGTGGGGGGGGGGGAGTGATTACGAGAGTTTGGCGTGCAGGAATCAACAAGTTCTGGCTGGCGATAAGCGCCCTCCGAGCCCTTGCAGATCGTTACTCAGGGGGTTGAGCTCCGGTTAATTGCGCTTCCTTTGGCGTGAACAACACGACAAAAACTAGTTTGGTAAATTAATTAACCTCGCTGATCTCGATCAGAATGGGGGAATCCTCCCTCGCACAATCCGCTAATGATATAAGTGGTTGATAATCATCAATGTTGCAGAGTACGCTTCGTGGCTCCATCGATTAGACTACAGTTCCTTTCTACAGTAAGACAACACCACAATGCTTGGGGTTAGTAATAAGAACATCTAAGTTCTTTAAGCTTTCCAAATACCGTTTTCATGGAGAACATTTCCATAAAAGAAAGCGTGTATGCAGGGATATACAACAAGCAAATGACAACCTATCATGATAGCCTTGAGGTCCACGTCTGTACTTGATCTTAGGTCCAGGAGGAATGATAATTAGTGGATGGCGGTCTCACAACAGAAGTAAAACTACAAAACGTGAGATCACTCAGATTCCCATCAATGAATTTTCCGCACAATTTCATCAAAATTTCACACTGATCTGTTGTATCTCGATTATCATTGGGGTTATTAAACATTTTCTAAATTGGCAGGAAACTTCATGCCATTTAACTTTATACTGATACGTTCTAGTCTAAAGCCAAGGCTCGAAAAACTGAAAATATCACGTGGTTTTGAGGTTTGGCGCTCACCGCGTTTCCTCCGGGTTCTTGAGAAAAAAGACATGAACGCACCCCCGAAGAAGCCCATAAGCTTCTTCAACCTTCAATGTTGTCTCCTCGAATAAAATGTTTCTGTACGCTTTTACTGGGCTAAGCGAAGGTGCGGTTTGAGTAGTTTCTTCGACAATAAACTGCTTCACTTGTACGAGTATGATACGGAAATTCCCCCATTGCAAAGTCTATCCAACGTAAAATGATGTAAGATTGGTATCTTTCAAGATGAATGCGACCTTGGAGAGTTCAAACGAGCAAAGTGGCCCGCGGAGCTCGCTCTCCCTCCTGAGGGGGCATCTAGGGGTGGCTCAGAGGCGAAACCCCCATCACTCTTGGCCTTCGTGGACTTAGACTGAATTTAAATTAAGAAGCTCGAGCCGGTGGGCTCGTCAAGGGGCGAAACTGCGGGGAGTTATCAGGTAGAATGTAGTGGGGAGGGGGGCTGTGCCCCTCTAGAACCTACGTGCCTCCCAGCAGCGACTCGAGCAACCCACTTCGAGCTGTTATTCATTATTCATGAAGGTATACACTCTCCCTCGCCTTCCTCTCTCGGTCTTCTTCATTTCTTCTCCAACGGCTTTTGAGGAGACCCATTCTCAGCCACCCAACACTAGCCATGATCATCCGCCTTAATCTCCAGATTAACTGTGGATCATAATGTACACTTACTCTTGCCCGGGAAGACTAAGTTTATTATGACAGATCGCGGAGTTATAGTACTATGGCCTAGAAATTTACGTGGGTACAACTTCGGTAGCCGGTATTATCAAGCAGATGAAAACAAACTTCGCCAATTCCTTAATTCACGCCGTTATTTGCAAATGCGTACCATAAAATATAGCCACGACTTCAATAATTCGATTCTTCATGGTCCTTTCCTCAATAAATATGATTGACTAGATACAGCTGCACCGGTTGACCACTTACAGGTACCACATACTAGGCTGAATTGACTGATAAAATTATTAGGCACTTAGAGGGTTTTTGGGAAAAAGTAATGATACCACCCCATTAAAACGATCACGCTAAGTTCAAAAAACAATTTAAATCTTTTTAAAAACGCTGCAAATTCATTCACGGGAGTTGGTTATTCCTCTACTGTTTTTTTGGTCCCTGATCAAAATTTCAGATTTTTAGAAATTTTAATACTACCGAAATCGGCATGGATGGTGGACAGTGGAAGGACATACTTTTATTTTGACCTAGACACTTTTAAACGCCCAGAAGATAATTTTGGGCCAAATTGGAGAGACTGACTTACTGCATGAAAACATTGGTTGATTATTCTAGGAATAACCAACCAAAAAATTGGGAAATACACCACAAAACTTGATTTTTAACGCTATTGAACCATTGCTTGTGGGAATTCCCATGCTAGCAACGTCTCGCCAATACTCTTCATCAGAGACTAAAATTACCCATTAGCGATGATGCGGAGTTGGTGATTAGTGACGTTGCAAGAAGTTTCTTCGATCCAAATGTACATGTTTCTAAAAACGTATGACACCTTTAGTAGCAGGCTTCAAGCCTGCGACGCCTCACTTGGCGCCACTACGGCGCTCGGATTGTACCGTTTTAAAACGATCCAAATTTTGGTTTCATCACTTCATAGTTCAAACGTATTCAAATCCACGGAGTTCAACGTGGATGAGTCTGAAATTTGACAGGTACTGAGCAGAGTGAGAACCATCACGCGACGGCAGTTAGTACACTGAAGGCCACACTGAGCTCATTCAGTGCTAACCCTTCCAGTGGCTCGATGTTGGCCCATGCTGGTTCCATTCACGAGAGAAAGCAGCAAAACCCCCAATGCTGCTAACAGCCCATTCAAGGTGATTCAATCTTACTCTCTCAACGAGAATACTCGGTTCTTTTTTTCGCTAATGTTCGTCATTAATTACATTAAGTAATAGGCTCGAGTGAACGCCCGGGTCTCTGGAGTAATGACAATCGCTTTTTGCCGTCTAGGGCTTTTCCTAGCCGTCATGGATAGGGAGGGTAGGGTCTACAACAATAATTAACACGTCGAGAAGGGCGGATTCTGAGGTACCCTCGAGGGATCTTCCGAAGGTTACGAAGCGGCTAATGATCCAACATGGCGGACGCCTTTTCAAGCTCAGCTTTCTGGATACTATCATCTTGAATTCGGTATGATATCAGGTTTGCTGCTTCCATACGACGCAAAGGTCGTATATCTATTACACAAAACACGTCAATACAGAGTTGGGTGCAGTTTGGACTCATAGATCGCTCGACTTCAAACTGAACTGAATGGTATACGTTTTTAGGGCCAATCCATATCCCTGCTGGTTTCTTCATTGAATATTTAACGATTAAAATAACACTTTAACCCCCCGTATTATGACCTGCTTCGGGAAAAGGGTATTTTCTCTCTAGAATCTTATTCTGCTCTTATTCTTAGTACCTTAATCCCCAATGGGTTTAGTAAATTATTTCATAGTTTCATTCTCATTGTTTGAGAGCAACAGAATCGAAGGAAATCTCAAAGTAAAATCTATTGAACCCTCATCGTTCTCCTAAAGCCTCTCGTGGGCTTTTGTTTCATATCTCATGTACAAGGAACAAAATCGCTCATTTATTGCATCCTTTCAGCCGCACGGCAGTCTCATCAGTTTGCAGTAGACATAATTCCTGTGTAATCTTTTTTTTTTTTTTTTTTTTTTTTTGTGTGTGTAACTTGTGGGTTTAACATTTGCATTTCAAGCCTTGTGTTACAGGCTCAAATTAGGTTAAAATTCGATCAAGTAAGATTGACGATATTTTAAATGATTGTACCAGCCGTGATTACTATCTAGAAGATATTTCTAGTTGGCGTACTGTGCGCAATCACATGTAGGATTCCATGATTTCGTCCAGATGCCTGATGCAACCTACCCTGATGATGGCCTCCATTGTGTGGCCGAAGCGTGAATGAATTCAAAGAAGATGTTTCCTTTTTGAGAAACTCCGCCATCATTTCAATACTAAAAAAATATCGTTCACGGCTCTCAAACGAGTTGGGGTCGGTGGTTTTCTCCGAAGAGGAAAACACGCTTCGGCGGCGCAGAGTGGAGTATTAGAATGAAATATGGGTTCGCGGAAAGAAATACCCCGGGATCATGCGTCAAAAAGAAGAAGTCAGGTGTGATATACCTATATGGGTTCCGGAGTTGGCGTTTGCGGCAGCATTTTCCCTCGGTCCCAGTAGTTGTTCACGGGCTTACTGATAGAAGATACGTAAAGAAAAAAAAACTCTTCTCGACTCTTATGTTGTTGCTCTCTCCATTTTCCGCACGACGCTCATCGTACGCCAGGAACCGTGACAAGTTGGGCTTAAGACTCTTCGCGGTTCCAGGGCGTCGCATCGTGGAGAAAGCAATTTCTGGGCCCCAACCCTTCGAACGTCTCTGGGGGGCCCTTTCATTCCCTGATTACCTCTGAGGTCACGAAACCCATTCCGTTCACTGAGTATTTTACTTTCGTCAGCTTCTCCGGGCTTTCATCAAGATGTCGGCAGTATTACTCGAACATTATTATATGAGAGCGCAGAGTTCACCAAATGTCATGTGCTGAATCAATAAAGATCAAAAAGGCTCAACTTTAATTTTTAAAAGCAAAAAGAAACAAGTTACATTCACTCATTGGACTCAGTATCTTTCCCGTAGTCAGGAAATCCTATTCTCGAATAGTAGCTCCTTTCAAACTGCTGAAACTTTAACTTGCCGTTCAACATTGGACGTAAGCAACGAAGTGAGGATGGTCACTCACTGATCTCAGCTCGCCCTTATTGAAAGGCGATTCATAAAAAACCAAGCAACGACTAAGACAAGCGAGTGAAAGCAAGAGGAACTCTATTCAATGTGATACAAAAGAAAATAGTATTAAAAAAAAAAAAAAAAAACTTGAAAATCCACAAAATGTGAGTTTTTACTTATGATTATTTCCAGCGGGCCGAAAAAATCCCTCCCTCAGAACCCCTTTTAAAGCGGCAAACGACTTTCCCTCAATCTCTTTCTATCCTCTCCAAGTAATCCTTTAATAATTATTCTCGTCTAAAGACCTCTCCCTTTTCAAGACTCTCAAATGTTTAATTTTTCAAAATGAGAACACAACTCACCCTTTTCCCAACCTGGAGGCATCCAAGCGCTCGCCTTGAAAGACTTTTATTATAACAAGTTATTTATTATACAACTTTTTCCGCCTGAATGTTCGCTATTTCCTCTAAGGAGGGGCTCGTCAGAAATTTGGATTTCCCATTGCACTGAAGAATGAAGGAGACCATTCAGAAGATGATCACTGTGGGCCAACTGCGGTTGAACTGTTCGATAAACTGGTAGCAGCAGCTTATTGACACAACCGATAAGCAAATGAAATTCATTCATAATTTTTGATACTGGAACTTGATTATTTTATATTGAACAAGATGGTTTTCTAGTTCTCACTGATAACCATCCAAAATACGAGCGCGTAAGTAACAATTAGTGAGGTGTTGATAACGAGCTTTTCCAGCTAGTTTTTGTTAACTAAAAAACGATGAAAAGTATTCTACGATGGTTTATCACTCCACAAAAGTTGATTTCGTCGGGGAGTGCATCTTCAAGGATCCCAAAAATAGTAAGTGCCTAATTAGCGTTCAAAATTTAGTGAAAATAATACCCCACACGTCTAGATACCAAAAATCTTGAAAACCCACGTACAAAAAGGTAGATAGGTACCCATTTTGACGCATAAACTCATCCGGTGGGCGTCAATCGTTCCGGAACCCGACTCATTGGGTCCAGCGTCCAACATTTAGTGGAAAATGATACCTCACACGCCTAGTTCGCCGAAAATCTCGAAAATCCAATGATCAAAATACACATTATATACACGAAGGGATGTGTTGCTGAGTTCTTCTTAACGGATTTTTTTTCATATAATACTAGTATAATCGTTTCTTTAGATGAAATTTTACTCTCTAAAACCTACAATTTTAGTAACGACTAATTCTAAGTAAAATTTTACCGTGGAACAATGTTTCCTAATGTGTTCTACAGGGAAAACTTTTTATAATGTGTAAAAATGGGTTGAACCACTTTACAAGTAGCTCTGAATCAAAAAGTTGAAGCAATTTTATTAGGAAATTTTGAGTTGGAACAGCTCAACGACCAAGTACGAAGTACAGTACAATCGCTGCAGCCCTTGGGTGTGATATATGTGGCAGGAGTATTGTCTTTGAGTTTGGAATTTTGCTAACAAAGAGTATTATTTCGATCTCTCACGTAGGTAACCTAAGAAGTACGAAGTGGAGTGAAGCCTTGGTGTCATGTGCAGGCTTGATTTGATAAACATAAGGTGCCGTGAGTTCGGTGGGGCCGACCACGACTCGAGCTTAAATATTCATGAGAGATGATTCCACAACTAAAACAGCGGCCGACAGGCTGAAGACGGTTCTAGTGTAACCCGTCGTTTTCACGTAACGGGCTAGGGATCCAAAAATAGACCTAGGCGAATAATTAGTGGGAGACTAAAGACTTTCACTTACCGTCCGGAATGTCGGCAATGGTCGGTCATAGACGCCAAGTACACCTGAATTTACCAAGCTCTGAGGAATGGGGTTTCGTGATTGAAAAGACAAGGGTTCAATATTGGCTTATAATAAACGCAATTGACAGAAATATAAAATACGGAATGTCTCGGCCGAGAAGGATATTGACTATTACGTAATCTAATTATTGAGTAGGCAGAAGTGAAGGGCTGAGGGCCAAATGAATTTACGAGGTAGCTGAAGGCTCAGGAATGTTTGATTTGAATAACGGCAAAATGAAAGTGATTTGTTAATGTCCTCCCCTAATTCCTTTTACTTTTCCTACGACAGACAAAATACTAAATAATACGGTTACAATGTACAACTCTATGATCAGCTTTCTGGTGACTAAACGTCAGGGCTTGGGCCAGATTTAAAGATTCGACTTTCGCGTTGCGAGGGTACGAGACAGAGTTATTTCGCCACTTACGTGTACCAACTCCTTCGGATGGAGACAACAGGGTGATGTTCTCTTCGCTGCTCGGCTTCGGTCAGGGGAACGCCGTCCAGGCCGGAGGAGGCGAGACTCTTTCCGACGGAGGTCCGACGACTGGCGGTGCGTGGGAAACCTGGACTATTGGCCGTCGAATCGGGCGCGAACGGATCAACACTCGGGTCCGACGGGGGATTTTCAGTTCGTATAAGGGCCCACTGTTACGGGAGAGGAATTGGCTGATCTCCCAATTCCCGAGTTCTCACCCTGAAGGAACCACGATACACTTGTTCCCTCAGGTCACTTTCACAACACCGGCTTCACAAGGGGTTGATTTGCTACGCGTCGGTTGTTCCGCTTCGATGTTCCGCTTCACTTCACTTCGTTCCGCCTTGTCCTCACGGGATTACGGCGAACGGAGATTCCAACTTTCCTTCACTTGAGTTCGGACACGACTGCCTGATGTTCCTTTTCCCAGTCCGCTCGTCAAGTCGCCTTCCCCTCCTACTCCTCCCTGGGTGTCTCGCGCCGCCCATCGCCCAACCAATCCAATGAGGACACGCCTTTCGCCCAGCTGGGGTCAGGCGCTTGGAGGGGAGAGGGGTCGATCCGTACCCCGCCGCCGAAGTTTCTTGACGGGGCGCTTGGAATCTGCCGCCCCGTTACACTCCTCCGATCTTTGGAGGCCGAGGTCTACCTCGGCAATTTTCCTTCCGGTGGGGGTGACTGGTGCGATGGGCATTGCGTCAGGTCGTTTGGCTGCTATCCATGCTTGTTCGTACCGCCATCGTCTACAAGCGGCACAGGTTGGTGGGCGGTCCTTCTCGTGTTCGGCGATGGAGCAGGGCTTCGGGTAGGCGGGGTCCGTGGGTCGTAGGTTCCGGCATTTTCTTACCAGCCGATTCCACATCACTTTACAGCCATCGCAGCGGTAGGTTGTCGGCGGGTGTTGTCGTTTGGTGCAGATGCAGCACAGGACGCTCCCATTCGTCGAAGGCACGATGGCGCGGATGTTCCAAGGTGGTATGTTGGATGGGTCGGCAGGGGCCACGGGTGAGCTAGCGCCAGCATCCCCATCAGCTAGGACGACCTTCACCGGCCGAGGGGTGGAGGCCCGGGAGGAGCCGGAACGCGGTTGCCCTGGGGTGGCGTCTGATCCCCGTGCGGTTTCTTCTGATGACGAGGAGTCCGAGGACGAAGTTGACGAGTCGGCAATACTCGGCTCGGCCGCGGCGGGCGCTGTGAATGCCGGGGCGGGGTACTCTTCCACGTTGTTGTCAGGTCGTGGTGTCGACGATCCTCGAGGGGTGGCGCGATGCGTGCTTGATCCGAATGAGTCGTTGAGGTGGGTCATGGCTTGCAGCTGCTGTTCCATCATGATCACTCGGCAACGCAGGGACTCGACCTCCACCGACCCACCACTCGATCTTGATCTCATGTCCACCCCCGAGTCGCCGACGTTCAAGCTTTCCCCAAGCTCGTTTAGGCAGCGCAGCAGAATCCGCCGCTGTGTTGGCATCCTGTCGCAGGACTCGACCAGCTTACCCAGCCCCATGATGACCGTGGAGGTGACGGCCAGCCACTCCGTACTTCCGGGCTCCAAGTCCGTGCTGCCCACCGACGACGGTGCCCGCGCCCGAGGTAGCGCCATAGTCTTTTGGTGTCGTTCGCTGATCTCCTATTTCCCCACTATACTCTGAAACATACAAACCGGCCCTTCTGTTAGTCTCCTCTCACGCTCCGACTCACCCGTTGTACATCAATCGATGGCTCATTTATTATGCAGACAACCTCTCTCTCTGCACAGAGCCAGACGCTGAACGACAACCCTAGATTTTAGCTGCCATTACAAGGGAAAAAAAACAAAGGAAAAGAGGGGGGGGGGGGGGCAAGGCAGTCCTGTCCCGACCCATGAGGCACGGTCATTAATCAAACAAGGTAAGTACTTGTGTTGTGCATTTTATTCTACAGGTAAGACATTCCCTATTCTATTTCACAAAATACGAGTATACCACAAAACTTGACAAATTTTTTTTTTTTTTTTTTTTTTTTTTTTTTTTTTTTTTTTTTTTTTTTTTTTTTTTTTTTTCAATCGCTTCATCCCGTTCTAGGTGTTGACATCTTCCCCGCGTGGAGCTGCGCGTAGTCGATCGTTTTGCGCCTTGGTCTTAGCCCGTATGGACTGGACGCCGTCCTAGTCGGAATCGGGATTCGGCTGGAAGATCTTCCAGGGCCCTGGGCCCCAGGTTCAGGATTTTCTTCGGTCCGTACTGGTTCCGGCCATTCAAGGGGGTCCAACAACCATGTCCCTCCGCTATCTTCGCTAGGTGGAGGGGCAGGGCTCTCGGGTGGGCGCGATTCCTCCGCTACGTCGGGGGTGACGGCGTCGTCTGGCACGCTGTTGATAAACGCTGGCTTGAGCCTGCTGAGGTGGTAACGCGTGGTCTTCCCCAGGACATCCTGGACCTCGTAATTGACATCGGTCAGTTTGCGGGTCACACGGAGCGGTCCTTTCCAGGGGCTCCAGAACTTCTTCACTGTGCCTGGTGGGGCGACGAGCTGCTGGGCATATACTTGTTGGCCTATCTGGAACTCCCGAGAGTGGCGTCGCTTGTTGATTGCCTGCTCACGGGTGTGCCAAGCGCGCCTCAACTGTCGCTCGGCTTCCAAACGGACCCGCACCATTTCCTGGTGTTGATCCTTCAAGGGCGATGTTGCTTCCCGTTTTATGCTGATTTCGGTTAGGTGCGGCATTCTCAGCTCTCGTCCGAAAACCAGGTGATTTGGCGAATAGCCCGTACTACAGTGGGGGAGGCTGCGGTAGGCAGCTAGTGCCAAAGGCAAGGCGGCTTCCCAGTCCCGGGTTTTGCGTCTCAGTTTCGCCACCAGGTTTGCCAGGGTGCGATGGAATCGCTCACATACTCCGTTGGCCTGTGGGTGGTAAGCGGAGGTGTGGACGTGGCGTATCTCCCAGGTATCGCAGAGCTCCTTGACGACCCCAGAAATGAAGGCGGCGCCTCGGTCAGAGACGAGCCTCTCAGGTGCACCATGGGTTGGTAAATACTTTGTGGTCAATACGCGAGCGGTTGTTACTGCTGTGCAATCCGTGGTGACATAAGCCTCTGCGTACTTGGAGAACTGATCGATTACCGTCAGGATGTATTTGGTACCCCCTCGACCAGGTAGAGGCCCAACAAAGTCAATACCGACAATTTGACCAATTCGGGTCGGTATATCGGGTTTCTGGATTGGTGGTGTCAAATTTGGGGGAGTGTTCCTCTCCTGGCACTCCTGGCATTTCTGGACGAACTCTCGGACGTCACGTACCATCTTCTTCCAGTACCCGTACCGCCTTGCGACACGGGTGGTTGTTTCTATGCCAGGGTGCCCGGCCCACTGATGTTGATGACAATTGGTCAGGAACCAGCGCCGCATGGTGGATGGGATCAGTGGCACCGTGATCCGCTGGCCATCCACATCGACCTCCTTCCTCCAGACTCCTTCCTCCTCCTTTAGTTGATACTTCTCTGGATCAGCCGTCAGGGTGGAGATCCAGGGGTCCAAGGATTGGGCTGCCATCAGAAGTTCCTTTGGCATACTTAGTATGATGGCGCCAACGGGAACACGACTCAGGCCGTCGACATGAGCCATCTGCGATCCGGGGCGGTACTGCGCCTCATACTCGTACTCCGTCAGCCGGAGGATCCATCGTCCGATGCGCGAAGTTGGATCGCGTAGATTCATGGCTGCCGTGAGTGCTGCGTGGTCGGTCCTCAGGACGAACTTCTTCCCGAGCAGGAATTGCTGGAAATGTGTCACGCCCCAGACTACAGCAAGGAGCTCACGCTCGGTGGTGGAGTAACGTGTCTCAGCATCGTTGAGGGCGCGACTTGCGTAAGCGACCGGTCGCTCCTGCCCCTGATGTTCCTGGGCTAGTACTGCTCCCATAGCGGTTCCTGATGCGTCCGTGGACAGGATAAATGGCTTGTCAAAGTCCGGATAGGCGAGCACGGGTTGGGTCATGAGTGCTTGCTTGAGTCGGTCAAACGCGCTCTGCTGCTCTTCACCCCAGCTGTACTCCCGGTTTTTCCTCAAGAGTTTGGTGAGAGGGGCGCTCATTTCCGAGTAGTGCTCGATGAAACGGCGGTAAAAACCGGCCAGTCCCAAGAAGGATCGGAGCTCGCGAACGCTCGTCGGCGGAGGGTATTCTCCTATGGCTTTGACCTTTTCTGACTCCATCTCGATTCCTTCTGACGTGATAACATGGCCCAGGAAGTTGACGCGAGACCTCAGGAACGAGCACTTCTTGAGATTAAGGCGGAATCCAGTCTCTTCAAATCTCTCCAGAACGGCTCGCAAGATGTTAACATGTGACTGCAGATCCTCAGTGAAGATGATGACATCGTCGAGGTATATGAGACAACCGTCACCCAGCAGTCCGTCGAGTACGTCATTCATGGCGGCTTGGAAGGTTGCCGGGGCATTTTTAAGCCCGAAGGGCATGCGCACATACTCGAAGTGACGATTGAGTGCCGTGAACGCGGTCTTTTCCCTTGATTCGGGACTGACGGGTATCTGGTGATATCCCATAGTCAGGTCCAGGGTTGTAAAGATCTTACTACGACCCATCATGGCCAGGGTTTCCTGCAAACGAGGGATAGGGTACTTGTTACCCTTGGTCTTGGCATTTATTTCCCGATAGTCAATGCAGAATCGGTACTGCTGTGGCTCACCGGGAGGGGTCTTCTTCTTGGCGATGACTACTGGAGCGTTCCAGGGGCTTTTGGATGGCACAATAACACCGTCGGCCAGCAAGGAGTAGACTTGGTCTTCCACGAAGCCTCTCAGAGCATGCGCCACTGGATAGGGCTTTCTGGCCGTGGGGCTCGCGCTTCCGGTGTCAATGTCGTGAGCCACCTGCAGGGAACAACCCTCCCTCCCGGGCTTCTCGAAGAGATGCAGCTTCTGCGTCAGGCAGTCCTTGACCAATTGGTAGTCGGGTCCTGCCAGATGAGTCAGATGCTGATGCACTTGGCACTCCAATTCAGAGGTTGAAGGAGGATTGTCCCAGATCTCAATTGGGAATTCTGCTACATCGGACATCGGAGGGTGTACCACCGGCTGCTTTCTGGGTGGTGCTGTTTCGGTGGTCAATTGGCCTTGGTAGTTGTCGTCGACGCTAGGTTCGGAGGCCTCGGCAGATGTTGGAGCGGCTGTTGGCCCGCCCTGGCGGTTGTTGTCGGTGTCGGGTTTCGTGGCTCGGGCGGTTTCCTGGGCTTTTTGCGCCATCCTGTCGTCCTTTAGTTGACGGATGTGCCTGAGGAGGTCCGGGTCAGTGGCGACCACGCCAATGGAGATCATCTTCCCCGTGGCGGGTTCCTTCATTTCCACTACGCCGATATCCGGGCGTATGCCAAGGGGTAATTTCCTCAGGAGGTCCAGTCCAATCAGATCCAAGCCGGAGTCAGGTCGTTGGAAGACATAGAACGCGTGCGTAATCGTAACCGGACCGATGGTGGTACGTACATCCTGGATCCCCAGCACGGGCAGTGGTTGTCCGTCGGCACCCCATAGCTCCATCGTTGTTGGGCGGATGTCAATGCCAGGCACAGGTCTTGATAGGACAGACACTGCAGCACCAGTATCCACGACCATTCGCCGGGATTCCTTCCCCAAGCCGGCGGTGATCAGTATCATGGGCATCATGACACCATTCACAGCGGTCTGGTAGGACACCAGCTCGTCTCCGCGGACTTCGACGATTGGTTCGTCCTCATTATTTGTCGTGAGATTGGCTTGGGTTTCCTGGGTCGTGCTGATGTTTCTGACCTGGTGCATTCGCGGATTTGAGATGGGCAGGGTCTTCTTCTTCTTAAGGCACTCAGCCTCCAGATGGTCACGGGATCCACAGAAATTGCAGAACAAGGCCGCGTAGAGTCCGTGGGGGCAACTCACTGGAAAGTGGGAAAGATCACCACAGTACATACAGGGCAGCACTGGGACGGTCGGTGGTAACTTCGTCGGCACCGGTATCAACTGGTGATCGCCGAACGTGGCCGGTTTGTTTGGGTAACGAAGTGGGCTTCTGGGTTTTTGCAGGCAGTTTGCTGCAAAATGCCCTGGTTCTCCGCAAGAGTAGCATTTCTTGGGCTCCGAAGGTCTTGATCCACTGACAGCAGTTATGTCCCATCGAGCATCGTAGTCCTGCTTTGCTCTCATTACGTCCTCCCATCCCTCAGCCCGCTCCACTGCATCCTCCAAGGTGTCCGGAGGGTTACCCTGCAAGTAGAGATGGAGTTCTTTCGGTTGTCCGCGGACAAAAGCGCTGAGTGCCTTTCGTCTTGTCCATTCCCGACGTTGAGCATCGTTCAGGTTGGGTTCAGTTCGGACAGCCGATCGTGCCGTGGCCAGAAGTCGTTCTGCGAACCGTCGGATGGACTCGTCGGGGTCTCTCTGGGCTGTCCAGAGTCGTATGGTTGCCTTCTCGGGACTTTCCTCGCCATACCATGCCAGTATGGCATTCTTCACTGTCGTGTATGGGGTTTCGCCAAGACCATCCTGGAGGAATCGCTTGGCTCCACCTTTCAGGCGGGTACGAAGGAATCGTAGTCTCTTGTGTTCGTCAAACTCTTGGGTTGCTTGCTCCACCTCCTGGAAGAACACGGATGCCGTGATAGCATCCGGCTCATCAGGGTTCCATGTGTCGACTTCCATGAACAACGACCGCGGAATGCCGGAGGCAGCAGGCTCACGGAAAAAGGCGCCCAGTTTGTTCATTGCTTCCGTCACGGCGTTCATCATGGCTTCGCCCTCGTCTGATGGGCTGCTGTTTTGGTGCATGGTCGCGAACTCACTTGTTAAATAATAAAAAAAAATAAATAAAAAGAATTATAGAACCGATAGATCACTTTCTTACGCACCAAGGACCGATAATTTCCCCACGAATCGAGAAAGGACTTCCCAGTTGGTAAGAGCTATGACGGGTCTGGAATCGGGATGTCAATTGGAGCTGAAGGCTCCCGGAACAGTCCCGGAACAGAGGGCCTCGGGACAAGTCTCGGAACAGTCCCGGAACAGAGGGCCCCGGAACAGTCTCGGAACAGAAGGCCTCGGGACAAGTCTCGGAACAGTCCCGGAACAGAGGGCCCCGGAACAGTCTCGGAACAGAAGGCCTCGGGACAAGTCTCGGAACAGTCCCGGAACAGAGGGCCCCGGAACAGTCTCGGAACAGAAGGCCTCGGGACAAGTCTCGGAACAGTCCCGGAACAGAGGGCCCCGGAACAGTCTCGGAACAGAAGGCCTCGGGACAAGTTTCGGAACAGTCCCGGAACAGAGGGCCCCGGAACAGTCTCGGAACAGAAGGCCTCGGGACAAGTCTCGGAACAGTCCCGGAACAGTCTCGGAACAGAGGGCCTCGGAACAAGCCCCGGAACAGTCCCGGAACAGTCCCGGAACAGAGGGCCTCGGAACAAGCCCCGGAACAGTCCCGGAACAGTCTCGGAACAGAGGGCCTCGGAACAAGCCCCGGAACAGTCCCGGAACAGTCTCGGAACAGAGGGCTACAGTGAGAGTGATGCTACTAAATAAATGAGCCAGTATCTAAATTTCGATTTTTGGAAAGAAAAAATCCTAGACACGGATTTGAAGTCAATTGGCTCCTCACTCGCTTCCTCACACTCGGGCCGATTTGTTTGTTTCTTACAATTTTAAATTTCGGAATCTACAACTAGCACAGTTTGAATTTCAAGATTATAGAACGCGACCCAATTCCTTCAGAGCTTTTTCTCACCAATATTCACCTGGTCAAGATCACTTGTTGTGGATACGACAGAAATCGAGATTTCTGAAAAATCCCACCGCTTGCCACCAAAAGATGTAACCCGTCGTTTTCACGTAACGGGCTAGGGATCCAAAAATAGACCTAGGCGAATAATTAGTGGGAGACTAAAGACTTTCACTTACCGTCCGGAATGTCGGCAATGGTCGGTCATAGACGCCAAGTACACCTGAATTTACCAAGCTCTGAGGAATGGGGTTTCGTGATTGAAAAGACAAGGGTTCAATATTGGCTTATAATAAACGCAATTGACAGAAATATAAAATACGGAATGTCTCGGCCGAGAAGGATATTGACTATTACGTAATCTAATTATTGAGTAGGCAGAAGTGAAGGGCTGAGGGCCAAATGAATTTACGAGGTAGCTGAAGGCTCAGGAATGTTTGATTTGAATAACGGCAAAATGAAAGTGATTTGTTAATGTCCTCCCCTAATTCCTTTTACTTTTCCTACGACAGACAAAATACTAAATAATACGGTTACAATGTACAACTCTATGATCAGCTTTCTGGTGACTAAACGTCAGGGCTTGGGCCAGATTTAAAGATTCGACTTTCGCGTTGCGAGGGTACGAGACAGAGTTATTTCGCCACTTACGTGTACCAACTCCTTCGGATGGAGACAACAGGGTGATGTTCTCTTCGCTGCTCGGCTTCGGTCAGGGGAACGCCGTCCAGGCCGGAGGAGGCGAGACTCTTTCCGACGGAGGTCCGACAACTGGCGGTGCGTGGGAAACCTGGACTATTGGCCGTCGAATCGGGCGCGAACGGATCAACACTCGGGTCCGACGGGGGATTTTCAGTTCGTATAAGGGCCCACTGTTACGGGAGAGGAATTGGCTGATCTCCCAATTCCCGAGTTCTCACCCTGAAGGAACCACGATACACTTGTTCCCTCAGGTCACTTTCACAACACCGGCTTCACAAGGGGTTGATTTGCTACGCGTCGGTTGTTCCGCTTCACTTCACTTCGTTCCGCCTTGTCCTCACGGGATTACGGCGAACGGAGATTCCAACTTTCCTTCACTTGAGTTCGGACACGACTGCCTGATGTTCCTTTTCCCAGTCCGCTCGTCACGTCGCCTTCCCCTCCTACTCCTCCCTGGGTGTCTCGCGCCGCCCACCGCCCAACCAATCCAATGAGGACACGCCTTTCGCCCAGCTGGGGTCAGGCGCTTGGAGGGGAGAGGGGTCGATCCGTACCCCGCCGCCGAAGTTTCTTGACGGGGCGCTTGGAATCTGCCGCCCCGTTACACTAGCTCAATCCAGCTAACTATGAATGTAACGGCGAGGTCTACCTTCGCTCAACTACCCTCAATTCGTGATGGAATCGTACAGTAGGTATTTCGAGAAGCAGTACATGAAATCAACATGTTCATTCGAATACTACCATTTCCTGCACCAATCAGATCCTGCGTTTAAGTCTGATTTATTAACCTAAGACGCAAATAAGATGACATTACATGTGCTTGTGAACATAATAAACTGTAAATTTAATTTTGGGTAAATGTAATTACCCAAGCTCATTTGAACAATGTAGTTTTCAACTACTATACGGGGTAAACGATAATATCAGAACAAAATTACTCATTTAAATTTTCTTCTCCCCGATACTTTCCATTAGAGAACTTTATAGCGGATGTAGAAGATATAAGCGAAATAACCGAAAACAATTATTTTCAACTGAAAGATACAATCTCAACGCCCATGAAAGTAAAATATTTTCTGATAAATCATGAGAAAGAAGGTTCGAAAGTTGATGGTAGAAAGAGGGTTGAAAAGGAGGAGGGTCTCAGGGGTGAAATATTCTGCTTTGGGTTTAGAAATAAGATGTTTTTTTCTTGGCCTATCGCCTCGGCATCTCAATATATTTACGAGTTTCGACCTGAACGTGTCGTATTTTTTCAAAAATTTTGCCAACCAGAGGTGAGGGAGAAGAATGAATGCGTCCCCAGAGATAGTGGGGCCGAACGTAGAAGAAAATCGTGACTCTATTATTTACGACTAAGGCCATATAAGCGCATTACGTCCCCAGGTGCTAGTTTCCACAAAGTCGTAGATTGACTGGGAACTCACCTGATAGTTTAGGTATGTCCACTACAATTGCTCTTGATAGAGAGTTAGTGACCAGTCGTAGGAAAAGGAAATGATGTAAAATGAAGAACAATACCTTGTTCATCTTAACCAATCTACGATTCAAGATGAACCGTGGTCATGATTACGATAAAAAATTGTCACAAAACCCAACAATGATCCGGCTCCTATTCGTGACGAAACAATTGGTTTTCCAATTACCTTGATCACCACTTATCTTGCGTAAAACGCTCATGATAATATCGACCAAAGCCCGCACGGGCATCAAATGTATGGTCCTTCGGAAACGGTCTCTTCGGAAACCGTTATCTCGGCCGAGTCAGTGAATAGGGTTCTGATAATACCGACCCTGCAGTGCCTTTCTGCTCTCAGCACTTCCTAATCACGATTAGAAGTGCTGGATTACGAATACCGCAGTATTGTCATTAGAGTCCCCCTGAACAGGTTCCAGTCTCACCGGGAATCGAATTTATCAACCTCATTGGTGAGTTATTGATTTCACTGCGACGCAAGTTGAATGGGACTCCAAATAAAAGGGGCGTTGCTCTCGCGAAACGATGATAAGTCGCTGATAGCTGGAAGGAGATAAGGCATTAGTACGGGCCAACCCAATTAGCGAAATTACCCTTTGCGCCTATACTTGATGTAAATGAGTGTGACTACATTAGCACGCTGCTTACTGCGAGCACATTCCATTTCACCCTCGCCAAACCCATTCCCTCGACGTCTCGTAACATATATGTGCACACGTATACTGTGGCCTCTTTTGTGTAGGAGCCGGAAGAAGGCCTTGTTAATTATCGCAGGCATTCACCGAGAATTTCCCCATACTCGAGATAAGGAGATATTGGTTCAAGGTTCGTTCCAAGTTGCCTATCAATATACATATAAATTACGGGAAAGACTCTTTAATATATCAAGGGCGTGATGTATTTCGGCCAGACCACCCTCAGTGGCCCTTTACTACCCTTTAGGCCGCGGGGGTAGTTTTTTCTTCACCGGTTTTTGGCTGCTTGCCCAAACTCGTTCACCCGCAATCTTTCATCTTTATTGCTCTTAGTAACTCTAGTCGACATCTCTTCTTTTACTATAAAATATCCTTCAACCGCTTCAGGCGCTGCTCCGACAGAAAATGTTGGAGGCTTGAGATGAAACTGTACAACCCACTCCTTGAAATTGATCGTACGTTGGGGAAGAAATCAATCTACTAGGTGGATTTCCCCCTCCTCTAATAAATTAAAAAACAATCCTTTTTTTAGGTTTTAATATAGGAAACGACTGGAAAGGCTTGTATGTGAACAAAATGTAATCAAAAGTTATGTTATCGTGTTTAAGTTCATTCAAATATATTACACATTGAGACTTAACTTGGCAAATAACCATCTCATTATGTCTTCAAAAATAAAAATCCAGTAAAGAAAATTCTCAACATGAGCGTCCACGCTCAACATCTAGGACAACAAAAACACTCCAGTACTCTTTCCAAAACGATTTCCTTGTCAATTATGTGAATAAGAACAAAGTTATCATGCTAATGTGGATGATTACGAGTTCTCTTACTCAAAAGTCAGCAAACTGCTCACAACTCCACGACCTGCTTGTCGAGAGCATTTCTTTACGAATAAGTGAGGTATATGAATTCCACCCATGTTGTTGGAGTCGGCACTAAGCCTATAATTTCTCTGCTTGTACAAGAAAATCTTATTATAGAATCAAGTAAGTACTGCAAGAGGGAATCCGGCGTTCACTCGACAGTAAAGGAAAGATGAATTCTTAACGCATTTCAAGAATTTGCCTGGGTTACCACGTGGCGGCAAAACCAGTTAGAATTCAGGGAAGGAAAACCCTGAACAGCTCGCGGCAACGCGGGGGCCAACGTACGGAATTATTCATTTACTGCCCTGAAGCTCGAAAGGGAAAATAGAGTTTGACGGAATAGGTTAAAAGGAATAGCTTTTTCGAAAAGTTTCTAGTTGCGAGGGGGAAACGAGAAGGGAACGTTTGCACTGGGGAGCTATGTACTTACAAAACAATCCCTTTTGTGTTGGTGGGAAAGTTTCGCCTTGTCTCCCTCCACTCTCGAAGCTTTCGTTACCTCCTCCTTGAGGAAAGGGATCAGTTTCTTTCCATCATTCACATTCTATTCTATATTCCGCGTTTCCTTGCTGATTACATCAAACTCAATCCTGGTCGCCCAATCAAACGCGGTGGTTTTCTCGATATTCCATCCGCTTCCAGGAGGTATCGATCACGCGTTGAGTGCCTCAGATTTTTCCCTCATCTTCTCTCCCCTTTTCTCGGTACCGTTCTCACTCGGTAAACAATGATTCCGTTATTTCCCGATCGGTTTGTATACGTAGCCGTGTGTTTTCCTCGTAGTAGCGAGGCTCCATTTCCAACCAATATGGCGCTCTCTCAGTTGAGAGTATGTTCGGTGATCAATGGGGAGGTCCCATGAGACCTCATTTCAATATTAAAGGTATGAATTTTATTCATACGTTTTATTCATTCATTTATGAATTTTATAGTGAAATGGAAATTGTGCCGTAATTAAGTGAAGAGGATTGGAAATATAGTGGAAATTCATCCCGTCGTGAGATGGTGCCCGCTGATGCGGCGATATAATAATGTCAATAGAAACAGATTCTTATAGATCAGAAACTGATTAGGGTTCTGTCGATCTGCCACGTCTGGGGCCCATGTCAATCGGTTGAATTATACCAAGGTAGAAGCAAACATGTGAATCTTGAAAAAGGACTTCAAAACTTTTTTGCGATTTAATGACCAATCCTTATTATTCTGAAACTCATTAGACGCCAGAAGAATAATTTGGTGGCTTCGCATATCAGTGACGAGCTAGAAGTTTACTCCCTTTAAAGTGCGTTGACAACACAACAAGACCATCCTGCAGAAACCAGGCACCCCAAATATCAATAATGACAGTGATTTTCTCCCCCATCGGGTAATTACGTATTTTCTCCGGTTAATTTAAGAATAACGATTGCCTTTTCCTTAGAGAGCTAATTTATTGATACGTGTTTTGCGAGCATTTCCCAAATTTCGGCAGCGTACTATCCCAAATTTTTTGGGTTTTAGACTATCCGAATCAATAACAGGTAGTGAGAGGCGTCCCATAGAGTCCGAACCTGAGCTTTTTACATTAAACCAATTTTTTTTTTTTTTTTTTTTTTTCAAGTTGCCCATCTCAAAATACAGCAATACAGACTATCAGATCTGTTATCAGTGTGCTTCGGGATTCCCTCAAATTTACGGTGTCGAGGTGGGGATTCTAATTTTGACACCGGCATAAATACCGACGTGCTTTTTGGAGAAAATGATACCTTTTGTGAAACTTTCGGTCCTCCTGCTGTAACGGTAGCAGTAGTTTCTTGAAGGCTGTGACGTCAAGGAGGCCATTTATCAGCAACCTACCAGCTGGTTACTGATATGCAGAAATACCAAGTTGACTTTACTAACGGACGTACATTCGGCGAGATGGAGGACTTGAAATGGCGTGTTTGACCTATTTTGTATATCAGACATTTTTTTGAATTCTGCCGCTAGTTCAACTACACAATAAATGGAATTCGTGATCTTCTGGTGACTCCAACGGGTCGAGTCGTGAGGGAATACATGAGCCGCAATATTGATATGTCTGATCATTTGAGCAGCTAACCAGAAACTCGTTTGTTTTCCCTCTTTCCTGCAAATAGGTTTTTCTACTGTGTTGGTAAAGGGATTTCGCAGGATTTTCTCTGAAGGTAACTAATATAATATTATGCGGAAGTGTTTGTATCTTACTTTCCCTTCAATTCTCTCGTAATGCCCGACCCCCTCCAACCGTCCCATGCCACCAACGTCCCTTGATAAAAACTGTCTCTGAAAGCTCGTGTTACTTCAAACCCTTTCCCTATCCGATTCCCTTGTAATCTTCTTTAGCGTAAATCCACCCTTCTCTTCCCCTCTTCCGTATTTTTCCCACGTTTTCTCGCTCCTTCCATCTCGGTTCTTACTCATTATAAAATCATTTACCCCGGCTATTTCCTCACAGGCACAAGGAATGACATGGTTCTACGCTTCCCCTTCCTGTAAACAGAGAACGCAAACCAAATGGTTTAGAAGATGAAGTTGCAGCCTTTAACTCGCGTGATCCCGTTAACTACTAAACTTTTGCAATATTCTCTCTGCCATGTATGCCGAGGTAAATAACTCAGAGCTTCTTCTCTGCATTATCGTACCCAAAGGTCATTTCGAGTAGGGATTACAACGCTGTTGGTTGGTTAAATGGGAAATGGTCATGTCTGTACTCAATTAACTCGGACTTCTTGTAAAAAGTTCCCTAATGCCACGTTTTTGACCATGTAAAACTCAATCCTCAGAATTAATTTTCTTTCATTGCTAAAACGAAACGTATGCTAAGTCTTTCACCTTTCGAGCTCAGGGCATCTTTTCTGCGACTGGATTCTCCGTGAAAAATCCCCGACCCCAATTCGTTTCGTCAACGTGCAAACATGATAAGTTTCCTTGATCGAATGCAAATTTATTCAACGAGTCTGCGGGTAGCCTCGGACCCACTCTGACACGATATACTGCGAGGCCTGGCGCCGTTCTGGAATTGATGAGCTTCAACGGGAATTTCCGTCGTCTATTTTGATGATTGGATTCGTTTTTGTAACAAGTTTATGTAGCAACTCTACTTCGAAAGGGTTCATTCGTCTTCTTGAAGGTTGCTACTCAAACTCAACGGCACTCATGAACGTATTGGTGGTTTTCTCTTGTGTAAAAGAAAAGAAACGAAGAGAGAAGAGGGAGAGAAGTGGTTTTCACAAATTTCTCTACTTCATTTCTAATATTTTCGTTTCATTTTTCTCAAATGTTCTCAAGATATATTTGTGGGATGTGAATAAGATGTTCAGTTTTCTAGGAATAAAAACAGAATAACGATGAGCCGTCCAGAAATGGGATAAGATGAGATGGCGACTGTATGCAAATGAAACTGACGCTGTAAGCTTTAGTGCAGGAAGAGCCCGACTATTCACCCCTCGTAGCCATTTTAACGCATGAATTATTGAACAGGGAGGTAATTGGGAATTAGACTGGTTGGGAAACAAAGTAAATGCATTCGGTTCTCGAGAAGAGAGGGAGCGAGGACAGAGGACAAGTGAGTTGGTGTTCCCTACCTGCCGGCCTGGGGAAATGTAAATATTTGAAAACCACGAGTCCCTTCTCTCGAATGGTTCAAGGATGCACTCTGCCTATATGGGACCCTTCAAGAGGATTGTTTGATCGTCCTCCAGGACTCAAGTCAATAACTCTGCGGGAATCAGCATCGAGAACTGAAACAGTTCAACTAAATATCTGCAGCATCCTCCTAATTTATTTATTATCCGATGCCAACATATTATCAGTAGGGTTTGATATCAACCCGAAAGTCTTCTAACATCTTTTTTTTTTAACTATATGAAACGGGCACATATGTTTCCAAGTTGAGGAAAACAGTGTTCCTTATTTATGATAGGTAACACTGTCATATTCCAACTCATTCCCACGAGCACTTCCCTCATTATTAATATTTATTCCACAAAAGACATGAGCAACAATGGCATTTATACGACAAGTGCCTTTTGAATGGAATCCAAAATTTTGAAAAAAATTTCCTTCAAAATTTGGAATATGTTCTGGATCGTTTGCCGTTTTCATTTATTTTCTGAGTAACTTGAGTTACTTAAATGAATGTTCAGATGAATTAGACAATATTACTAAAGGAAGACCATGTCGTAACACTGTGGAATGAGATATTGTGCAATTCCGTGCTTGCGGGGTCAGTGGTTGAAACTCGCGTCTGCACAGCCGTTGGGCGGCCATTCAAGACGAGGGGTATTCGCATTCATCACAGTGACTTCTGTCGTCCACATCCCTGAGACCTTCCCTCTATTGTGCCTTATGACCGCCCTTCCAGAGCCCGTTCTGTGGTCCTGCGGACTGTGTCTTCATTAATTATTTCGCCAATTACTGCGGCGAGTGGTGGGCACATCTTTAGATGCAGAGCTAAGGGAGGAGCAAATAACAAAATCAAGTGGAGACTTCATTAAGAGAAGATGCGAGTCCTTCAGGATGCTTCAATGGATGCACGAATTCCTCGTGGTTTTCTTGAAGTAATGTGTGAACCCAGCGACACTACGGAGGGGGTTGAAAAATCAGAAAAATGACGCAGATGGTCAAATGTATATCTAATCGATTTCGTTGAGTGCAATGAAAGTCATGAGTTACAGGATGAAATCAATAACATACTGCTGCTTTTAGTGGTATCGGCCTTGGAAGGAAATTTAAAATGCAGTATCCACTAGCTTTGTATCACGTTTCATGTCACACTAGATCATTTGGTATATTCTAGTTTCAAAACTTCTACGGAAATTCCTGCAGAAGTCGCGTGGAGGAAGATTTGTGTTCCAACCTGTTCAGCTGTTACGCGCATTGCTTAAACCATGTGAGTAAAAAATTCCTTTCTTTCATGATATTTTTACTCCAACTACTTTTGAAAACGAATTTGTTACTTTTTCCGTAGTCGATCCACTGTGTCAGACCGATGATAGAGAATTTCCATGACTCAGCCCTACCATTTCGAAACTCAGTTCCCCAACTTAAATCGCTGGAATATTTCTCTTATTTAAATCATATTTCTGTGCATCATGCCACTGGGGAGGCCAGGAAACCATCAAAACCGGAATCCAAGAAACTTAACAAAAACCATTATCCCTTAGAAGTTACGTTCAGTTTTATTTAAAAAGTGAAAAACCCAGATTACTGGAAAAAAATGACGGGAACGAGGAGACTGAACACTTTATGGAGTTTTTTAGAAACACATTGAAAAGAAACGAACCAAAACTAAACTTTTTTAATACGGTATTGATCCTTATTGATTGAATTATGATTGATGATAGACTATTCTATAATGGAAACCCCTTTTGCTCATTGTTATGCCTCATCGTCGCTACTTGACTCAATTAAGTTCTATCATTGCCAATTTAAACAACAGAGAGGCCAAAGAAAAATAAACATGAGAAATTTCGTACTTACCGAAATATGAATAAATAAATAAATAATGAGTAACTGTACATGAGATCCCAAGCCCCCATAAGTCATGGACAATCCTCAGTATAAACAGTTTGTCATGTTACATGGATTTTATCAAAAATAATTGAACATTTTTGTTCTTTTCGATCTAAAAGGTGTTAGGTTAGTCCTGTTCACATAAAAATTTAGGTCTAGTAACAAAATGTGTAAACGCGAACATTAATATCGAATGAAATAACATTATGTGTGTCTAACGATCATATGAGTATATCAAATCTTGGGAAAAGGCTGGATCAGACGGGTGTAAATGGTCAAAAGTTATACACAATTTTTGTTCAATTTGATCTCATTTCTGTAGCTGTTAAAACGATAATTCTGATCGGGTTGTGTTTATTAAACGAATAAATGTAGAACCATTCATATTAATTTGACTCATTAAGAGTTGTCAGCGAGAGCACTTTAGTTACCTGATTTTATTTATTTATTTTTTTTCTAATCAAGACACCTTCCCTGTTACATTAGTAGTCCTCCTTACACTGATCACTTCCAACAAGTTACTATACACTAATTAGCGCCCCTTACCGTTACATCTTTCATCGTTTGTAGGGTGCCAACAGTCAATAGAAATCAAGTCCAATTTATTAACATTTGAGCACTGTTTTCATCAAAGATTACACACAGATCGAAAATATTATACGGACGATCTCATCTGCAAATACCGCTCCCTTGATAGTTCGACCAAAAACAAATATTTGCACAACCTTTGAACCGGGTGATTTCATTTGAAGGGAAGACTTGGAAAGGGGGAATTGACAAAAACTGAGGAAAAATAGAGGAGAAAAAAGGGTATAAATCGCGCGGGAGGGGAGAGTGACGGGGAGAGAAAAAAAAACCTTCAAATGAAGAAGCAATATACAGCTGTGAAGGATGCAAACAGAGTTGAGGGAGGGCCCTTGAAGAGAACGAGTTTTTATTTGAGATTCTTCCAAGAGAGTTGGAGTGGGAGCTGGAGTGGTCTATTGGAGAAGGAAGTGCTGCTGAGGGCAACAGAGGAAAAAGACCACTAATTCAGACGTAAAGTGTTTGTTCGCCACGCAGCCGTTGGAGTGAAAGCCTGGAGAACAGTGTTTGAATCGGAGAACACTAATTTATGTAGTGTTGGGGAGCTAGCTGGAACTCATTGGTTTGAGCATTGACTTATTCTCATTGCGTCAGGCAAGCGCACGAACCTCGAACTGCCGGGCTCTGGTTGAACCAACGATATAATGTTCGCTGTGGGAGAGCTGGGACACATTCGCAGGATCGATAACGAGGGTTACAGCGGAATACGAGGAAAAACTGCCTCGTTTGATTGGACCGCAACCGAGTGTGATTTAATTTCGTGAAAAGCCTCCACACTGGCCTTTTACGGTCACAATCGAGCGCCCAGGGTGCTTTTACGGATATTGGTGCAGTACCTCGGTGGCTCAAAACATTATCAACATCCATTGAATCGCATAGATGGATGCTGCTTTTCTGCCTACACAGAATGGCACCATCCAGAATAAGGCAGAATTATTTTTTCTCGCATATATGCTTGCTATCGAACAAGAAACTAATAATCAGGAACACGAACGCCATGTTTTCAGTATCCAAGGTCAGCCGATCTGATCAGGTTGAATAGAAATCCAAAGCCATAATGATCAGATGATCAAATAATTATTACCTACATCGTTACTACAGAACTGGCAAGTAGGTACTTAGCTACTATATCATCTACAAAATCAATCTTTCGAGGTTAACTGTATGGCACCCTTTGCGTGATTAACGATTGAAAACCACCCCTTGAGCCGCTTCCATGCTTCCCTTCAGCCTACTTGTCATTTTGATGGTCCCCTGTTCTACTTCAGGTATATTTATGTAATAGTTTGGTTTGTTCTCAAGCCCACAAAATGAAACAAGACCGAACACGAACTGAACAAACTCTTAGAGCATGGCCTTAGGTAAGAAACAACACCAGTTTTCATTTTTTTGTACTGTCCACTTTTCCTCCCGGATGAGTGCGATTGTTCGGACATGTAAGGGACTCAGGACGCAACATGTCGCACACTTCCAGTCTAGAGAAAGATAAATACATTCCCTTAAATCTTAGCGAGGACCAGTTGGGGGACTGTAGCCAGTGAGATCAATAGGTGATATCAATTCCGCTCGCAGATGACAGGAAGAGTTGCTGTTGTATCAGGGAATCGTGATTTATACATCATAACAAAAGGGGATGATATATTCAGGAGTTTATGTATCTAGCAAATCCCAGCGAGGGAAAATTAGTCGACTGGGAAAATGAGAGGAGGATGGTCAACAACAAGGATTCGCTCCCCTAGTGCGGGCCACCAGATACGATTCGAAGCGCGCGAGGGGATTACGAAATTATCGATGTTGATGGTTACACGCACTCCCAAAGATTGACTGCCAGCAGTAGATCAATTCGGCGAGTGCTAACCGCCAACATGGTTTTATGCCCGTGAGACCACCATCCACCGGCCCACTAATGGCACCGAAGTTCGGAATATACCGGCCGGTGCAGGGCTAACTACTATGTCCCAGGCTATAGCTCGTGCGAGGACGGAGGTCCGGTAATTGAAAAGCGTCCGGTCGAGGGGAAGGGCGACCTGCCAGGGAGTGTTCTGGACCTAATGGCACCTCCATCCTCCATTGAAAAGACCCCTTTTCGAACGCCATCCTACCCAGAGGGCAGTTGGCTCCCTCGACAGCGCTCTTACGACAAAAACGTCAGCCTTGGTAAGACGGATAGGGGACACGTCAGCGGTGGTCGTCTCGTATAGCTGCGCCTTTTCCACACACGTCCCACGGCTCTATTCACTCCTGTAAAAATGACGGTGGAAAGCCTCATGCCACTAAGTACACACACAACATGAAAAAGATCTTCGAAAGAGAATTTTGAAATAGATGTTAGCTCAACAGACTGGATTTTACATGAATCCAACGTGGTAGTTCATTCGTGGTGGGTTCTTTAATATATCACGTAAGATTACGCCTGTAACCAGCGTTCACCTGACGTGATACCACGGATCGGATAGTAGTACGAGACTCTGTTGAGCCATGTGAGAGAGCGTTCTGAGATGATTATATACGTATATCCTCGCCCAGATCATTATGGTTACGAATTTCTATTTCACCAACCAATAAATGGCCTGACATTGGTTTCATTTGACAACGAATAACCGAATGCATCTGCAAGAACAATATTAGTCTTCGTTCCCAAGCACTTCCATTTTTTTCGATTCATGAAAAAATCCTAATTATATAAGTTCGTTTACAGGCCAAGATTAACGTTTAATCTCTAGATTAAACAAATATTGAGAATTCTTAATCTGTATAGACCTGTACTGTTCGTGTTTGAATCACAGCCCGCCCATTCACCGAGGGATTACAATTAATCAAGAACGGCCATGTTTAGAACCAACATTCACGTTTTAGAGGACACCGAATAATTTTGATAGCTGAATCCGTTGAGATGGACTGGCGCACACTGGTTTTTATGTACAAGGGTGACCCATCACGATAAATTGGTAAAATTTCTCAAAATCAGAATTTGAGTTTTTTTACCGATAGGTACTCATTAGGTACAGTTTTTCATAGATATTTCTTCACACAAAAATCATAGAACTCACTCGCTCATAGGCTAGTGTATCAATCAATTAAAAACATGCGGAATGCATAAATCAGAGAGGCTTAGCATACCATTACATGGGTTAATCCCATGGGGCTAGTATACCTACCGACTGCACACTCACTTATATATTCGCCTTGTTCGATTATGCGTTCAAAATACTACCTACATCAAAACTCCTTGAAAACTTCAAAACAAAATTGTGAAAAACGCTGTAAATTCTTTGACAGGGTTTGGTTATTCCTCGGACCAGGAGCATGGAGAAAATGGGGAAATGGTGAATGTGGAGTGTCCTGGACTTATTCTAATAGATTCCGCGTCCAACATTCAGTAGAAAATGATACCCCATACGCTTAAGTACCAGAAATCTCGAATATTCACGTCCGAAATAGGTACATCCAGTTCGATCCATAACCTCTTCCGGTGGGCACCCATTGTTTTGGGATCCGTCCCATTGGATTCAGCTTCCAACATTTAGTGGATAATAGGCCACACGCACAAATCGCCCAAAATCTGAAAAATCCATTATTTGAAAATAAATTTTGAGAACACCAAGAATTTTCGGGGCAAATCGGAGAGGTTGACCTACTGAATGAAAACATAGGTTTATTATTCAAGGAATAACCAACCAAAATGATGCGAAATATTGGTCATAAACCGAGTACTCCGATGAGAGAATGAATGATGAATAAAGCTCAATGCTCATGCTCGTTAGCTATCACACCTACTGACCATAGGATGAGGGAAAAACAAAAAACTCAGTCTTGAGGAAACTTAATTTCCCTCGCAATCAAGGTATAATTAATACCTATGTATAAGTAACGATCGTGGGAAAATTAACTGCGTTTCACTTCGATCGGTTTCAAAATCGATGGTCTCTGCCCATCTCGAGCATGAAAACTTGACGATTTGAAATGGAGTTTCAAACGCACTCGAAGAAGAGGCAGTGGACTTCCAGACAATATTTACAACACCAACATACTACGTAGTCGTAGTTCTACTCAACATTCGTGATAATAATCAAACTCCTGGCTCGGTTGTCGCTATCCAAGAGACGTTGGTTGAATAGTTCATGAGTGTCGTAACTACGGGTTCCCCAGAAACATGGGCCATTTGCGCTCCTCTGATGGATCGGCTCGTCTCGCTCGTTCAAACCGGGCAAACCGTCCACGATTGTAGGTGGGACGTTTGAGGAGAGATAACAACGATGGATCACTAACCCTCAAAGCTGAAACGCGTTGTCCTATCGTCATTACGTCGTGCATCTCCAGAATCAGTCATTGGACTTCAAGATGGAGAATCGAATTGAATGGAGCTAAGTCGGTTCATGTTGATTTTACCAGCAGTAAAATATACAACATCCCTGCCATCCTCAACAAATTGGCCGTTTCTACGCGCACGAAGTCAAAAAAATGTCAAAGCATGACGCTGCACGCCAAGCTCAAATATGAATGCTCACTTTCAGCAAACTAGAAACCAGCAACAGGGAATCAATGAATTAATGAGGTTAAACCCATCATCGAAATAGATAGATAGATACCCATTTTGACCCATAACCTCTTCCGATGGGTGCCAATCTTTCTGGGACCTGTCCCATTGGATTTTGCGTCCAACATTTAGTTTAAAATTACACTCCACTCATCTAGATCGCCAAAAATCTCAAAAAGATCAACCATCAATGTAAAACCAGAAATGAGTCCCTGACCAAAATTTCAGATTTTTCGAAAATTGTCTAATGCCAAAAACGGAATGGATGGCGTACGGCGGGCGGACCTTTGCTTATATTGATATAGACACCTAGAAAATGGGAAAGGTTGACTTTCTACATGGAAACATAGGTTGATTATTTATCGAATAACCACAGCACAAGTTCTGTTTGTCGTTAGCTGTGCGACGTCCGCCAACCACGCCGTTTTCGATAGAAAAAATGTTTCTAAAAATTCAACATTTTGGTGAAAGACCCGTTTCTGGTTCTATTCGGTCCTCAAACTTTTTCAACCTGACTTAGGTGGGGGGAAGGAGGTCAAAATGTGTTTTTGAAAATTTGATTTTCAAGATTTTTGGCGTGTGGGATGTCATTTCCACTAAATTTTGGATGCTGAATCCTTAGAGATGGGTCCCAGGCTGATTGGTATCAAGGGAAGAGGTCATAGGCCAAAATTGGTACTTACTTGCTTATTTCGAATGTGAGTTTTTGGGATTATTAGGTACAAAGTTGCGTGCGGTATCTTTTTCACTACATTTTGGACGCTGATTCGATCAGAATGAGTTCGGGACACTTCACGTTCACCGTTTGCCCATTATCTCCATACTCCTGATCCGAGGGAAACCAACCACTGAGAGCACTTGTTTATATATACTTTGGATTAATTTGGAGTGATGATTGATAGAAGATTATTGACTGACTACAGTGCCACTTAATTATTTGTACACTTTCCCTTTCCTACAATAAATTATTTCAGGATGGTTGTGATGAAGAAATTATTCATAATCATAACTAACTTTAATCAACGGCAGAGCGAGGGACGTCAACGGAGCATGGACATCATTAAGTATTCATACGATGAAGATGAAATGAATTTCGCACAGAAAGGATACGTGCTTTTCAGAGAGAAGCTCCGGGCAATTTGTGCGGATATTTACATGGTAAATGCACTCGGCGGCCCCGCCAGACTAATATATACATGACCATCGGTAGATTTTATACCATCTCAGTTAGTGGAAGGTCGAGTCTAGACCTCCTCGAAGAGACCGGACGGCGGGTCAATGGAAACCTTATTGAATAGCCGTCTCGAACGTGGGGTGCCCTGGAAGGTCCAAAGTTCACCTACCTGATCCGAATGAATAATTAGCGAAGTGAAAACCCTTTTGCCAGCGTCACCAAACACGAGGGTCCTACGGTTTCGCTCGGCTTTCGGAAGTTTGACTGTGCCAACACAGTGTCTTCGACCTCCATTTGTTTTGGTTCTGAGACACAGACTGGGCTCATTCAGAGGCATCACGCTCCCCCAATTGAAACCGTACTAACTTAAACCAGCGCCTCAGACCGCTCGGCCACTCTACCAACCGTACTGACTGATTACTAACAGACAATTTTGGCCGCGTGGAGCAAGAGTATGGGGAAAACAGTGAGAGTGGATAGTCCCAAACTCATCCCAAATGATTCAGCGTTCAACATTCAATGGAAAAAGATTCCATACACACCTAGGTAAGTAAATTTCGAAAAACCCTCTTTCGAAATACCACACTGTCGTGACCTGCCCTCTCCTCAGGTGGCACCAATCGGTCGGGGACCCATCTTAATAGATTCAGCGACAAAAATTAGTGAACAATTTTGAGGGATTCAAGTCTCTCAGGCCATAAGCGCATCACGTGGAGAGGTACCAGTTTGACTGAGCAGGTACCCACCGGGCAATTTTGGTAAGTCCACTAGGATTGCTCTTGAAAAAGAGTGATAATAGTGATAGTAGTAGAAGAAAAAAGAGAAGAACGTCTGTTGAAAATTATGTGGGGAATAGGCTGTCCGTTGAACTGTTTCATGCTCCTACCTTGGGAAGAACGAGGGGAGTGCGTCAGGATTTTGGTTGTCGACGCGTATACCAAATCAGGTTATTTACAGACTCTTTTTTTTGGGATTCCTCAAAAACATGAAAAAAAGAAGAGGGATGAGGCCAATCTTGAAAGTAGAAGATGTGGTTCTTCATTGGTCCCACACTTCTATGGGATATCCATAAAATTATTGGAAGAATAAGGAGTCCAGAAATGATTTCCTACTCTCAAGATTACTGTTCGACTAAGAATCGCGAATTTGTCGACAAAGTACCTTTTTCGTCAAGTTTCAGCGACTGTTGTTAAGGATGGAAAGCAACTTGGGAAGAGGTCAAGTCATTTCAGAGAACCGACGCCATAAGACCCTAGAGGCGGACAATAGTTCGTGACATTCTTCAATGAAGGAAGCAAACGGCAGTGTTGGAGCAATAGGAGGAAGAGACCCGCAGCTCTCAGGGAACCTCTGCTATGGTCAATCGCTTGGAAACTTGTTTCTACTCCTTTCGACCGTGAGATGGGGAGCGAAACTCTGACAATTGAACGTCAAAACTTTTCCGTCGGAGTGCCCTTTCACACTACACTATTGCACTCCAAGATAACAGTTTCCCTGGTTGTAAACTCGCGGTGAATTGTGAGTTTGGGCAATTCAATCGAACGGAGAATAAAATGTTTCAGTTTAATTTAAGCCCGAAGTCGAAGCGCAAAAAGACCTTTCAAAGTAAAATCCAAAAGGAAGGTATTATATAAATAAAGACAAGAGAGCATCCTTTGACAGAAGAAACATTACATCACAACACATTATCTTCGTACCGCGTAATAATTATTTCTTTTTCATCCTCAAGGAATGCACCAATCCAAAACTGACTCAAGTTGCATTCGCCCAATACGAATGATTCATTTCAATAATATTTACCTTATTTGTCCATGTATCCATGAGCAAATATAACACACCTACACACTTATTGCGAGCTGGAACCAATTTGAAAAAAAAGTGTTCAAATACCAACATTTATTTAAACTAAATGAGGTTTTACAGAGACTGCAGCCCGATGAGAATTACAATTATTGCTAGGTATTGAGGGGACGTTGTACTTTTTGTTTGAACATGAGCTAAAATCGAACTGAGAAATTATTTACACGCTCAACGTATCTCACTAATGGGAAACAACGTGGGAGCGCCGGGGGTGGTTTGCATCCGTCCAAATGGAATAAGAGCTCTGTGAGAGCTTTTCAAAAGGCGCAATGTGGGGATTATCTCTATCCGGCGAGTATAAGCCCTTATCCAAGCCGATCAATCACACGACGGTTCGCTATGGACAAATCGTGTCGGACTGGGGTTTCCAGATTTGATAGAAATATTAGTGTATCACAGAGGACAAGATGATGAAAATGGTCGGATTTCCAATTACCTTGTGGACTAATTCAGCCTACATTTTTGAAAGCATCTCTACATATTATTTTTTAGACGACGGAAATATCACAGTTTTCACGTATTACCAACGAACATCGATACAAGACAAATTAGGTGTTACACAACTTTTCATACAACTTTTGTGATGACGTGAGAGAAATCTGATCAATTTCCTCTTTCGGTGACTGTGAATGTGGCATTTTGATAAGTATCAATAGTTGGATTTTCACTACTCAAAATGTACCAACGATACAGGATTTTTTGCTACGGTGGTCGTGGTTATGGTAATTTTTCAAAAACCAGACTTCACGGTTGGACGATTTTAACGCATTTGCTCATCTATAGCAATTTTTTTACATGCGGTTAGTGAGCAATTTTCAAGCAAAACCCCCGACTCTTGATTGAAAACAAATCAATCCTTCTTTGTTTAAGATGTGTGATTTAATCAGAAAAATATTGTAGACGAACCATTGGATGATACCCCAGACGATACCCCACAGACCTACTCAAAGATTTCTAAAACCGACTTTCGAAGTACCATACCGTCGCGACCCACACATTCCTTTGGTGGGCACCAATCAGTCGGGACCCATTTCGTGGATTCAGCGTCCAAAATATAATGGAAATGATACCTAACATGCCTAGTTCCTGAAAATTCCTGAAAATTGAGTTTCATAAAAGCCCCATTTTGGTTGGCTATTCCTTGAATAATCAACCTATGTTTTCATGATAATGGTCAACCTCTCCGATTCGGCTCAAAATTTTCTGGACAAAATGTCCGTCCGCCGTACGCCGTCCATTCTCCACACCGTTTTTGGTAGTAGAAAATTTTCTAAAAATCTGAAATTCGGGTCAGGGGTCTGTTCCCGGCCAAGACGGGTCCTCAAAACTTTTCAGCCCAATCGGACCAAATTTGGGCGGGGTAGGGGTCAAAATGTGTTTTATGAAAAATGGATTCTCGAGATTTTGGGCGATCTAGGCGAGTAGGGTGTCATTTTCCACTAAATTTTGGACGCTGAATCCAATTAAATGGGTTCCAGAACAATTGGCACCCACTGGAAGAAGTTATGGGTCAAATTGGGTATTTATTACCCAATTTGATTATGTGTTTTCGGGATTTCTGCTACCTAGGCGTGTGGGGTATAGTTTTTCTACTAAATTTTGGACGCTGAATCCAATGAAATGGGTCCCAGAACGATTGGCACCCACTGGAAGAAGTTATGGGCCAAAATGGGTATGTATCCACCCATTTTGTATGTGTCAGGATTTCTGGTGCCTAGGCGTGTGGGGTATCATATTCCACTAAATTTTGGACCCTGAATCGATTGGAATGGGTCTGGGACCCGCCACATTCACTGTTTCCCCCATTCGAGGAATAACCAACCCGTGTGTAATAATTGGCAGATTTTTTACATATGGCCTCCCTATCGGGATGAATTAAAATTAATGAGTGAAACTTTGTGTCATTAATTAAACATGGGAGCGCAAAATACACATGTAAATCTATAATCTTGGTAGGTACCCCTAGAGGACGGTGTAACAAATGCTATTATTGTGTGTTTAGCTTTCAATTTTCTTAAAATGTTTATAAACATTTGCATTCATTTATTCATCGAAATTAATTTTACAAGGAAGTACCAACTGCAGATAGTTGTGAATTTTCCAAATGAATCGCTTAGGAAAATTGTAGCTTTCCAGCTGAAGTTACTGCAACTTTGCCAGAAATAATAGCCTTGCTAGACCAATGTCAAACGAATCAGCATTGGCAGCGCACCCCAATCATGAAGTTTTCTGGACCTCAGCAGTTTCATCTGTTATTGGAACCAAACCGCGGTGCACTGAGTATCTCGAGTCATTTCTTACGTAATTACCTAATTAGTAATCACATCCCAGTTCATCACTGATTGGTCTCTTGTTTGATGTTCCCCGGTTGCTAATTTCCTCCTGATCCCCATTTGGTGTCGTGCCTGCGTTGTCCTACCTCAACCTCATCTCGATGGAATTCCAACTCCCGTTTGAAACCCGTTCGGAGGAGGTGGAACCGCGAGTGGGAGAAGTTCTCAGGTCTGGCGTTAGAAGCCGCTCCTGTCGCCTACAGCTGTCGGAGCCGGAGAAGTTATCTCTTATCACACAACCACCGAACGCTCGAATCAGTTGAGAGTAATTTTTACTTCACTTCTCGTCAAGGTAAGTGGAGTTTCTTCACAAATAATATATTGTTCCTTCTCATCAACCCCTCTCCATTCTTCGTGAGATTCCAGATAACCGCTCAACGGTGGCCTCTCGTAAATCATGTTAGACATGCCCCACTTCATGAACTAGCGGCTCGTGTAAATTGGCATTACTCAACCGCTTCAAATGTCAGATAAAACTTATTTCGCAACTCATTGTTTCCCTCCGTTTTATTTGAGACTGTCGTCTCGCTGGTTAGTCCACTTGCTCGCCTTGCAACGCCACCGATCAGTAAGAACGCACTATTTTAGCCCGGGTGGTCCCGTTGGCTCATTTTCTCTTCAATGTCATAAAACTACCGAAAACTACCGGTAAAATGAAACAATTCAAGCTTCTGCATTTTCAACCATTCCTCTGAATTTGCCTCTAAATTGCTTATAAAATAGTGTTTTTGATGAAAGCTGAAGGCGAAGACGTCGAATAAATAACTCGTTTCCAGGGCTGTGGATGATTTTGAGAAAAGAAATCAAGTGGGAACAATTAACAATAATGAGTACTTCATTCCGCGTACTTCATTGTTTTCTTCTAAAGCAACTGTATGTGCTAATGTTCTGTGAAATTTCAGTGACAACCTAGAGAAAAAATTGGGTCATTGTCATAAATTTTATTGGTCGATCACTTTGTCCCTTCATTACCGTGTGTGTAAATTGAAGACTTCTGAGACTAAAGGGCTTCAAAAAGGCCAAAATTCTCATAAGCAATTTTCCTTGGTATTCAGTAAATTACACTACGATCAAGCATTTGACACTCATTCGAAATTTTTCTAATTTTTCTTGTAAAAATAAGATCCCTGAAACCCGGAAAGTGCAGGATGATAATATCAGCAATTTCAAAAATGAATTTTAGGCCTTTCGATCTCAAAACGGCATAAATTACTGTTGTTCATCACTTTGTCTATCATTTTTCAACTGGCTTGAAAGTGCCAGACTTGAATAACTCAAAATTCATGTGCTCTTGTGAGTGCCATTGGATGTGTAACCGTCAGGTATTGCGGATTTGTTGGTATTAAATCAATCAGTATTATTTAAATTAATTTCATTATTCATCAACAGCCGATGTTTTTTAAACCTCTACTATAGTTTGACACTCGCCTTCAAAATTGAATATTAAATGGTAACTTCGTACTGCTCTCGAACATTATGTAATAAAAACATTATTACTTTTTCTATAATCAGATTTTGACTTTTTTTTTTTTGCTATTGCGAAAGACTTATATTATATTATACTTCGGTATATCGGAAAGTAGTGGGGCCTAAAGGGCCTGCTGCCAGTAGTGACCACTTTCCTCTCATATCTAATATAATTGATATAATTGTGATCAGCCTGCCCATCAGGTGGGCTGATCAGTAAATTTTATAAAACGTTATCTTTGGTGAATTCTTCGTAGGATTAATACTTCGACCATCAAATTCATCAAGCATGGGCAAATATGAGGGGTTGGTTATCAATTAAAAAAATGTGCAGGTTAATCACAACACAAAAACGAGAGCAAAAACTTAGCAATTTCTTCAAAATAATAATTCCGGACGTCTTTCAGGGTTTCAAGTTGAAAAATTCACGTAGATGAACCGTAATATAAAGTTTAAAAAATCAATTCTCCGCACTTTTCCTACGTGCAATATAACTGGTCTGTTTGTTCGACGCGTCCCTCTCTCAATAGATTGGCCAATATGATAGTTGATTCTATGAACGATGAAGGGAACCACTCAACAGGGAACTCTGCAGTGTGGATGAGAGGACGTGAACTGTTATCGAATCAAACCTTGTGCCGATTCAATCTAGCTGAAGAAAACCGACGAATTGACTTGCATCACTTAGGTTCCCCCGAGAAAAATGAGCATTGCTCGTCTCTTCAAGAGAATGTAGTTAATTCGGTACTTACCTGAAACAGAACAATTTTCACCATTAGATTTAACGCTGTCAAGTAAATGAGTGTACGATATAATATTGCAAGTTTATGATTCCATTATTAAGGGGATAATAAATTTTAAATATAGATATGCCACATATTAAGGGCAACGTCTTGAGTCATGAGTAGGTACCTACTCGTAATACTGCAGATACACTCACAAAGAAGATCGTACCGGATATGATGAGGAATTAATTAGCTGTAAAACTGCCTCTAGAAATCGGTAATTCATTTTCTGAAATCCACAACGATCCGTTTATGCCCAGAATAAAGCCGGACACTGCAACTGACATTGCCGACCATGTGGTCGATTGGTAATTATAACTCGTACCATTCCTGTCATTGCAATCCCTGTTAGAACGAAATTTGAGAGAGGGACGAATGAGGTATCGTTACAATCACCAAATACCCATTACGCTCTTGGAAATATTAAACTTCAAATTATGGTGGTTTTCTAAATACGTTTTGGTTCGTTACATGTTGATAAGTGTAACCGTTTATTATTATTCGAAGGAACAGAATTGGACATTTCGAGTACCAGGGAAATGGCTCAGGCTTGCGAGAGAGAAGCCGTGGTACTGACAGGGTTTGGACCTTTTCAAAATCACAAGACCAACGATTCCTGGGCTGCAGTGTGCCAAATTGCTGAGGTAACATTTTTTCCTTTAAAAAAAAAAAAAAAAAAAAAAAAAAAAAACCGACAGAAACGAGTGGGGTTGTAGATATGCGCATAAACAAGTCGTACGAGGGATGACAGAGGTTTTACGGGTGCAGAAAGCATGTGGTTTCGGGTTGGTTAGTGAAGTTGTAAGGATGCAGACGTGCTCCGTTCATGATCAATTTTTGCTAGAAGAAAATAAAATTTCAATCGGAACCCTGCTTCAGCAGACCAAGACATTGCTGGGGCCAGTGGTCACCGCGCTCTCAACTCTTATCACTTGTTCTTTGTCCTTTTAGTTAGTTAATCCTTAGTTCTTAACACTTGTACAATTTCAGTCGACAGCCCCATCGTTTCTGAAAGCCGACTAATGATTTTGTGCGTGTGAATTTTAACATTCTTACTTTCTTGTTCTTTCGATAAATTTAGGGGGATCGAGGGAAAACGCTTGAAGAAGATTTGAAAGTACGTTTCATCCTACAACAAATGCCCGTCTGCTATGAGTTCGCCGACAAAACTGTTCCACAACTTTGGGAAAAGCACAATCCTCTGGTAGGTTTTCATAAAGTTATGTAACCAATTTGTCGGCTATAGGTGTAACGACGTTTTTTTTTACTTATTTATAATCAAATGGGGTGGGGGAGGGGGGTTACGTGGAACTTCTGGTAAGGAACTCAATGGCAGCGGAAAGCAGGAAAAAATCCAACGCTCTCCAACTCGCCGTTGTTTGCTTGTGGAAGCCTACAAATGGGACTCTTCTTGGAACAACTTGTAGAGGAATACGACATTGAACGCAAACCGTCGATTGGCCAATGGATCCAGGCGGCAAATGGGCAGCAAATCGCGGTAGTTCACCTCGTCTCAGGGAATATCTCTGATATCACTCTTATAGGCCATTGATACCAAAATGAACAGAAAGTCAATATTGAAAATGCTTAGCAGGGAAAGGTGACTTTCGACGTCACTCTCGAATCGATTAATGCAGTTAAGTCCTCGAAACAATGGGGGATAGGCTCGAGAGTTGAACAATACAAGCAGAACAACACTATGGGAGAAATGGAGCGGAATTATTCCATCTCGATACGTGAGGATGAAGTATTGTGTATCCACGACGATCCCTTGGGAATCTCCTTGTCCTCGTTTAGTCACCACTTTTTTCCCCCGGTGAGTTTCGTCTTTAGAAAAATACGTGTGTGGGGTTTCAATATTGGAACCGTCTCTGGGGCCGGGTTAAAATCCGGTTTGTTTCGTAAATACAAAAGCTGGTCCATTTTTGATAGAACTCATGAGATGAAATGGTACATTCGCCTGTTCCCCCCGGTGGGAATCGTTTTATGATTTCAATTATTAGAATTTGAATCTTCTACATCCGAGGCTTATTCCCGGTTGAGAAATAATCCCCGCCTTTGATAAAATTCATAAAGAGTGGGTAACTGATTCTATGAACAATCATTATTTACATTCGACTGGAAGGTTAAAATTATTCAGTGCTTCTTTTATTTAATAACATCAAATCGCAAAGTGGGCGTTATTATCGCCAAAGGGCCTTTGAAAGGGTACTTATGAACCGACTACTGTGAATACTTCAGACAAGCTCCTTGTCAGATCGGAGGACGATGATTCCAGGAAACGAAAATCCAAAATAATTTAGACCGACTGTCCTTATCTTTCATTCTTGAAAATGGCTTGAAAGTTCATATTTACGTTCAGTGTATTACCCCACTGGGTACAACATTTTCATTTTTATTGTTCAAATAATAATGAATGTTCGTTCGTTGTACGAAATGTGATTAATATCACTGGCCATCCGTAATTCACTATGGTAATGTCAGTCCAGGAACGTTATAACCTTAGAAACAGGGGAGGGTTGGCTCGGACGAATCGTCAGTTTATTATTTTTAGTTAGAATTTGATAATGAACGGATTTTCTCTGTTCGGTCAATACATCGGATACGAGAAATTTTGCATTTGACTTTTTTGAAAACCGTGCAATTTCTCCTATATTTGTTTATTTGTATTGATCATCTCTCATCAACAGTTTGTTCTCCACGTTGGAATCAATCACGACGACGTGTTCAGGATCGAAACGAGATCCCGAAAAACAAATTACCATGGAGTGGACATCAACGGTCGGACACCCGAAATGTTGACATGCCCAGTAGGAACGGAAGAAGTGTTGAAATGCCGTTTAGACACCGATAAACTGCTTGAAGATGTGAAATCTACGTTGACTGAAAGAAAAACGTCCGTCGACATCGTCCTCAGCGACGACCCAGGAAAGTAAGTTCTTTTCAGTTATTGGCAATAAAGGTAGATGCTCTCTCTCTCTCTCTCTCTCTCTCTCTCTCTCTCTACCAGCGTGTAAAACGTTGGTTATTCATGGTGAGAGAGAATAGGCTTCCCATTTTTAACGCAAATTTGAACTCTACTTACAATATTATATGTTGAAATAATATCCAATAAATAGTATGAATCACCGTTGTAGGTCTATGTTAACCCTAGTATGACGCTTGTGAGCGACCCCAATCCGATTTATCACCTCATTTATTGATTGAGAAGGTATTGACGCAGACGAAATGCATGTTTTCCAATCCGTAAGTTAGGGATAAATGAAGAACAAATCAATGGCAAAGCCATGTTGACTATAAAACGCAGTAACTTTGAGCACAAACCACAGCTAGTGGTTAGGAAAAAATGGACTGCCTGATAACTTCACCATGGGGCACGTTGACTGGAGCTACTTCTTTGTCATTTGATTCACGCGAGTGAATGAGGGCCAGGTGCACATTCAACAGGAAAAATGGTGGGAAGCATTTAGGAGGAAGAGTGGAGTGAGCTGAAATTCGTAGAAACCTCTGATTCTCTTCAGTCTAGTTGTTGGGGTCCATGTGACCCCACAGTGTCGTTCTAGGGTTAAATTTGTGTACTTGACAACCGTTGTTCATGTTTATTGCATCAGAGCTCACCATTTCATGATCACATTTTTCCCTCTGCTTGAGCAGGCAGTTGCCCTGTGTTGCTGATTTGAGTAACTATACGAATTTGCTGGGGTGCTTGGTAAAACCCTAAGGTTCGCCCCCAGGGAAAAACATAATTTCCTGTATCTACTCATCATGATGTTTTACTTTGTTACAGTTACCTCTGTGGCTACACTTACTACACTAGCCTTTGCGCGAACGCAGGACGCACCCTCTTCCTTCACATTCCACCGCCCCATAGCCCAGTGCCCATCAGCAGCAAAGTCGACGTTGTGGAAGCTGTTGTTGTCAACTCTCTCCAACAAATCCGTCAACAGTGCAGTTGAAACTGAGTTTTGAAGACGGACTTGTGGCGGTTGATGCGTTTTGAGGTGTTAATTAGTGTTATGATAGAATCAGGTGGATGAAATATCTACAATCACCTGGTCACGAGACAGAACATGTCGCTGTACTTTTTTTCTGGACACTTGCATCGTACCGATAACACAATCATTCAATTCAAACAATTACAAAACCGCATTAATCGCCTGAACTCACGCATTGTATTGGAGAGCATCCACCAACCTTGAATTAGGTTATCGATCAATCATAAACAAATAAACTAACCTATATTATTTGCCCTTAACATAATATATTATTTGTTTTTATCCAAATAAATTACGACCGTGCTCATTCTCTGTGCTAGCGGATTTCATCGTCCCTGTCCGAAAACAAGTTACGCGTCGGTCCGTGAGTGTGCCTCGACGAGATAACGCTGTTGGACATGAGGGTTGACGGGCCAGGCAGAAGCTTTGTTTCGTCTCAAAGCTGTCTGATTTTGAGCCGAGCAAGAGCCTTAGGAGAATATCGTTTCGTGGAACTGGATTTGTTCGTCCTATTGTAACTCCAAACTTCTGAGGTTAAAACGTGAGTCCTTCTATAAATTTTTGTACGCTCAATAAAGAAAAGTACTTAATTAAAATAATAAAAGTGTATTTGAACAGAAGGTTTCCATTATCTGACAACCGAATCAATCATTTTCTACATTGGAGGAAGCATCCGTCTTACCTCACTTATTTGGTGCTTGAAAGTTGGTTCCTCCAACGGAATTAAGCCCATACATTTAACACCATTATTTTCCGTAATTATTCTCTGACAAACTCTATTTTCTCACCCGATGGGGATATTCTCTAGAGTTGCGTGCCAGGGAGCGGCAAGGATGGAATGGAAGGGTCGCCTATAGGCGAATATTCGTCACACGGGGGGGTGAAAATGTATGCGAGAGACAGATACAAACGGCGACCTATAGAGGCTTATCGTGCCTTTGGGTTCATAAATGCTTCCTGTAGGTTTCACTTTTAAAACACATTCATTCAGATTCCTCACTCTATTCTTCAACTTCATCTGGCTCTGTTGGAAAGGGGATTTGGTGAGAAGCGGCAAATGTTGGCCTCCAAATAAGTAAGTGGGCCGTTTTTCACTAAACCGGCGACTTTCAGCACGGAACATTTTATTCCTTCAACCACGTATCGTATCAAGAGGGCGTAGCTCTACTTTGTTTAAGAACAGTTTATATTGTTCCACATCGTTATAAAAGTGAGAAACCTCATCATTGAGGTCATTAGCGTGGCTAAAAGTAACTATTTTAAGAATTAAAAAAATAAACCAACATTTTGTTCCTTAAAAAACCACCCATTTTCAAAATGTATTTTCTTCTGCAAACCTTGTGCACGCTGTCATATCATAATACTGTTTTACAAGAGTTAAATGTATATCTTAATATTATATGTAATCTTCCGTAATATTGGTATACTCAAGTTTAATATATACTTTCTGGATGGAAATAGTACGCAGAACGCTCCTTCTTCAAGATTGCATTTCATAAATATATGACAGGTCAAATTTGAGGCCTGTGAACGCCCGATCTCCATCGCGCTTAGACTTTTCCCAGCTGTTGTTGGTTCTGTTCATCATCTCCGATGTGGGTGTTAGCTCAACACGTTGTACAGCAAATGGGTTTGTGTTTGCCCCAACAACAAGCTTTAGTACAAGAACAAACACCTTATTTACGTCTTTCCTCTCCTTGTAGAGAGCTGTTTCTCATCTCTTTGGAGCAAGGTTGAAAACACTGTTTTCTATCAATAAAAAAATAAAATAAAATAATTTTTTCACATAAACTGTTTCAAACGCTTGTTTTTTGCTCGAGTCATGGGTGTTTTCAGACTGTTTAAATTGGTTTAAATGTGTTTTCAATGTTACACTGGGGTGTCTTGTGTATGATACTGTAATTTAGGTAACTAAGTTGGGAAAACAATTTTTTTTTCAAAATTGCCTCAATATCTTGATTACAGGAACAATCTAGCAATGATGTCATACCTACGACAATTATTCCTTGAAACATAATTAGTGTTAATCATTTAGACTGAAAATAATCAGGAAAATCCCAATCAACAATGTACAGCGAACGGTGAGTTGATGCTAACTCGAATGCAACTGAATTTTTCAGGAGAATAACCAGAATTAAATACTGGAAAATTTCCAACCTACTTAGGCAAAAAGCCTGCTACATCCGTTTGAAATCCGTAGGATTAAGGTTTTTCGTAACTCAATGCTCGTGAGTCAGTTTAGCTCTCCTACTACATTTACAGTGCTTGTATCTTTGAAAATAAATTAAGGGCCGCGAGACCACAAACAACTATCTATGTCGATCATTTGGTGATTTCTGGGCCATTCATGAACTTAGAAGGCGTCCTGAAAGCTGTCAAACGACTCGAGGGAATGAAGATAATAATCTTATTAAATATGCATCCGAGTGTAGGTGGGAAGGATGATGTGTCAAAAGTCAATCGCTGGCGATTGTGTGAGGGTGTGTACCTCGACCACAATCTGGATGTCAAAGGTGGGAATAATGAAGAAATTTATCATTTCAGTGAAAAAAAAATTGAAAATCAATTAAAATGAAATTTTACAAAAATTGATTTGAATAATAGAATTGTCTCATTTCCCTGAAATACGTTTTTATTCGAGAATTAGCTTCACCTTAAATCTATTAAAGTATCAAAGTTGAAAAAAAAAGTGTAAGGATTGAACACATTGAAAATCTGGTAAAGGGAAATAATGTAAATGTTCGAACAGTACCTACTCTGGTCCAGATAAATCCGCACTTCAAGACGGATTTTAATGAAGCAGTGTTGAAAGGAAATACGAGAGAGTTGTAAAAAGTTACGATTCTGAACCAACTCTTACTGGGAATCCTGGTGTTTTCCATTAGTGGAACAGGTGCTCTACTCGCTCAGTACCGGAGAGATGATAGTTTGAGAGAAGGAAAGTAGTGCGTGCTGGCGTAAGGGGTGGTTACTATCTTGCTTGTCACACAAATTGGAAGTAGAAGGTGGTCCCCACGCCACGGAAAACCCTTGGGGAAGTGCCGAGGAGGCGGCAGTGATGGGAGGAGAGGGGTGGATTTTTCTCGAATTACCCTCGACTTCCCTCCTGAAGAACCGCGTTCCTTTTCCACCTCCAAGAGAAACCTGTGTGAGAAGTGGGCAACGAAGGGTAATTGGGCGCCCGGTGTTTGTTGCCATGTGTCGCCTTTTAACACCCCCCCCCCCCCTCACTCTTTCGCCGCTCTCTGCACTCTGCACCTTTTTCCAAGCTCGTTTATTTACGTTCAAGTTAAAGTCGGAGAGCTCTTACCCTTGTGTACAGCGTACAACCGGGCTCTCCAGGTCGAAGGACCCATTTCCGCAATATGACCCCTTCTCGCACCCTCCCCCTGCCCGCACAGGGCGAGTAGTTTCCTTTCTTCATTTTTCCTACTAGACGACACCCCAAAATTTCCTTCAAACAGTAGCCCTGGGAAGATTCCACCTGTAGGTTGGTGGACACAAAAATGAATGTTATTTTTATAATAAATTGAAACAAAACTCCTCTTTTGCAACATGATGCCCACAGGTACCTTTAAAAACTTGAAGCCTGCAATATTATTTCAAGCCAAGGGATTTTCAGGATGACTGATTACCAAGTACTTGGTTTATAGATTTACAAGCATATCATTTCAAACTCAGATCTGACCTGAAACCCTCGTTAAAAACCCCCATTCAGTATTCACATTTATGTATCTGTCAAGATTGTAGCATACCGGTATAAAACATTTTGATTTACCTTCATCATTCCTACCGTCCAGAATTGCAATATGATGTGGAACCGCACAGACAGCATTTATTCAGTACACGGCCATTGAACGAGAATGAGAATGAGAAAAGGGCAAATCCAAGCCGTCAAAATTGTACAATTCACCATCACTTCCAATATTCTAAAGCCTATCATACCAAATAAATCGAAAAATGTTTATACATCATACATTTTATCTGAAAGTGTTCTTGCACCAAGCTGTCTGAATCATTTTTATTTGTCTTAATTTTTTTCTGTCCTTAGAAATCAAAATGTTAAAGCCACTGGCGTTTTTGTATTTATACTACTAGTTATAGAATAATTTCCAGCAGTTAGATGAAGTTGGAAATATGGAGAGTCCTGAAGGTGACGGGGACTGGTTCTACAGCAATGCCTCGAGGGTCTGCGTGGTAGCTGCGTGGAAAACAGGGCATGCGGGCATCCTCCAGCCACTCACCTGTCCGGCTTGTCTTTTGAAAATGGCAAGGTTACCAGGTAGGAATGATAAGAATGAGTGATTGTTACCACAGTAGACATGGTGAGAACCAATTTCTACGACACACCAATATATTAGAATACAGAATGTACGGATGTATGTATGGTTTCATGTTGGAAATTTTCCAATAATTAACCAATCTTACCACAGGTCGAGTTTTTCCTCCTTTCGTTGTTTCTCTTCACGAGGTGAAAGGGGCGGAATGAGTGACGTGTGAAAGGAGAAACTACAAAGTGGTCCGGAGATGGAAGAGCTCTTTGAGCAACGGTGTTCATGTGTGATGAAAGTGATATGCTCATCGAAATGCACTTGCTACTGTTACCTGACGGGAAACACGTGTTGAAGGGGTGGGTGTTCGAATGAATTAATAGCAACCCATGATGGAAAGGGAAGTTGTAGGAGGAACTGGCCTAGATAGAAAACCAGGTGGATGATATGTGGGTCCCTCGAGGGTTAAAGAGTTGGGAAACCAGGGCAAAAGGGTGGGTAGGGGGCTGCAGACCCCGGTAGTTAGAGGTAGGCGGGCTTGAAGCCAAATAGATTATTGATGAATGTAGAGGAGAAACCCCGGCTATCCCGGATGAAGAGGAAGGGGCGAAAGGGTGTAATTATGTGCAAGTTGGCTGAACCTAATACCGTAGCTCGGGGCCTATATCCCTTGCCGCATTACACCAAAGAGTTATAGCGAATGGCCAGCGGGCTTCCTCAGCTCTTGGCGGAGGGTAGAGGTGGAGTTGGGACCTTGTTCGGGCCTTGGACGAGAGAAATGAGCTAATTTGCTAGGGAAAATTTTCAAGCGCCTCCGATAAATGCGATATCACCCAGCCGGCGTTGTGTGTAGGCTTATCATTGGAAATTACCATGCGATGGAAGTAAGCCAGCGACCTGTTGGCTGGAGTCATGAATCGGCATGGCCTTCTCTCACGTGCTGGTCAAGAGAAGGAAGGACTCGCGGGTGTTGCCTGTTGCAGCGACCACTGCATCCAATGAACAAGCAGATGCACCTCGTGATAATTCTCATCCCACGAAAACCGTTGCCCGTCACCGCTATTGATATATTGTGACGTTGTCTGTATATCTTCGATTCTTGGGAGAAACCGCGAACACGACCGCTTGTGTTGTTGACTCTAGGCGATGATTGAGCTTACCTCTGTTGACACGACGGCGGTTACAGAGCCCTTCCACCTTAGGGATCATACATCCACCGTCTACCCGTCTGAACCGTCAATCAGGTCGTGAACGTAGTAAGGTGAGCGATTTTGCTAAACAAACAAAATCCAATCGGTCTACTGCAACTTCATAATGCTTCCTGGCGCCTTTGTGCTTCATCCTCTCAGATGATCATCGTAACGACAGACAGAAACTTGAAAATCCGTTTTCAACGTTTACGATTTGAAAATGCATACCCCTCGCCTGCCTTAGTTTGCGGGAAATGATCAAAAGCACATTTCGATCGACTTGTTTTGAGGACGGAATAGAAACAAAAACGGGTCCCGGACCAAAATGTCAGATTTTTAGAAAATTGTCTACTACCATAAAGGGCGTGGTCGACGGATGACGTGCGGACATTTGCTTATTTTGATCTAGACATTTTGAAACGTCTAGAGAAAATTGTGGGCCGAATCGGAGAGATTGACATTCTACATGAAAACATAGGTTGATCATCCAAGAAACAACCAACCAACATCCTATTGCCAAAAACAACGTAGACGGCGAATGGCGACTACTTTGGACTCTTGACCACTTGGAATACAAGATCTCAACTTTCTGGGCAAGCCAGAGAGGTCATCGTCAGGCTAGAAAACATAGGGTTATTAATCGGAGAATCAACCAGGGACCAGGCTTGATTGAACATCCGAGCCATTTAATGGAAAGAGTCGAAAGAACGTAGTAATCTATGCACCCAATACCGCAATCATTCTACATAAATAATCACCAAGAAGGAACAATATTCCCCTTCAAACCATCGAAATGAAAATTCAATTTTTTGTGCGTTAGCTTCGGTTAGATTCAAGGAACCACAGTGTATACGTAATCAAACCGAAAGAAACCCATTTTCCCTGAAATGAGAAAAGACAAAAAAAAAAAAAAAAAAAAAAACTGGAGCACAATGCATTTTAAGAAAACGAACGAATAAATTGGATTTGCCGCTGAAATACAATCTTAATAGTAAGGAATTAATGAAAGTCAACCGGATCTTCAGGGATAAGGATCTCCAAAGAAATGGTGGGTCCTGGAAAAAAGCAGAGATTAGAGGGAACCCAAAGATAGGTTTAGGAGATGAGGAGAGAGTTGAAGGTATTTCCGTAATTTACTGAGCCAGAAAAGAGCAATCTTCGAACGATTATATTCTCAGGATGGGAGCAAAAGGGGTTGAAATGGTCGTGAAGGAGAACGAACAAAAAGAGGTAAAAAAAACGCTCTATTCTTCTAGTATTGTGTTGTCTTTTGGCTTTTGAAATCTCCTTTTGTCGGATTTCGTAATTTGAAATATAAAAAAAAGGTGGAAGTGGTGTAGCGGAATGGGGGTTTTAAGGAGGGAAAGAATGAGAAGGGATGATTTTAATGAGGTGGTCGCAAAAGGGGATAGGGCCTGGCAGGTCGCCAAGATGCCAACCCAAGTGTACCTCTCATCCTACTATCTTTTCCCTCTTGTGCCTCCTTCTCTAAAAACTTTGGCCCATAGTACGATTTACGCGCCTATTCCTAAAACTCGGTTTTCTTTCCTTCAATCAAATTTAGATTGGAGACTGCGTTCAGCTGTTACGGCGGCCGTCAATAGTAAAGGTCAACTGAAAGTGCTCCCCAAACGTCAACAATTGATGTAACTCTTTAGTGTCAGTGAAAAAACCGGAGATGTTCAGACTAACGAAAATAATTGAAAGGTGTTATTGTGAAGGATTATCTTGATATGCTATTTTTTTTCTTTCCACATCACTTTTAAAGCCTCAGCCACAATACATTCTAATGTTCCGCAACTTGATCCATCGAAGTCATACGAATACAACTATTAAAGTGAACACTCAGAATTCCTGAAAGGGTAAACATGTATTTGGCTGCCAAAATGTATTAAAAATTATTTTGAAAATATTCGAAATTGAATTGAAAAATGTATACAACAATACCGTCGTCTGAGCATGCATAATCAAAATATTGCCTCTCTACATTATCCGATAAAGCGATCCTTAAAATTGTAGCTGTGACGATGAATTATTACGTTTGGTTTACATAGTTATAATTTTAAATTCAAGAGTTAGTCGATGATAACGCAGCAACAGAAGAGATGCTTGTAGTATAGGTAACCCTGAAACTAAAATGGGAATGGCAGCTCAACACGGAGACAAGAGGCAACTTCGAACGAACCGAGCTAGCGCCAGAGGGGTAAATTATACTCAACTTCGTCCTAAATGCACCACGGTAAACTGAATTCCCTAATTCACCGTAATTAAAACTTCAAGAACAGTCATCGCTATGAATAGAAATGTTCCCTTCGCTTCTCCTCATGGGAAAGCCCCACCCCTTTTTCCTCACCTCATCCAAAAATGTTGAAGCTCACAACATCCAGAATGGAGCTTTTAATTATTATAATTGCCCGCCCATAATTGGCTCGACATCAGTTTTTCGAAGAATGCCAACAGAAAGAGAGTGAACCTCTAGAAGCAGTGGAGAAATACAGAACAAAAATGGGTCGCCCTGTAATTTATTCCGTTAATTAGAGGGGTAGTTTCCCCAGGTGATCCTTTTTGAGTTTTCCCAGCGTTTTCTCTTCATCGAGCTTCGTCATCGAAGTTTCAGGTCTCTTTTTCACTTTTTACCTCAGCTCACAAAAATTATTTTCGCTATGGGAGTTTCCCGTTCACCTAGCGATGAAGGAAAGGGTAAGGTTCAACTCGGGCCAGAATCTTGCTGAGAAAGTAAGAAAGTTCCATTAGAGTGAGAAAAGCCGCTTCCCTCTAATTGGGTGGATTCGAATATTGAAGAAATCCACCGTTGGAAGATGCCGAGAAGAGAGAGGAGTTAAAATTGAGATGTGGTTGTGGTTATTTTTATCGTGGGGATAACTTTTTGGATTGCCAGAGGAACAATGGGAGTCTTGTTTCACTTCCGATTCAGATAAGCAAGGCGTCAAGCTTTTCGAACTCAGTGAACTTTGTTGTTCGGGGTGAAGTTGTTCCAATAAAAATTTTCTAATCCCGGGGCCAAGCTCTCGTACCATACCCTTGAAGGAGGAGGATAATGTCAAGGAGATATAAAAACTATAGTTTTAGAATTGGCACCAAAGAGCTCGCTTTCTATCACTTCACAACGAAAAGGCATACACTCACATAAGTCGCTCTACCAGGTAGAAAATGAATTTCAAATTTGTAATTTTTTAAAACTATGATGAGTAGAAGAAGGCGATCAAGGAACTTCCGTGTTCACTTCTTTTTAGAGGGAGAGAGACCATACAACTCATTCAACTTCAGAAAAGCGATTCGATTTTGTGTATGAAAAGTTACGGAACAAATTGATAGTTTCAATGAAGTGACTACAGCCGAAACTTTCAGAGCTAGTATGACATGACATTGCGAAAGAAGAACTGGGGCGGTTGAAGGAAGTGGGAATAACGTGGAAGAAAGGGATTCCGGGCAGCGTTCCAAATCTGGATGGTCAAGGAGAGAGGGAAAAAACTAGCGAAAATCCTCAGTAACCGATGTGATGAGTGGACCCTACGTCATAGAAGAAAACTCAGAATTACGGTTTCAGCGGAGGATAATTCAACGTTTGGAGATGAAGAAATACAGAACAACAGCGTGAAACTCGAACAAATAGTTCGGTCTGAGAGTCATTCGACGATTTTCATTGTTTTAACCTTCCTCGATAAACAACAATTTGAGAACCTCATGTGACAATAGCGGTAGAAAAACTGCATTCCTAACTCTGGACTTATATTTTGTGCTACGAGAGCAGTTATGCCACAGTGAGAGGCTGCGATGAATTACAAACTAAACTTTTTATTTATCGTCTTTTGTTCAAAGATATACCTTTGTATTCGAATTGAACAAAACAAAAAGTCCCACACGAACTTTTACTATTTACGTTTTAGTGTAAACATTTGAAATCTAAAATGGCAGAGATTTCCAAGGAAGTTATGCACATGCTAATGTTTAAAGCAATATTATTACAGATAGTAAGCGTACCTACCCGAATACATCCTCATAACAATAATACAACAAATGCAGCAAAAAATACTGGTAAAATAGGCTGCAAACGTCTTCCACAATGGTTTATCATTCCTCGAAGCAAGAGAATGATGAGAACAGTGAGTCCCCAGGACATAACCAATTGATTCAGCGTATTTAGAAGAACCCCACACTCCTAGGTCCTCACAACTCGAAACCCCATTTTCAAAATACCTATTCCGGATTCAAAATACCTCATATCATAAGAATGGAAAATGAAACTCCACGTGTCTACGAGTCCCCAAAAACATCCAAAAATCGAATTTCGGGCCGATTGGGTGATGTACGGCGGACATACATTTCGGTATTTTGATCTGAACATCTTGAAACGCAAACAGTCATATTTCGGGACAAATACACCTCTGGCATGAAAACATTGGTTGATTCTTGATTATTCAAGGAATAGTAAAGCAGATGGACTTGAGCACGCATTACCTAATCTGAAAATCGAGAAGAAAAGAGGCTTTCATGTCGACCTTACATTTTTAACCTGTTGTTGCTATCCTCGATTGGGGTCCAACAGGCTCTCATAACTGAACACGCTTGCCCCTGGCTATCTTGATAATCGTTGCGGCTTCTATAAGCTCGCTGACTTCAAGAACCTTGAATGCTCGGAACACGTCCACCGTGCATAATAGCACGTCATCTGAAGCTGCCTATTTCCGTGGAAGGCAAGACCAGCGTATGTACGTAACATTGCGCATTGTTATTTTACCGTAGACATACAGGTACGCGTTATGGTTTCGCTGTAACTAGCGCTAAGAGCGAGTTAGTTTAGAACCGCTACGTTCATGGGTCGATAGAGCAAACAACGCTCAGTCTGCTTGTGTGGAGATGTATCAGTGTACGAAACCCCCGTAGCTTGTTGTAATCTACTCGTTGCCAGGCATGGACGAAAATCCCTGGATTAGAATTATATGGTCTCGCGCCTCGTCCATCTACAAGTTCCATTTGTGTAGATTCGCCCACCGCGACCCGAAACTCGGTGTTACCAAACACGATGAAATCGGCTTTCAGTATTGCGTTTCGCTGTCGCAAAAGGGAGTTTTAGATTATTTGGGAGGGTACGAGAGCATGCGAATTGATTCTGCTTTTTGTGCAGCTTCTCGAGCACCTTCTAAATGGAAATAACCAGTTGAGAAAAACCAGCCAAACTGAAACTGAGCTTGAAACCTTAGAACCCAATCCTACGTCCACATTTCGAAATTGTGAGGGTAGCTTCTAGTCTTCAGTTGCCGTGGGGTCTCAGAGGTGTCCATCCTGTCGACAACTCGCAAAAGTGGGTAATAGAAATACAAGAAAAATATTATTATACACAGCACCTTTGAGGTCCTACGACAACCGTTCCCCTCCGCCGAGGGCGGATAACACAAAGTAGAGTAGAAATTGCATTGCCGAGGTATTTAGAGGACGGTGATATTAGCAAAGCAACTCTCACTGAAATTTTAGAGCAACCCCCTATTCCCCCTTTAGATGTTCTCCATTGAAGCATTCCTTTTAATAAAGCTGACCAGGGTAGATAACAGGTTTCGTATGACTCCAGTTTTAAAATGCTTAGAATACGACTTACTGAGTCTGGAGAGTTTGAAGGCGTCCGCCGTATTGATAACGTCGACGTAGGCCTGAAGCTCGAACTTTCTACTCGTAACATTCTGATTATGCATCAGCATCGCGAATTTAAACGCCGACTGCACTTCATCAGTCCCTTGCTCAAATATAGCACCTGCAAAAAAAAAGACAAAATAATTATCAGTCGGCCATAATCTACCTAGTAGATTTGATTTGATTTGCGTGTGATATTTTCGTATTACGTGGCTGACAACGTTCAAGTTGGCGCCTCTGGTCTGAATCACGAGAGTCTCCACCTGTCTCACCATAGTCGAATTAGGTTGTGGTCTGAGAGGTAATCATATGAACAGTTGCGTTTTGATGATGAAGACTGATGATGAAGATCGAAAGTCGTAAGGTGAATCCAGATGATTAGCGGGAAAGAAACATTTTTGACATTTTCATGTCTTGACCCTGGCACATAAACTCGAAAAGCGTTACTTTTTAGCGTCACGAAATCACATCACGAAATCGGGGGCGTGGGTTCGAATCCCACCGCTGCCAATAAAGTTTTGCATTTTTGAAGATATTTTCACCAAATGGGTGGAGCTGGTGCCAATAAGAGTGGCAACTTCCCCCGTAATCTTAAATAAATTCAAGTCCACAATTCTCAACAGATATGGGGCTCCTGCTATACTAATTTCAGATAATGCCTCAAACTTTGTAAGTTCCGCTGTTCGGTAGACCCGGAAGAAGACCCGGAATTGCCGTATATGATCCACTCTTCGTTTGTCTCGCCTCTCGTATCTCTTCATCGTGTCTCGCCTCTCGTATCTCTTCATAATGTTTGGTCGGGTTTGTTGGTCATGCAATTAAATTACGACCACGGACCTACGGGTGAAACTATCACGGTGCCTGCATTGTGTGACTCAGGATCCCGTCTATCCTTTATTGGAAGTATTGGGTTGCAAATGCTTGGCATTGATATGAATCAAGAAGGTGTTAGTGAACCGACCGAACCTTTCATAGTTCAAATGGCGAATGGAAATCACGCCACTGTCTACAGATATTACCGGTTGAAGTTTCTTATTGGTGACCAGATCAAATCGTTGAGTTTGTATTATATGAATTCCTTGTCCTTTCCTATAGTTATTGGATTGGATTTTCTGGGAGAAAATCGAGTTATTACGGACGTACATACTAAAGTATGGTGGTACTCAGACAAACCTGATCGACAATTTTCTTTTCTCAACCATTACACATATTCAAAAAAAAGAAAGAAACGGAAGCCGATACTTCTCAGGGTATTCTTGTCACAGGTATAATCAGTAGACGATAAATTGCAAAAAGAAAATTAGGGAAAAGGAAGGAAATTAAACGTTACTTGACTATCTAGCAGTCTTTTTTGACATTTTCATGTCTTGACCCTGGCACATAAACTCGAAAAGCGTTACTTTTTTAGCGTTACGAAATCACATCACGAAATTGTAGACAATCGAAATAGATGAATGTCGATACAATGCAACCCTCTGTTTGGTCAATCTCTCGCCAGCAACTATGCCTAGTTGCGCTCCCGCCAGCAACTATGCCGCAGTGTAAACCCCGCCCAGCAACCAGTTTCTATAAAAAAATTTTATAACCTGTTCCATCTCTCTTTTGGTCAATCTTTATCAAATTCCCCTTCGTGCTCATCTTTATCAGATTCCGCTTTGTGTTCATCTTTATCAAATTCCCCTTTGCGCTCATCTTTATCAGATTCTTCTTTGTGCTCATCTTTATCAAATTCCCCTTTGTGCTCATCTTTATCAGTTTCCTCTTTGTGTCCATCTTCATCAAATTCTTCTTTATGCTAATCTTTATCAGATTCCTCTTTGTGTCCATCTTTATCAAATTCTCCTTTGTGCTACTCTTTATCAGATTCCTCTTTGTGCTCATCTTTATGAAATTCCCCTTTGTGCTCATTTCTTTAGAATGACGGTTCTCTTGACGGGGATAAACTATCTTTTTATCTTTTGTGTTCAAAAAACATGAAAATGTCCCACTGAGTTGCGGACTTGTACGCAAGCTGATTTTCAGAATACATTTTAGCTCTCAGCGGTAATATAAATTATAGGTTGGCCCACCGAGCACAACTGAAATACCTACATCGGTACGATCCTCTTTTGTACATCATTCGATCCTTGACCTCAACAACCATCGCTGCCTATGAAAGGACGTGGAACGAATGCCGAATGGTTGATTCGATGAGTTAATATAGGATAAGTAATATTGTTGAAACGGCTAATTTAATTTCTCCAGGGGTTAGCAGGTGGGCGAAAGGGTGAAGGATTCTCATTGAGAAAGGGGTGATTGTGGAAGGGGTTGTGGTTGCTCCTGATAAACTGTTCCCTAGAGACCATCCCCACCAAGAGCTCACTCAGGGAAGCTCTCTCACGTTGTTTCCTCCTTTCTTTACTTCTCGTCGACCCCACGTCCTCCACTCATCTACAAACTCGTCGTCATACACTCATCTAATTTACGCTAATTTTAGGAACAAACCCCTCCCCATTCCACCCAACCACGCCAACTCAACTACCATTCCCACCCACTTTCGCCAGCCTTGGGAGCGTTCAAGAACTTGCGAGAATACATACTCGTATATATGTACTGACGATAGAGCGCGTTTAGAGCTTTGGTGGTTTTCCTCGAGGTAAAGCACTCCCATTAGCGGAGTTGGAAAACAATTAAGAAACTTATTCCGTAGTTTCAACGGAATCTGCTGAGTAAGCATATTCTCATAAATTTCTGCAGGTAAACCAGGTACGCGTGAGTGATTCGAACGTATCACTCAACTGATCAAGTATACTCCCTCTCTGTCCTACTGGAAGTGCATTTCAGCACCTAAATCACTGGATTATGTTGCATCGATGTTCATTAGATGACGTCATTGGATCAGGGGGGTTACGTGGCGGAAGGTTACACATTATGTTTTACGTTGATCAACCTGCCTTGTGGATGGAGCATTATTAAAAGAATACCTTTTTCTTTACATTTCCTTTATTAGTTAAAACCCTGCACCGAAACATGGCGCAGTCAAATATTTAAATTCTTTAGTACGCAACTGAATAAATTTTTTGGTGTAGTGAAGTAGTGAATTTGCATCGAGGTCGCGAAACATCACAAACCCGGTCGCCGCAATGCCCAACGAGGAACAGTCGCAATCGAGTGTAAATCTACACGTGAAACCCCCAGACAATTTCTCATTTAAACCAAATGAGTGGAAATCGTGGAAACAGAGGTTTGAGCGTTACCGGTCGGTGAGTAAATTAGATAATGTGTCTGAACAACAACAAGTCGACATGCTTGTGTACTGCATGGGTGAAAAAGCTGAACAGATTCTTGATTCATTTGGTCTAAAAACACCTGAATTGGCCAAATACAACACCGTCATGGTCAAATTTGAGAACTATTTTACACCAAAGAAGAATCTAATCTACGAGCGTGCCAAATTCCTAAAACGAAAACAACAAACTTCCGAAACCATTGAAGAATTCGTCACCGATCTGTATAGTTTGGCAAAGACATGCGAATGGGATAAATTAGAAGAACAAATGTTATTAATGATGGTCATTATTGGAATGCGTGACCAAAATCTAAGCGACCGCTTGCAGCTAGAGTCTGATCTTCAACTTGAAACCGCTATCAACACAATTCGGAAATCGGAAGAACTCCTAAGACAAAAAAGTGAACTACATGACCCAGTAATCGACGAGGTAAGGAGATCAAATTACAACAGTAACCATGGATCAAAACAAAACACATTCCCAACAAACCGCATGAAAAATCAGTGGAAGTCAAATTCTTATGGACACTCAGACAAAACCAATACACCAAATAACAATTCTCCTTGCGTGTGGTGTGGTATATACCCATCTCACAGAAGAGGCCTGTGTCCTGCAAAAAACGCCTCATGCCACGTCTGTAATATCCTCGGACATTACGGGAAAGTTTGCAAGTCCGGTCGGGTAAATACCCTGGAATTCAAAGGACATCAAACAACAAATGAGCCAAACAACTACCAACCTGATTTCTTTATTGGAAATGTAGATGAAGAGGGACCCATTACAGGAGCAGACCCATGGGCCATCACTCTGGGATTCAACAATAACTTGGACAAAATTCGTTTCAAAATAGATACTGGTGCGGACGTGTCCGTGTTACCTGCGAATATCAGTCTATCACAGAAAATCAAAGTTCAGCCAACCAGGAGAATACTTAGAGGAGCCGGCGGGAACCCACTCTCAATTCTTGGAACTGTTCAATCAACACTCACTTACAAAAACTCAAACTGCACCGAAACTTTCTACATTACGGAAAAACCTGGAACGCCTTTACTTGGAAAACCTGCTATTGAAAAATTAAACCTTCTGGCTCGAATCAATCAAATATCAAAATGTCCGTCAACGGATTGGTTCTCAAAACATCCGTCATTATTCACAGGATTGGGGTCAGTCTCTGGAGAATACCACATCGAACTACGAGGAAATGCAAAACCCTTTGCTATCTACACCCCTCGGAAAGTGCCACTGCCTCTCTGGACAGAAACAAAAGCAGAGCTCAATCGAATGGTCGAAATGGGCGTAATAGCACCAGTACACCGTGCAACTGACTGGTGTGCACCGATGGTCGTTGTTCCAAAAAACGGCTCTAAACAAGTGAGGATCTGCGTGGACTTAACTAAATTGAATGAAAACGTAAAGAGACACTACTACCCAATCCACTCAATTGATACCACTTTAGCAAGTCTAGCTGGAGCAAGTGTCTACACTAAACTAGATATGAATCATGGCTTTTGGCAAATGAAATTAAGTAAAGAATCCCAGCACCTGACTACATTTTTATCCCCCTTTGGAAGGTACCGTTTCTTGAAGGTTCCCTTTGGAATCTCATCTGCCCCCGAGGTGTTTCAAAAACGCGTCAATGAAACTCTTCATGGACTACAGAACGTGGCAATACACATGGATGATGTTCTTGTTTGGGGACGAACTCAAACTGAACATGATGAGGTACTGGACAAAGTGCTTTCTCGGCTCGAACAGGATGGATTCACACTCAATAAGACGAAATGCTTGTTCTCAAAAAATACTGTAACGTTCTTGGGACACATCTTAACCACTGATGGCATACGGATTGATGAAGCCAAAGTCAAGGCAATCACCGATATGGAATCACCCACAAATATAGCCGGAGTTCAGAGACTTCTTGGAATGATTAATTTCATAGGAAAATATATTCCAAACAAGAGCCACATCATTAAACCCATCAGTGAGCTGTTGAACACGAAAAATTCATGGCATTGGGGAGACCCTCAAAGCCAAGCCTTCAGAAAAATTAAAAAACTTCTTACGTCACCCCCAATATTGGCCTTTTATGACCCTAATCGCCCAACTATGATCTCCAGCGACGCAATCATCATTGGGATTGGGAGGAGTTTTACTTCAAAAACAAGAAGACGATTCCTGGAGACCTGTTGCATATATTTCACGTACGCTTTCTGATTGCGAACAAAATTATTCAAATATTGAGCGGGAAGCACTTGCAGTTGCTTGGAGCTGTGATAAATTGAGAGATTATATTATTGGTAAAGAGATTGTGATTGAAACTGACCACAAACCGCTTCTCAGTATTCTGAAGACCAAAGATCTCAATGACCTTACACCTCGACTACAAAGAATTCGTATCAGACTTTTGAGATATTCCTTTAAAATCGTTTATACTCCTGGGAAACACCTAGCTACAGCCGATTGTTTGTCGAGAAGCCCAACAACCAAAGCCAAAGAAGCTCAATACGATCTTGAAGATGAAATCGAAGCATTCATCAATCAAATAGCCACCCAATTCAATGCATCAGATCACATGATTGATAAGATACGATCGGCTCAAGGAATTGATGCACTCTGCTGTAAACTGGCCGAATACTGTCAATCTGGATGGCCAGAGAAAAACAAACTTTCCTCTAATTTGAAATCCGTACTACCCTTCACGAGATGATCTCACCTTGATAGATGGACTTTTGCTAAAAGGGACGAGATTAGTTATCCCTGAGACACTTCAAGGGGAAATTTTACATCGTTTACATGTCGGACACCTTGGAATCAACAAATGTAGACTGCGAGCTAGCCAAACAGTTTGGTGGCCTGGTATATCAAATGACATTCAGCGAATCGTCACGGAATGCCCACAGTGCACCGAACATCGAGTTCAACGTCACGAACCTTTGATTGCTGCTGAATTTCCTGCAAGACCCTGGGAAAAAGTCGGCGTTGACCTATTCAAACTTGAAGGAAAATGGTTTGTTACAATAACTGACTGTTTTTCACGTTATTTTGAAATCGCTACCCTCAGGTCACTAACCACTCGAGAGGTCATAGAGAAATGTAAATCAACCTTCAGCCGTCATGGAATTCCTTCTGAAGTAAGATCCGACTGTGGAACACAATTTTCGACCCGATCACCAACCGTGGAAAATGCAGAATTCAAGAGATTTGCCAATGAATATAACTTCCGCCTCTCAACAAGCAGCCCCCACCACCATCAGAGCAACGGATCTGCAGAAGCATCTGTCAAGATAGCTAAAGCTATTTTGAAAAAGAACAGTGAAGACCCGTACCTGGCCCTTTTGAGCTATAGAAATACTCCAATTGCCAATGGATTCAGCCCTGCTCAGCTCCTATTTGGTCGTCGACTAAGAGATAACCTACCCACTCTGCCACAGGTTTTGGACGAAAAGCCAGATCTGAACTGCTTGAGAGAGAGAGAAGAGGCATACCGAAGCAAATACACAGCAAACTACAACAGACATCATGCAGCCAAGCCTCTCTCACCCCTAACAGCTGGAGACAACGTATGGGTAAAGGACCTACAAAGACCTGGTATAGTGGTATCCAAAGCAGCTGAACCACGCTCGTACTGGATAAAAACAGATGCTAGTACAATTCGCCGAAACAGGTTCCACCTCGTCCCCCAGAATTTGATAGAACCAACACCAACTTATAGTGAAAGGGAACATCCTCGCCCCTCATCAAGATCTGCAAGACTATCCATCCCACTCGCCATTCGCCATCCCAGCGGCGGTGATGCCGAGGAACCTGTCGAGCCCTCGGCTTCTGCAGGTGCCCTGGACGGAGGCCTGGTGGACCAGGATGAGCCATCCGGGCATGAAGCAAGCATTGAAGAGGGCAGCAATACCGGAATCATGGGTCAACCGGGCGAGAGCGGTATTGTGACTCGATCTGGTAGGGTTGTCAGACGAAGAAATACTTGAGGGGAGGGATGTTGCATCGATGTTCATTAGATGACGTCATTGGATCAGGGGGGTTACGTGGCGGAAGGTTACACATTATGTTTTACGTTGATCAACCTGCCTTGTGGATGGAGCATTATTAAAAGAATACCTTTTTCTTTACATTTCCTTTATTAGTTAAAACCCTGCACCGAAACAGATTATTTTTTCAAGTTATTTATGTTCTGGATGTTTCGATGACATACACGAGAAGGGTTACATACTCATAAAAATTGGAATCAGTGTAAAAGAATTGCTGTCAAATATAGTACATCTAAAACTGCAAATTCCCTTCCGTCTCACTTCAAAAGGGAACTTTTTGACGTATAATGAACATATAATGTTTAATGCTCTTCCAAGCAAAATTAAGTCGGTTCTTAGGAATAAAAACTCCAAAGGGAAATAAGGAATAACTAAGTAGTATGGATAGTCAATAATCATACGCAAGCTGCTTCGAATTTTCAAATTTGATTTGTTTTGAACTTATTTGCTAATATAATATAAGCTAATAATATAAGCAGGGTATAGATATTACAATATTACGTAAAACCGACTCCACCCCTCAGCACGTGTTTTTAACTTAATGAGGAGTGGACGCATTTTATCATAAATTTTACATTTTGTAAATTATTTGTTGGTGAATAATTTTCATTTAAATGAATTTTTGTGAGCTTGTATTTACCAAATAAATGCTACAATCTCCATTAGTCTCATGAATACTTGAAATGACAGAATGAAAGGATATTTTCCAATCGAATATAATCGACCGGGGGTTCAAAAACGAAACTTAGTTGTACAAATAAAATGAAGGAGGAGGAGAACGTGTGGACCTTTCAAAAAACCTGACTCGCAAAACGTGAGAAGAGGGAACTCAATACAAGGTACTCTATGAACTCCAGGTTTTCAGGGAGATAGAGGAGGGATTCCTGAAGCACTGAAAACCTCCCTTATTGTGGAATAAACCTACCAATCGAGATTAATCTATAGTTGTAGATAGATTCAAGAAATTCCAACGAAGTCTGCCCCACACATCAGCCAGCGGTTATCGATAACCATTTTCAGATAGTTTAAGCTTGGTGATGTGATTATAAATCGTCCCAAAGAATCAGTGGAACCAAACGCGCTTCAATTTATTAATTTCTTCTCATTTTTTTTATTGAATTCAACTGAACTCCGAGGATAGTTGAAGGCTTGTCGGACTATTATCATCTAGCCCTCCTTGCTATTCAATTTTATATATTTCTGTAAGAGAAAATCACCGAATTCATTCCGAGATTTTTTTCTACGATGTCGAATTTCTTCTCTGAGTCGACTATTTTTACCCCAACGAGAAAATGTCGATATCTACGTTTGGCGAAAGGGCAAACTGAATGTTCTTGTCATTCGTTTTTATTTTCAATTTTTTTTTTCTTATTGAAACCAAACAACTTATTCTGTCAAAGTGAAGAATATAAGAAAGGGACAAAGTTATCATAGGATGTTCCAGCAATTCATCATAGTTGAGAGCAAAACCACTCACGGAAATTGAATCGAATTGAAGAGCGCACGTGAGGACAAGTCTCGTCCTTACTTGGAAAAGTATCTTGGCAGAGCCACGTCTCTCCGCTTGACAAAGCTCCAGACGAGGTATGACTCAATAAGTCGTGTTTTCTTCTATTAGAGCAATTGTCTTGTTTGAGGATAGACAGTTAACCAATATTAGCAGCTCCTGAGTATGATGAGAAAGTGTGTTATGATCATTAGAAAAACGTGATTACGAACAGTATTTAATTCCTCATTGGAATGTACGCAGTATCCGAGTTCCGATCTTGACTATTGATTAGCTCAGTAGGAATTGCTAATTCGAGATATCGCTGGAAACCACTGCCCAAAATTTACACTGATCCTGAAAAGCGCCCTTGTGACTTCAATTTATAACTTCTATCGTTCCGATTCCAACAACACACGACACTGCTTCGGGATCACCGTGAGTCCCGAGGGAGAGGGGATCAGACAAAATAGTCTTAATTAAATCCCTTCGTAAGGCTGATTTAAGTCCCTTAATTAAATCTCTTCGGAGCCCAGTCGCGTGCTCGCCTCCACCACACCAGCCCTTCGAATTCTCTCCCTTCGAACGCGAACATGACTAGATTGTCAGACTGATTCCTATAGTGTCCATAAGATCATTTACTACGTCTTGACGATCTTGAACCTGCAGCAGCACACGGTTTCCTTATAACTGATAGCTATCTAGTAGGAAACCGCTATGAACTCCACCACAATGGTATCTGTACCCGTACATTGCACCAACAGGGCTGGGGTTCGATGAATGGTGCTTACCAGCCCAACCATGGCCTCAAAAAGCGAGCTAATCAGCCATAACGCACTGTAACCGACAGTCGTTGAAGGTGGAATGCCAATCAAGATTCAGAAAGAAGAAGAAGAAGTCCCACCCTTATCCCACGTATAGAACCTTAATATACCGCAATCCCATTTGAACTTAACAAATTTGATAACTTTTGTGATATTACCCACCCAAACAGAAGATTGAATTGTTTACGATCACCATTACGTTAAATAACTCATAATAAATAATCATGTCTCTGAGTTAACTGGAAATTAGCAGCAACCTTGTAATTAATACACGTATTGTCAGACGACTCACGCTCACATTCCACAACTGTAGTGTGTGGGCGACTTCGATCCGTTGCCGGCTGGCCACTAATACATGTAATAGAGACGAGTGGAATTTCACAGCATGTTACAAATAGATCCATCCTCTTCCTAAATTATTCAAAATTACTCTTACCGTTGGTAATTGGTAATTGGAGCTCTACCTCGCCAAATACCTTTCCGAGAAAAGAGATGCACCATCATGTTTAGTGGACATGTACTCTATAGCAACCCTTTGCCCTACTTTTCATCTGAAGTGCGTATTACCCAAGCTGAAAATGAACGAAAAGAGAACGCCGATATTTAAATACAATCCATCATTCGGCCTGTGATGAAATGGGATTCGTATTTGAAAGTGGTCCCCCACGTTACCGCATCCGACCTCTGGGACCGCATTTCCCTCCCGACAACCCCGAACTCGTTCCATCTCGGCGGAGAGACAGGAAATTAGAATAACTAGAGTCGTTTATCACACGTGTCACAGGCTACGGTCCTGACTTATGACGTCGTATTTACATTTTGCTCTTGGTAAACTGCCTGTGTTTCTTAGGAACGCTCGGGACTATTGCTCAAGGATGCCGAAGAGATTACTAGCGCGTCACTACTGAGACTTGAGGTCCACTTCTACTTTAGTACTTGTCCGTCGAGTTTTATATCATCTTTCAGTCTCCCGGGGGTTTAAGCGAGAAATCAGTACTGCTGTAAGAGTCGTCCTTGTTCGATGAAGCCGTAGTAGGATCCTTTGAAGGACGAGGGTAATCCAATGATATCCTTAACTCACACATCTTTAAAGCCAACGTTTTCGCGATCTTCGCTTAAAGGTTATTCAAAAAAACCGCAAGCGTCTAGTCCGATATGGTCCTAAAAGGTCTGAAGAAAACTAGTAAACGCTTAAAATCGGTCAGGCTGAGATAGCCGGCAGAGGAAATATTCGAGCCGCCTAATGAAGAGCCATGTGGCTGTATCGACATTAACGATTCGATTACTTTTACGTTTTGATTTTTCTTTAGTGTCCTTATGACTTTATATCATGTAACCTCAAGACTTCTCCCCACATCGAATCAAACCTTTATATCAAATGAAACGCCCCCCGCCTATCAGTACTACAATAGAAAAAACTGTAGAATTGTGGCAAGATGTTCATGGTCCTTTGACTGCTGACAGTTTTTGCTTCAATAGAGTTGGAGATATACATCCTCGGATGCATTTACAGCACATCATCCTGCTTGATGAGCATATCTGTCCAGTAAACATCATGTCCCAAATGCGCGCAACACCCTCAGATTATCAATATAGTGCCAGAAGTGAAGACCCTTAGGGCCAATGACGTTATGCTCAGTGGAATGTACTAATATCATTAAAATTACCAACAAAATAACTAAACCTCTCAAGATATTGCTAATTGCTATTTGTGTAAAGTATTATGTGGCAACGTAGCTCATTTTATTGCGATTTTTGTGTAACTAATTAAAATACCATCAGCTCCAGAATTTTTAATTTTTTTATAATATTCCTATCACGTCATTTTTTGTACACAAGATTTTCATGATCGCGTCCCTTACGGCATGTCTCTAAAACTAACGTCAAATGCAAGATCGAGGGTCCTTAATGCAGACGATGATTCGCTCTCAAGCCTACGAAATACTGTAATTTATACATCAGATGCACAGGAAGTTTGCGGTTTGAGGAAGTTGAACCAGTTCTGAGAGGACGACTAGTGCCGGAGCGAACTTCTAGCTATTAACATTCCAACCGTTCCACGGGGTGTCCGTTGTAACAGTCCAGCGAAGATGAATGTTCCCGTCTCAGTGCGTTAAATCCCAAAGACGCTCTTTGCCTCCAATATCTGGAGTCTAAAGGCAAAGGTGTCCTCATTAACACTCCGATGGTCGCTCCTCTGGATTCACAAGTAGGCCGCGTTGGATACGTAATATCCACCAAATATGTTGTTATAATAATCTCACAAATTGAAATCACATTTTAAGCTGAAGAATCGCTGATATAGGTGATTACATGAATAAAATATGTGATTCGAGTGGTTCCATTACATAAACCCTTTAAACACATTGAAGAAAAAAACTCAAAAACAAAACTGTCGTTCAAATGATCAGTCATCAAATTCGGGGTTATATTTCAGAAAGTGGTGCGTTTGGTCCTTAGCAGTAATCAATAAAATTATAGTCTCCTCAATGAATATAAATATAAATTGTACATCGTCATTCAATAAGGTCATCTTAAAAGATCTACCCATATTCATGACCTCACATGCCGTACTTTTTCATTAAAAGTGCCATGAAATGGCGGAAAGGAGACAAAAAGGCATCTCAAGAAGAATGGGACTTGAGAGGGATGAAAAGGAAAGGGCCGAAGGAGAGTGGACAATGGCCGGTGGAAAACGCAACAATGAAAAACAATACCAAGAAAAGTGTTAAAGAAGGCTCCCCAGACAATCGGTAAGACAAATAACGCGGAGAGACGACGGGCTTAAAAGGCTGGTCACGGCCAGGTGGGTTACGTGCAGACGAAGCAGCATCCGGGACCTGAAAATGGACCCCATTGAAGAGAATGGGTCTTAAAAGCGTCCTAGGAGACAGGGATGGAAGCAAGGTTTTCGCCCGATCACGTGAAAAGTGTGCAGCGCGGAGGAAAATGGTCTTGAGCAATCGATAGCGCACGGAGACTATTAAAAAAAGAACTGGGCGACATTAGAGACATCTCGACGCAGAAAGCGACTCTGTGGGCGTGCGGTTATTTCGAATACATCCTGAACAATTCGCCCTAAAAAACCGGTTGTAATTAGAAAATATCGGACGTTGGTTAGGTCCCATCTTAGCCAACTCAATTCACTGCGCCACGTTCCATTTTTTCCCATCTACATTCCTTCAAGACGGCATGAGAGCCATACCAAATGTTTTCAGCCTCATGTTTTTTTAATGAAGTTTACGTTCTCTGTCGAGATCAGTCATTGGAGCAGCTCGTTTGGTGCCATTTAAACTCACACTCTGGATTTCAGAAGTGGTCAATATTACAAAGCCAGAATCATACGTGAAACTCACGCAATTTTGGTTGGTTATCCCTTGAGTAATCCGGATGTTTTCATGCTCAAAGTCACAAAAAATCGACCATCTCCAATCGGCCCCAATTTTTTTTTTTTTTCTCGACGTTACATAATGTCTAATTGTTAACCGAGGTTGATTATTCCTCTGACCAGAAGCATGGGGAAAATGGGAAAAAAAACAGTTAGTATGGAATGTCCCGAACCCATCCCAATGAATTCAGAATCCAACATTTAGTGGAAATCGCCAAAAAAATCTCAATAATTCATTTTTCGAAAAACACGTTGTGTCCTCTACCTATAGGCACCCCTCATAATTCCATTCCATAATTTACTGGAAAATTATAACCCACACGTAGGGGTAGAGGACACAATGTTTTTTTTTTTTTTTTTCTTCAAAAAATGGATTATCGAGATTTTTTTGGCGCCTTCCATTAAGTTATGGACGCTGAAACGACTGGAATGGTGTGAGACACTCCACACCCACTGTTTTCCCCCATTTTCCCATGGCCCTGTCCGAGGAATAGCAAAACCTTGTGAAAGAATTCGCTACGTTTTTCACGGATGAACTACCGTTCAAGTGAGTGGGTTATCGTAGTTGAGTGGGAGCTATGCCAAGGCGGCCTTCGTGTTCGGTCCACGTGGTCGGTTGTGGGCACATTTTTGTTCGAGAAACCTCTTGTGAACGATACCACGTACATTTGGCATTCAGAAGGCTTGGCTGGAGGAGTTGACGCATCGTTTCAAGGGCAGAGTCAAGGGCTTGGAAGAGCGAGTGTATGTGCGTCGAGAGGCGTCGCTCCTGCTCTAGACTCCACTACGAGCCGACGCATCGGAGCGAATTATTTTAACGAGAGAATATTTTGTTCTTGATATAACGCGATCGAAAGGGCTGGCTCTTTCATGACAAGGTTCCCATTGTGCGTTGTTTGAGCTGTACCCTCATTTCCTCCCTTCAGAATCAACCCGTGCCCCGTGGATGGGGAGAACCCGCGAAGCTCGTTACCACGACGATACCCTCTTGAAAATACCGGGACGTAAAGAGGCACGGTTTTTGATCCTTTTGTTTCAATGATGAAACGTCCTCCCTTCACGTACAGACAATCACTCGAAATACGTCAGTGAAATCGGGGCAGCGGATTTCAATTGTTTCAAAACAATGAGATCCATGATCAGCTAATTCTCCAGCGTTCCTTCGTCCTTCCTGAGTTCATCTCCTCGCCGATTCACTAGAACTACAACAGTTAACTTGCTCTCTCGTTGTGTATTCCACTGATTTCCAACTAGGATGCTGACTGGGAGAAGTCATCATAACATAACCATTGATCCCTCCGAAACAAGCGAGCAACAACGACTGCCACAACAACGGCTTTTCTAATAGATTTGTATGTTTGTATAGATTTGTATCTAATAGATGGTATGTACACGCCACGCCAATTCGGATCAGTCTGATCGGTATCTTCGACATTCCTTCAGTGAACTATTTTGTACGAAAGAAGTTGAAGGAAAAGAAAGGGAGGCTGGAAGGAGAGTTAGTGATCTCTTTAGTCAACTCATTAAAAAGTTATCAAAGGGAAAGATCAAATTAGGGCGTATTACCAAGAAGGAAGTGCGCCTCTTCGTTCCTTCACTTCGGTTATTAACATAATTCAAGTTTGATTAGGCTCAACAATTTACTGGATGAGAGAGAGCGTTCCTTGTTAAGACGAGCCCCGCGGGTGCTGGTTTCCCGTTGGAATTGCTTTGGTTCTGATAACCATAGAACTTGATGCATAAGGTGAATTTTGTCGACGGAATCCAGCTACTTTTGAAGAGGGTTTTGGAAACTAAGCTTCTTTTCTCCTAAAAACCTGCATGCCAAAGCGAAACGAAAAATAGACGATTAGATATGAACTACGTTGGATGAATTGAATTGATTGAACTATTTGGCTCTTGCGTTTAACAAAAAAAAATCTTAAAAATCTACGAACATTCACGTAAACTCACGAGCGGTTTAGTAGGTTAAAAAAAACAGGTACTTGATACTGTGTTCTTGGCGTCTACTTATAGGAATCTAATCTAATTTATAGGAATTTTCATAGTTCATTCAAGGTCCATCGTAATTGAAATTGACTTGTAGGAAGCACTTCTTGATACGTCATTACTATCGTACATGAGTTTTACTACAGAGTTTCCAAAAAATGACTTTACATCTGGCTGATTACTGATACGCTGGACGACCAAGTTTACAATGCCGACTGTTCAATTCATGTTGTAAATAGGTATACCTTGAGAGCAATTTTTCTAAAGTAATAATCAGCTTCAGAAAGGGTTGGGTTAAAATGATAATTTAAACCTGCAATTTTCGGGGCCTCTCAATGAGGGAAGAAGAAAGAAATCCATCTTCAAGAGTGTATTCCATGTTTACAGGGAACCGAATAGGTGAGGAGCACCAGTATACTACGCGTAACACGGTACTTGGAGAAAACCCGCCCTTTCTATGTTCCTTTCAGCCGTAAACTTCTTCTTCGTGGAGCAAGGTCGTACTGAGCGTAGGGGAACGACAGGATTGATGATTGGTCGTTTCCATAAACAATCGTTCACCACGAATGAGCCGCGTTGAATAGTAGGATTCTCCTTATACAGCCTCGTTTCCTCTCCCCAAACATTTGGAACCAGAAAAACTCGAGCTTCGTTCGCCTGGTGACGGAAGGCTCCCGTTGCGCACTGCCCTCGGACAACTAGACGGAACAAAACCACAGAGTAAAAAAAAGAGCAACGGGAAAAAGGGCGAGCGCGACCACGGAAAAGCTCAAGCTCGGAGGGATGCAGAGTTTTTGAAGCGGGTTACCACCTCAACTATAAATTGATTGATTTAATGCCCGTCCACCACCAGCCGGACCCATATTTTTAAATCAGGAGGCGTTTCGCAGACGACATGAGTCCGAACAAGCGCGATAAATCACCTTTCGCTCTCTGGAGTGAACTTTATGGCCCGTTTCATCACGATTGAGCAGTTCGCACGGTTTTTACCTTCCTTCCAGCTGAGGGTTAATAGCTAGATGGAACAATGGACAAGGGGAAGGGGGCTGTGGAGGACTAAATGTTAGTTTCCGGGGACCAGTTGGGAAAAAAGAGATGAAGGTGGTTTTTCCCAAGGACAGGAATCCCCGTCACATGGGATTTACGCCCTTTCCTGTTCGGGCAATTGAAGTTCGCATTTGGAAGGTTAAAAATATGAGCGAGGAAAATTCCATTTGAGCACTTTAAATGAATAATGATAGTTCAAAAATTATTGAATTGGATTTGAATTGCAGACTGCTGGCGTCTCGACAGTTTCCAGTAGAGAATTTTAAACCCTACATGTAATGCTTATTTACCTGAAGATGAACTAATTAATTACTGATCACTGAAGTTCCAATTGTTTTTCATTATTTGTTGAACACATTCTAATCAATAGCTATGATTGTTGATATTTTCGACTAATATATTCGTGTTGGGAGTCGACGACAACTTTTGCTATAGATTCATAAGAGTTAAGGTAAAAATATCATCATTACTAATCTTGAGTGTTAGTGGTGAAAGCGGTCGGAATGTATTAAAAAAAAAAAGTAATGACGTATATATGTCCTGTGGTTCTACAAAACCAAATAATAATAAAGCGCTAAGGCGTAGTCCACCACCTGAGACACCCTAAATAGAAAATTTAGAGACCTATAACCCGTAACCTCGCTGGTCTCTTCGCGCACGTTTATTTCTTTAAATATTATTTTCCTTTCCTTTCTGAGTGGTGATGTATTAAGAGACCACAGTCCTCACCTGCCTCTTGTGAGTTTTCCCCTATACGGGGGTGTCCTTAAAGTAGAAAACGGATGTAAAGGAACGACGGGATTTTTATTTGCTGCAATATGGTCGTTCAAGTTATTTCGGGATGACTGTGACGTGTGGCCAAGACTGCCAACTCACTGAACGTCTCCTACATATTTAGTTCGTTTTGTCTCTCCTCTTCGGTCAACCCATAGTCATTATTTCACCGACCCATTTACCACTAAGTCGATGAAATACTACTTTAGGTGATTACTAGATCTAGTAGTCACTTTATACTCAGAAACCACAGAGATGAAGAATACACACATGGGATAATGGATCAAGGGGGCTAATTCACCAGGCATTAAGCTATTGCATGAGCGGGCGTCGGCGCGATGAACGACAGGCTTCCGAATACGGCGTGAATTCAATTCGTCGTAAATAATTATTAGATTCAAAGGAGAAGTAATTAGAAGGCGCACTGACTTGATTGAAACACTCTCGATGTAAATGTATTGACCGAGTTTAAGACGACGACAAGGACCTGAAAGTGAAATGGTTCGCAGGGGTGAGGGACGTGGGGGCCTTGATACATCAATTAAGTGGAATGGAAACATTGGATTATTGTGAGCGAGAAATTCGATCAGGCGCCTCTCAGAGCGGAAGGCAAATGAGGATTAGGCTCTCCTGCTTGGGGAGAGCAACAAGAAGTTCAGAAAGGGAGTCTAAGAGGGAAGGTAGGCTGTGGAATGGTGAGCGAGTGGCAAAGGGGGATGTTAGCGTTGAAGGGCGCCTTGCACGGGCTCGACGGATCAAAGGCGAATAATTAGAGACGATTCGGTGCTTAAAGAGGTGGAGGCACCGACGCTAAACTCAGAAGAGCACCACCACCGGCAACTGCATTTGATCACGAGAAGAAAAGCAATTTCTAAGGCAGAATATTCAAACGTCGAGTGAGGCGAAAGGGAAAACGCATCTTCTGAAATCAAACCCATGCGGTTTTTATCATCTTCGCGTCGCTTCGTGGGGCAGATTTGTTAGGAAGAGGCTTCTCATGGAGCCTTTCGCCTGTAGGTTGCCACCTGTCGAGGTCAAAGACTCGAATGAGATACCTCGTGTTTTCCAAGAGTGACTGGATGGCAGTGAGTGAACAAAAATACCATTTGCAGGTGATGCCAGTTAGTTTCCAAGATAATATGTTGGAAGCCGAAGAAAAAAATTCGGAGGCCGAAGGTTGCAGCAGGAAAGGTCTCAAAATTAAGATGCTTCAAACATTCGCCCTCTCGCTCAAAAATTGATTGAAAAAAAAATGAATGCTTATATTCCCCTTTCACGAGGTCGACAAAAAGGGGAAACTCGCCCTGTTAGGACGAGTCATATATATGAGACTTTTACAGTCAACGTAAATGATTTATTTTTATATGTTTAAAAGTTTCATATTAATCTAACGATCCAGCGGGAAAAATCAATATAATAGTCAGTACATTTTCCGCACATCGATAAATTCCATGAAATTCAATGGAACGTCGTCGGAAGTAGGGCAATTGGTTGAAGTGAAGATGCTTTCCAACATAGGTACGCGGAATGAGGGAACTTTTTCTCATAATACTTTCCAGAATTCGCGTTCCACTTTGTCCGTATACAACCTCACTGAACCTCGAAATTTCTCTTTCCATCTTTCGGTTAATTAATTTGTTTCTTTTGAAACTCTCGTAACTACTGGATGATTTCCAACCAACTGTGATCGCTCGAATAACTTTGAAACTCTCCAAAAGACGGTGGAGGACCCTTGGATCCTTGAACTTCTCGAAACTGAAATTTTATACATTTCAAAAAGTTGAGGTCCATCGCTGCTAATTATAATGGACGACCAACTTCAGTTTCTGGAAGATCCTTCTCAGTTATTAATATTCCGAATGAGGTTGCATCATCGTATCTTCTCTCTACCGTTTTGAACGTAGAATTTAAAACGCAATTGAGATCTACCTACCTCTCCGTCTCTCCCATTGACTTAAAACCTTAATGTTCATGAAGTGGGTAGCTCAGGCATTAACTGGACCAGATAAAAATGTCTCTAATTCTTATTCCACACGCAACGTAAATTAAAAATTATCGTTCATTGCCCGGCTTTACTGTTGTAACTCTTGTGCGGCAATGATCAGCCAAGGGTATCAACATTGACCAACAATCCATGTACAATAGATATTTCCCAAGGAATCATCGCCTAAACATTTAAACGGTTCTTTAACATCGATCCTTATTGTGATCATTCCATTCTGATTGATTTTTTTTTTTTTTTTTTTTTTCAGAGCTTTGTATGCGGTCAGAAAGACTATGAAAACTTCTTCAGTTTTTTTCTCGACATGATAGCTGGGCAATTCTACGCATTCGTCAACGATCCGCCTCACGTAGCGAACTGTAACCACAAGCCAGGAGCCATTAGGTTTCCACTAACTAATAGCGAAATCCCGACGACAAATTGCTCTCTGAACACATCGCGGTGCCGACCCACGACCAGCTCCGCCACCGTTTTGAAAGGCACAGCGATTTTCTTTCATCGTTGAGGCTTGTAAGAAGACGAAAAAGGGATAGGCACTAGGCAGCTCAAAACTCATTTTCCGATAGAGCGATCATCGTTCCTTTCGCAACCAGTCGGGTATTTTTCTCCCTCCTTTTTCGAGAAGAAAAAACTCACTCTGAAGCCCCGACTAACCGGATGATTGAACTCCTATACTAGGGGGTCCCAACCTCTCCGAGAGAGGATAACTCGTGGGTTAGGAATAAGTGGCCCCCCAGCTCCCTAACTGCTACGTGACTCCAATATGAAAACTTCCTCGGTTCCGCGGTTTTCCCGCTGGCTTATTTCACTTTTTTTCATACGTTACGGGACTCACGTATAATTTAAAACATCTCTCGTTTAATGCTGGTTCATTAGGATTCTGTTGTTGAACTCAATTTACAGAAACTGTTTATGAGGCAATTGAGTGTTTGAAGCTGTAATGCACAGCAACAATCATAATTTCACGTGTTTCCCGCAATCTGGTTTCATTATTTTCGACCAATATGACATCCAACCGCGTACCGCTGTACCTCTGAACAAAAAATAACAATCGCAATTTCGAAACAATTTTCCCCCTATCTGTGCGCAATCCCAAACAGTCCTCGCCAATTGTCAGCTTACTATGTCAACCATCTACACACTGAACCATTGATGGTTCCTGATGTTGGTCTAAGTATGAAAAATCAACCCTCAGTTGTGATTAGTTATTCCTTGAAAAGTCATCATGCCCAAGATCAAAAAAGTTCGAACATCTCAGATTCTCCCCAAATTTTTTTCCTGGACGTTTCATAATGTCAAGATCAAAATCACAGTGGTTGGTTATTCCTTGGACCAGGAGCGTGGGGAAAATGGGGAAAACAGTAAGTTTGAAGTGTCGCGGACACATTCCGATCGGTTCAGCGTCCAAAATTTACTGAAAAATAATATTCCACACATCTAGATCTTCTGAAAGATGAGAAATTCATTGTCCCACTTCCAATGAGCACCAATCGGTCCGAGAACCGTCTCATTGGATTCAGCGATCACATATTTAGTAGGAAAAGATACCCTACACGTAGAGCAACAACCATAATTTCAGGTGTTTCCCGGAATCTGGTTTCATTATTTTCAAATAATATGACAAAACTGACTCCCGTTACTCTAAAAAATTAATTAATTAAACATAACAATTTTTATTAAAATTACACATTTTGATTTATTATCCACAATGTGCCTCAATCGCTATACTTACTCAATTTGAAGTAAAAAAAAATTTTGAAAACGTCTTAACTTTGTTGTTTTGCATTCCAACGCTGTCAATAGCAACTGACGTTCACCGTCCGAACTGAAAGGGCTAATGCTTGGTCCTCCAAATCTTTAAATTTTGCACATGGAGTCTATTTTATTCCCAGTTTTGTGAGACTAACTAATTGTCAGCTTAATCACAACACACCGAGGGGTGTTACGAGACATAAAGTTAATATTGAAATTGGAACCACCGGTTATTACTCTTTCTACCTGGACCAACGGACACGGAAGGTTTAAATGTAACGACGATTAATCCGTGGATTACGGAGAGAGCCTAGCCTTTCGTCGATCCCTTTAACACCCAAATTTTCCTATTAAAGATATAATATATATTTTTATATTTCAAATATTATACTTTTCATCTTATTTTCTTCAATAGAATTATCCTGATCTTATTTTCATATACTGCATGAATCCTTTAAGGATGAATTTGCATGATTTTTCAAATTAGACAGCATTCATTGCCAGAATCAAAACTGATACGGCGCAGTTAAATTTATAGATTTTTCCCGCGTCATTCTCGTAAACCATAACGTCTATTTTGAAACACCTCACACAGCCCACTTTCCATCCGTCTCCGTCGTCGGTCGTTGTTATCATCAACATCATCCCGTCACCGTAACCTGTTGTATCAATTTATCGAATAGTTCATTCAATCCGAGGGCACAAGTTGATCCGTATGTCTGTGTTGGCGGAGAGGATTCTCAGTATAATACTTATTTTCAACAAAGTTTATAAGATCATTTTTTCCAATAAACTACTATTTAACTAAACTTAAACTATTATAGGAGCAATCCGATAAAATCCCTCCTAAAGCTACCCGGGTCTGGTGATGCACTAATTAGTCTTCGAAATGTGCCAGTTGTTTTAGTAGGTTTGACTTTTTTTAAATTACCAGTAATACGAGCCCCAAATAAAGCTCCTACACGATTCCTGGTTTTAGGGGATGTCTCAGATAATATCTGACTGCCCTCTTGCCGTACAGCTTTCTGAGTTTACCGAGTTAACTCTTCAACAGCTGTTGAACGTACTGCAAACGTCAGTGTTGACTCAGCATTCATTATTGTTCTTGACGAACAACCGAAAATTCTCGATTTTTCTCCCGAGTGTTGGTTTTGTTAATAATTACCTTTAATATTCTTCCTCCGTCCATACCGATGAGAAAAGGAAAACTGTTAAAGAAAAGGCAAAATATTTGCACGACGGAGCTACTTGATTGGCTCGGTTTCTGCCCCTCGAGATGTTCTTATCTCTTCAGCTTCGACGAGGCAGAGGTAAAAGCAACAGAAGCGGGACTCTCGACAAGCACCTGATGCGATGAAAAAAATAAAAGGTATGAGGGCGGCCTACTGTGGCCTCTTGAGAGTTCGTGGCCACATTCAAGGTATTCCCATTCAAGATCGCGGGTCTGAGAACTGAGGGAGAGAATAGAGTGGGCAAAGTATACAAGTCAAGAAGAGGGTTGGTTATATTTGTACGAGACGAGGAAGGGCTTCGAACGAGCGCTTTCCAAAAATATATTCTGTCGAAAATCTCGGTTTAACCCAACCAAATTGTTATATTTCCCCTATCTATGCGAGCCAATCGTCGATTTCAATCTGATGGTCATATTTATTGCGTGACGGACATATTTGAATAAATGCAACTTCACAATAATATTTAGCTTTATGGTAAATTAGAATAAAAATGTACGTAGCATCAGGTACCTAATGTAAGGGAACAAATAGACAACTTCCGAAAAAAATAGTTGTCGGAGTTTGAGAAAGCAGCTACTTTGAGTGCGAGTTTGAGGGGAGGAGTGGTATTGTCACTAAAATCAAGAAACACTTTTGTTAGTGTTGCAGAAATGTCACGTCAAAGAGGTTGAGAGGGAGCACACTGCCAGTGTCCAAGAATCCGTCAGTGTACCATTGCTCTGAGCCTGGGGGAAGAAAAGATAAGCTTCATCTCCATCGCTGCCGGTCCTCAATGACCACTTTGTGGAAGGTGGTATTCTTTGGTATGACATCAGAGACCCTTGGGGCTGCCTTATCAACGTGGACTTGGTCTAGAACCTCTGGTTGGTCCTCAATTCGCGTTTTGTTTTGACACGTGAGCACCATCCTCCTAGACGCCTGGAACGCTCGTCGCTTCATAAAAAAGGGGTGAGGTCCAACAGGATTTCTACAGCTGCCGTAGTGCAGGTGCTCATTACACCTGTGATTCTCAAGTAGGTCAGTCATTGCCGTTTGGGCAGCATCTGTTGGACTGAGACTCGCTCGATGGGTTCTTGTCATACCAGGGAGGCGTAGATACATCCAGCAGCTCTATTGCTCTATTGTCATGTTCCGTCACTTCAGATGTAAGTCCCTTCGGTTGGCCGATCATCCTGCGGCACGACCACAGAGCAGTCATACCTTTGTTAGACAAATGTTTGATAGTTGGAGCGCCTTACCGTCAACGAGGAAGCCATCAAGCTACTAGACGTTGACCACCCTGTGAGAAGACTGAAAAGGTCTAAGTCGCATGAGTTGTACAGTTTACTTGTCCAGAAGTTGTACAGTACAGCAGTGTTTCAAATCAAAATATTATTACTTATGAATGGTGACATCAGAGGAGTTATCACTTTGAAGCACAAACAATAGCGACATTCTTCTATACTAGATACCATTTGAAATTGGATCAGTTTTCAACTCGTATTTTCTTGAGATTTGAATTATCACGTGGCAAAAGTGATTCAGATCCGTCGGGAATAATGATAGTATGTAATTGTTATAGCGTAAAACATTGCTTGTTCCTTTCCATGATTAACGCCTAGCAATTACTATTTTCAGATCAATTTTTATACTTTTTTTCCCAACTTATGTACCATACACAACGTCTGTGGTCAAACAACTTGAAACGCTCTGATTTTCGTTTATCACGCTCAGGACAGATCACGTCTCTGGACCAGGCGAGCTATCTCTCACCATACATTTTTGTTTCTACAACTGCCGGCCCGAATACCTCCTATTCCTTCAACCTCGGTAAAGTCCGAAGAGGACAAAATGCGAATATGTTCGACGCCATATTCTCATTCAAATCGGCGACACTGCAATAGACGTCATTTGCTCGGAAATAGTTACCTACTAGCTATCGCGCGTAAGTGTTTCAAGCACGGCCATCTGAGAGATTGCCATTCAGCTCTGACATATTATCTCGAATAATATCCAAACTTAACAAAAGTACCATAAAACATGAGCTCGTTGCCTCAGACAGCCAGCTTTCCTCAGAAGGTGATATCGTGTGCGAACCCCCAAAACGTTTATGGACCCGTTTCACCCAATATTATCCACGTTACCGCCCTCCAGAAAACAATGTTCGATTTTTAGCAAAAAGTCATTTAGTGGGTAAAGAAAAAACTAATTTTTAATAATTCGTTGTCTGATAAAATACTTCTTGACAAAGCGTTTCCTACCAGACAATACCATAGAACTGAGGTCGTCGTTTACAAGCCAATTGAACCATCCTATAACATCGCAGACGTCAAACTGCCCCAACGCCCATTGTTGCGCTATTTCACCTCCATGCACACCTCTGAATTCAAATTCGTTCGTTTGACGTTCGAAAGGAGGCAGAATGGGGACAGTAGTCAATTCAATATGACGAAGGGCGCAGCCACGCTCCCACAATAAAGGAAACTCCTCCTCCTATTCGCTAGGGAGGTCTGAGGAGGGAAACCGCTTGTTTTCCCCGTTTCACCGATTTCAACACACCCTCGTAAATCAAAACCGTTTAATTTACACGGTGTTCATAATCGCCGAATCGAACGGTCTGCGTTGTTCTGAGCCTAAAGGATGAAAAGCGACCTCGCGGGGAAGTGGGGCGAACTTACATATGAAAAGGGCTCCCCACGTAGTTGACCCCGCAAACTTTCGGCCCAATGCCCTCACCCCCTCGCTGTTGTAATTAAGTAAAAGTTACTGCTATTGGCGTTTTTCCAGCTGACTCTTTAGCTCCTATTCACACGTTACTATACCAGCTCACAGTGGAAGATCGCCCTAGAAAAGAGAGAACTCCAAGCTCGTGCGGATCGTTTGAACTTCGGCCCCCAACTCAGTGGAGCTGGCTACTTTCATTGTTTACTGGCAATCATGTCTTTGACATTTTCATTTATTAATCCTACGAAAACATGAGTAAACTGAGAAAAATATTCTTTCAACCAGACATGTATGTGTTTTTTTCAGGCTCTGGTGGAGCAGGAATGCAAAAAAGGGGTAAAATTGTGATACAATTTTTTCAATATTTCATCATAACCTAGAAACATTCCGTAGACGTGAAAAAACAGACAACAAGAAAGTTCTTATCGCCATCCTATTTTGAATAGGGCTCGAGAGCAGATTAGGGCCTTGGAGAATCCACTAATTTCTGCTGAAATCATCATAAAACTTCGTTAATGAGTTCGACGAGTTGGATCTGTTGAGTACACACAAGGTTAAATGAGCTCCGAGAACTCAACTTAGGGTTGGGTAGAGAAAACTTAGGAACGAGCAGGCCGTCTTCCTGAACCAGTTGGGGGTAGGAAGTCCGGTATTGCTTTGAAACTGCTAATAGGGGTATTCTACAAATCGGAATCAAACGGTAAAATAAGTGGCTAGGAAGAACGTTGATGATTTTAATGATATTCGTAGCGGGGATAATACTCAGGCAAACCAAATTAATCATTTTTATTGCAGTAAGAGGCGGTTCATCTATCTAGAATCTTTTGTCCAGTTTTATTCGTTGCGGCCTTTAGTTAAAGATGCCGGTGGCCTCCACCAATGTGCCAGTTAAGACCATTCACTAATGCGCTAGTTTTACACAATCATAGAGCGAGAGATGCTTGAGGCAAGGTTGAACATCCAAACACACTAGAGAGATAAACCAAATCCTGTGTATGCACTGCCTGCTTCATCTGCAAAGCACGTTACCACTGAGGATCCCTCGGTAGGGTCCATTAGGTTTTTTTCTCCAATACCGTAGGAAGCGGTAAAAAATTGTGTTGCCGACGACACCAGGGGTGACGAAGAAGAACAGGACTAAAAGCGCTGGGCACCCTCAGATATAAAGACATCCACTCACGTGTGAGACCGTTTCTTTTGAGCCCCTCACGGCACAGTCTGTCCATCTTCCTCTCCTGCTTCCTTCCTTCTACCACTGCACTTTTCTCTTTTTTCTCTTTCCCCCACCCATTCCTCTCCTTTCTGTGAAAAAGAGGCGCAAGAGCTTCCCTGGTAATTGCGTGAAAAGGCTTTCCGTTCCCCATCGCCTTCCTCCTCTTAAAATGGACACCTGATCAAAGATTTCTTACTCTTGTTCCTCTTGGACATCCTCTCACACCCTGGAACCACCGATTCCATTAGTTCGTCTATAATTAAATAGATCCGCAATCCTTTGACCTTTCTGAGCTTCATTTTTGAACAATAACCCGCATAGAATCAAAGGCTTGATTTTATTTTTGAACGGCTTAAGAGTACCCATCGTCTCTAAGAGCATTCTGTAGTCCCAGAAGTGGTTACGAAAATGATATTTTGGAAATGAGAACCGGTTGTTATTGGTTTGCGCTAAGTGAATATGTTGCTACACAAAAGATTACGCGCAAAGATGTTTGGAGCAACTTGCATCGCAGGTATCCGTATAATTTATCAATAGTTAATAATTTAATAATAATATCTGTTACCTTTCTGCAGATATGTGCATTACTTCCTGAGAGAAAATTGACAACTCTGGAGCCATTTTCTGAAAAGGTCTCCTGGTCATAATTAATTTTGCATGAGACACACAACGTCGCCGAACTCCAAGTGACGTAGTTACGACTCGAGCGCTCCCTCATGACCGACTGGCGCGAGAACGGGTTTAGAAACTAATCGTAAACTCTTGCCAAGGGTGAGCGTCGATCATGCACCGATATGAAGTCATGTAGGGAACCGTATGACCACCCAGGGGCTTATAGACGTGTGTAAAGGCAGCGGAGCTTCGAGAACATAAACCTGACGTTATGAGTCCTAACCCCTACTCCCACACGTCATACTAATACCGCCCGAAAACCGTATGCGAGTGGTTGAGGTTTATTACTTTTGAGCGATGATTGAAGTCTGGTTCATCTGTGTCAGATGAATAAATGAATTCGAGGTTCCGAAGATCCATTCTTCAATTTATCACAGGAAAGGTGGGAAATCGATAACCTAGAAGAATATTGAAATTTACTCGATAATATTATTCCGTGTTGGTAGTATCATGTTTTGCAAAGAAAAAATACGGAAAAACTTGCGGGGAATCGGAAGATCTATTGTGTACCTACGTTGTTATTGATAATGACGGCATAGGAAACGATTTTTTTTTTTTTTTTTTTTTCAATTTCTAAAAGGAAAACGCTGCAAATTCATTCATAGGGGTTGGTTATTCCTTGGACCAGGAGCATGGAGGATCATTCCAATTGATTCAGTGTCCAACATTTACCTAGTGGCAAATGATACCCCACACGCCTAGGTACCCCAAAATTTCAAAACCCAAATTTTGAAAGAAGTAGATAGATACCCATTTTTCAAAGGTTTTCGAGATTTTCGGCGATCGAGGCGTGTAGGGTATCATTTTCCACTAAATTTCAATTTAAATCAATCGGAATGAGTCCCCATGCTGCTGGTGCGAAAAACAACCAACCCCTGTGAAAAAATTTTCGATCTAGACATCATGAAACAAATAAAAAACATTTTGAGGCCAATCGAAGATGATCGACGCTCAATGAACTTGGGCATGTAATCCGGCCCTCATTGATTACCAACCAAAACAAGAAAAATAGTGGTTCAATATGAGAAGAATAATGTTCCATAGTTGACAAAATCTCAATAGTAAGCACGAATGATACTCGTCGAGCGAGGAGAACAATAAATTTAATTTATGCTGCATAATTTAATAAGATGCTATCGTCGAAATGTCGTTTAGGAACACAGCTCGGGGCATTCTGAACTCAATATCAAATTACTTTACGGAACTCTTTCAAATTGTGATTAATGAGCCGTCCAACTTGATGTCCGTAGTTGATAACAAACAACTCCCTCTAGAAGATTTGACAGACTTCATTTCTTCGTTTCCGTCAGATTTCCTTGAAATCCTTCAGATCGTCAAAATCCGTTCCCTTCGCATCCTTACAAACTCGTCTACCGCTTATCAAACTGAACTTGTCAAAAAAGTTCGCTGTTCTACCAGTAAAAAAAAAAAAAACTTTTTCCTCAAATGCCTTGCGTTCTTTCGGAAAACTTGCTCCACCGCTCGAGATATCCTTTCAACTACAATCCCTCAAAAACCCGCTCTTGGAAAACTCCACTATCGTAAAATGGGGTCACGGGAGTCGGGAGAAAAAAAAAGTTCCTCGAGATCTGTGATCTTTTTTCTGGCAAACGTTTCACGTGCTTTTTGCATAATAGAAGCTGAGAAAAACTTGGCGATTCCCCGGAGTATGAGCATCTATCTCGCATCTTACCCAGACAATTTCAACCGTTGCCTCTTTATTACGACTCCGTATGAGTTTTCTTCAGGTTTCATTGTCAATTATTCAACTTTGCTACGACAATGAGCAAATGTAGAAGAATGAAAAATGTTAATTCGCAGAAATAAATCATATTTAATGAAACGAGAAGAAAAATGGGTACCAATAAGTAAAATGGAGTACATTTTTTGTGCCCAACAAAATCAATGAAGAAATAACAGCGTCTCCGCATATTGGGTTAACTATTCGCCGGCCAACAACTGTGTAATTGGGAAACATGTTTCCGCAGGACCTGGTCGGATAACAAGGCCTATGTGTTACTATTCTCATCTGAGCTAAACGCGAGAGCATACCAACAAGGATGATCCTACAACAATGGCAACACCCCAGTCTAATGACGTATAAGGTGTTGAAATGGGCTGAAAGAGCTTGTAACATAACTGACTATGGGCCCGTTCAATTAAAGCAATCATAATCGTCCATTAACTTGATAAGTTAATGACCAAATTTTCCATTTCGGTAATTTACTCAAACCAATAAAGAAAGCAATAGAGAAATGCTTGGATCTCTGAATTGCGAAAACCACATAAAATATTACAACGGCAATTGTAGACAACACAAGACATTGCCCCCAGAAATTATGAGAGAATTTGTGGATCAGTGGCATAGACAAGAGTAAAACACTTACAAATTATTCCACAACGGTTATTTATTCAAGGAAGAAAGACTCAGATAGAAGCCTAGCCAACGTGAATTTCGAAAGCCCGTTTATTGAAATTCAATTTTGGTTTATTGAATTCTAAACTTATGCAATCATGCTAGAAGTCAACCTCTCCGATTGGTCCAAAATGTTGGCAGTTGTGTTTCTAATGTCTAAATCGTAACAAATCGGGGAGGAAATTCAATTTTGCACGCAGAACCTGATTGAAATTAGTCTGGGACAAACCACAGACACAGTTTTCTCCATAATCATTCGCCATGGATAAGCCATTGTAGAAAAATTCAGAGCGTTTTACATATAAATGCCTTCATTTCTCTGAAATCGGTTCGATACCAATCTCCTTCGATTCAGTATCCGTTTTTCAGGGGAAAGTAATTAATCACGCACCTATATACCTTTTTCGGTGATCGGGATGAGAATGAGTTAAGTACAACTTGTGAGCCTATACAAAATTTCAATGTTTTTTGGGCATTTTAGAGGAATTTTCGGGACCAACAGCGAGATATCCGTTGTTCCAGGAGCTGAAACCTTGAAAGCTGGATAAACCTTTTTCTTATTAATATAAAGCAATTGTTGCGTACTGTTCCAACAAGAATAATGAAGCAAAATTGAACTTATCAACCACAACTATATAAAATTACATTATACATTAAGAAATACCATTTTTCAAAAACCTGAGAAGTTCATTACTGGATAGGAAAATGTAGAGACTCGCACTCTCATCGGCTGCTTTTTATCTCATCAAGGTTGCCTGAGGTTGAGTTATATGCCGATGCGAATGAATTCTGCTTCCCGGCCATTTGAAACACCTCACCTGACCAGTTCTCATGTTCATTTAAAACGTACACCGGTTCCATCTACCGATGGGATTCGCTTGGTAATCCTCTCATCCCGAGGGTTAATGTATTGATTAACAATTCAAGCATTCAATTCCTCTTTTCCGCCTTTTTATTTACTTCAGTGCCGGATACATGGAAGTGAGTGAGCTTCGGATCGCAATTGCTCTAAGAAAGTTTGAAAGAGGTCAAATCGTGGTAGGAAGTATTATGAGGACCAAATATGTTAACCTAATGCGTGTTTGCGGCATGACTGCTCGCTCTAGACGTTCTATAAGACGTCGGGATGAGGAATAGAAATGGACGTATTCTAGTAATAAGAACAAAATTTGTGAATTTTCGGACACGAATCATGCCGAAAACATCACAGAGATTCACTTTATGAGCGAATTTTGACCGAATCCAACTGTTCTTACGTGGATACCAACAAGTAGTAATTCAACGTGTTAAGCCAGGAAACCAAAAGCCAATTTTTCTACATAAAGATGTTACCAAAATTCAAATGTCCATTATTATTTTGTGGATATAATAAAAAAATTTATCGTGCGTATGAAATTCACTATCAATGGTTTTGTTTTGTGTCGGGGTGTCCCGAATGGATTTGGGAAAAATTTATTAATTTTTTGAGGGTTTTTTTTTTTTTTTTTTTTGGTTTTTGATATCTATTTTGTGCTCAGTTGTCGGTGATCGTGGTTATAAATATTTACTCACTCTCACAACACGCTCTCGCCCTAGTAGAACGTTTGAACCTCCCCCCACCGCATTGACGATGGTCAAAGCCACCCTGCGTACCATGGTCATTGTATACATGATTGTAATGTATCATTCATATTATGCGATGAAAATTACTAAATCAAGACAGCCTTGGAAATAATGTGCAAAAGTAATCATGCCTCTCCTGTAGGGAGTTTCCTAGTTGTAAGGGTTTGGTGGGTTGATGGAATTCACAAGAGGATTCTTGCTGAGTCGGCTTTTTGCCCCCTAAACGCTCTCTCAAAGGTATTCAGGTTGAAAATAGAATGCACCCTCATAACTTCATCTAAAGAAGATTAGGTTTGTACTCTGTTCCGGTATTGGATTGAATAGGAACGCCGCGGAGAAACTTTCCGACGGGAAAGCTTTCCGCCCCAAGAATAAATTACGACAGAGAAGGGAGCACCTAGGTAGATAGAAATAAGGAACTCCCGAAGATTGTGAGATATTGCTAGCATATTCAGTTAGAATAAAATGGAAGAGACGGTGTTTTGTAGGGGTTTGCACGTCAACGGTTGTAGTATAGCTCACGCGCATGATATTTTAAACTTTGGATGTGCTGAAGCTGTTGTTAGAAAAGCCCGTTCTAGCCACCTTATTGAAGTTGTAACTCTCTTATACAGCCGTAAGAGCTTAAAGATACCTATTCTCAAATCTCACTGAACTGGCCTGACAGGACCACTCCACACGGCAGGAGGAAGAAACAGTTGGATCGAACCTTCGTCCGTACACGGGGTCGTGAAGACCGAAGTGGAAACTTAGTTGACAATGGTCGTATATTATACAACAAAGTCATATCTGGAGAGAATCACTAGAGGGAGAGAGGAGGCTGAGGAAGATCTCGGAGATTAATGCCACAACTGAACAAATGGGGCCCGTTCCCGCCTCAGCATTACTTCCTTTTTGTTCACAAGTTCCTGTTGACATCTGACGTACGTAGAGAGTCAAGAAGGAATAATTTGTAGAGCCCTGAGGGCTCGACTGACACGGCTTAGGATGGATACCGCATTTGACCTGAAGCCCATCAAACTTTACAATTGCAATAGGGGATGAAACAATTATTACTCTACTGCACAACTCACGATTCACAAAAAATTGCCGTTATTTTTGCGATTCATAATTCGAAAGATTACACCACAATCTGTTGTTCGTCTTCCAATCCTAAAAAGCCCTTTAGGGTGCTTTTTAAAGTCGAAAAATATCCACAAGACCCGTTCGAGTTTTAGCGGGTTCTAACGCATTTTCATCCCGATCGCATTTAATGAAGGCAAGAGTATGGGTAAATTTTCAAAATTGTGTTCAAAACAGGTTGAGGACCTACGTTTCGCTGTACCTAACTAAACCTACTACGACACCATCGCATACAGACCCCTTTTCACTTTGCCTATTTCACGAATTTTATTTTTCGTTCCCTCTATTAAGACTTGCTGAACTTTTATTTGAGGTTAAATGTTGTTGCATTTTTGTTGCTGTCCAAATTGAAGGAGACGACTGAAACATTATGCGCAATCTCACACACTAATGGAGATTAATTTTGAAGGTTAGACATGAGCAACAGCTGGCATGGGCCACCTTAAAAAAATTCTGGTTGAAGCTGCCATGAGTGTCTCTCGCTACGAAGTCTACGCTTCCAAACAACAGAAGGAGAGCTGTGGTAATTCATTTCATTAACACCTACAAGCGTTTATCGGCACCACTATTTGTGGGTTCTGATGAACAGCGATTGGACATTAGCAGAAGATCATTGGGTACTCTTCTAAAAGTCAACTACACGAAATTATTCCTTGGAATTGAGACGAGAAATATAGTTCACACCCCGCCTCAAAATGCTTCATTCGTGACTGTGTAATTGATCAGGAGACGTTATACTCACTTTAGAATCAGGATGAAATGGAAACGATTTCTCAAAATAACTACGAAATAACGCAGGGAGTACTTGGAGCCGCCGTCGTATATTAGTGGAGAACTAGTCTAGGTACGTATAGTGATGAACTTTGCAATCTCGTGCTTCAAGAGGGGGATGTTTCTTGAAGAACTACGAGGAAAAGTTGTACCGAGCCTCCTTGTTAGAATGGTTTTAGTAGACATGGTGCAACAAATGAAGCCTTTAGTGTGTCGTCGGCATTCAAAAATAGGCCGCTGTCTGATTTGTAAAATTAATAATACAGGAGAACTAGACCCACACAGCCACATAGAGACCCACTGAACGAACATGACGACTTACAGTTCAGAGATTATTCACTTTAAAGGTGTTTTCCTTATATGTAAGTAACTATGCAATGGCTCTTTTCGATTAATGTTTGCGGACTTGAAAGATTTGGCCATTATAGTAATATGTAACGCAATAAACTCTCATCGTCGAAACAATCTTTCATTGAATGTATTCACCAATGCATTTATCAATGTATTGTGTATATGGAAACACTTGCCCGCCAATCTTCCGTGGTTTGGTCCTTAGCACATCCAACAAAAAACTCACCTGAAACAGAAAAAACAAGAGATGTATTAGTAAATTAATCTTTATGATAGATGGTACGCTAATGCATGCGAATAAGTTAATGCGTTTTCATATCGTTTTGACCATGATGAAGGCTCGAAGTGGAGATCCTTGATGAATCGCTAACATTAATCTCACCGTTGTGAAAGGTGATATTCGTCCAAATGCCCGAGCTGGTTTAGATATTGCTGCGTTGCTCGTGTACAAACAGGTGTTAAATCATACTCGGAATGTAAAATAATCACCGCGTGAAGCTGAAAGGAGGAAACCGAACCCTGTATATAGGCTTGAAGGCAACTGTACTCCTGTCTTAGCTCGCGGTGATAAGGTTGCCCATATTACGTGGCGTGTCCGCGGCAGCTGTGCCGCCCTCGCACTTTCCTTTCCCTCCCTTCAGCTCCAAGGAATAATTTCCTCAACTAAGTTAATAACACTGGTTGTCATCCCGTCCCATTTCTAAGCAAGAAGTAAAGCGTGAGTCTGAACGTAGACGTTGAACGGGGAACGGTTCTACTTGCATACCAACCATAATCAGCACCGAGAACTCAAACATAGAGACACATTTAAATCTATAGAAAGATTATAGATCATTATTACTCTGTAGCCCCTAAAACTTGAATACGTTTGATATTCGTATAGAGGTAAGATGGTCGACGATTTGAAAATCGCGCAATGTGGTAGTGTCCCACAAGATGTTCCCCTCTTCTTAAACCGTCCAAATGGGAGGGGGAAAGAGCATTTTTTTCAATATTTTTTTCAAATATAATATAATCCTTTGAAAAAAAAAAAAAAAAAAAAAAAAAAAAAAAAAAAAAAAAAAGTTGTTTACTTTTATTTGGACGATTTCAGGGGAGGGAACAACTCGTGAGACACCCTTTATAAATATTTTTTGACACCCTTATCCTTCGGGCGGTTTCCATAGCGTTCCTGCACCACCGATCGTTCAGGCTTGGGGAAAGCAGCCTTGTAGGTGTCAAGAATAGGGAAGCCGAGGTGGCGCGAAATACCGTACGATGTACTGTAGTATCCCACGAGTAAGGTAGCAAAACATCTCCTTTACAGTCAAAAACCGTCGATTGAGGGATAATGATAACCACCCATCGCCAAAAGTCCGCTGATATAAACCAAGTCCAGTTCACGTATTCCATAGGTGTCTAAAGCGTCCCTGATGAAAAAAAAAATGTATATCGCATGCCCTCAAACTTCTAAATCGTGAAGGCTGGTCGCCAAGTCAAATAACATTGGAGGAGGGCAGCCACTGATCGGCCCACAACAGTCTTTGGCTGTATACCTATTCAATCCCACACACAAGTGTCTCTGATACGACCACTTCTACAGTAAACAATTCGTGACTTCAATGGTTTGACCTCTAAGCTATTCTCCTCTCAGTTCTCGCAAAAAACACGTTTCGCGCTCGCGAAGGATAACAACGAAGCCTATTTCTCGCTCTACGTGCTCAAAACCGTGCATCAATCAGGCCCGTGAATCTCAAACCAACCTGTTGTGGTATGCTTTGTTATAGCGCTTCGAGTTAGTCATCCTTATCGGAGAACCTGTCTTCATAGAGTCCTCTGTTGTTCTTGGGGCGGAACACCAAAGATGACTAAATAATCAGCCACTCAGTCCCATCTAATCGATCAAAGCCTCGACTGGAGCTCAAGGGCCGGTGGCCGATAATGATAGCATGGGAAAGCTTCATTATTCAGAACCTTTTGTCCCATAGAAAATTCATCGTTAGACTCAGCGCAAGTCGAAGAAAACATCAAAAACCAAATCCGATTCGAGGAGCTATCCTATCATCCGATTACGAAAACCTAAACCAAAAGATGGAGATAGAAAGTTAGGTAGTTGAAACATTAAAATCAACGATGACGAGTATTGAGGAGAATTAAGAAACTTTGCTACACAATAAGATTCAGAGTAGACATCGAGTAATCAGTTTCTCCTGAATCTATTAGTGTTTCTGGTGCATCATTCTCCAAGAACGTAACACGTCAACTGACGGAAGCACATTCGTCCCTTGAATGTTTGCGTTGTTTGACTCTTTCATGAATCTCTCTTAATTTTCAACCCCGATTCATAGATTCTTTCAAATCGATGATTCTGTCATACACATGCCTGTTATAGAGATATCGGTTTAATGGATTCCTGGAGGACGACAAGAAGGCTGGCATAAAAATAAGGAAGTTTACTAAGCAAACTAAAATTATCATCTTCAAATTCTTATTCCAGTTTAGATTCGGAATCGAAACTTCAATTGTCAATTACCGAGAATATGCTGTGGGTTTCCTTCCCGGATCAATGCGCTGAAGTTGGTCGAGCAATTGCTGCTCGAGGCCTTTCTCAGGTATCAACCTAATGATCCACCTAAAACATGCAGCTGGGATACAGGGCAACGTAAGCTCGAAATGTTATGTTGAGTCGGCACTGGCGGAGGAGCCCAATCAATAGTTGACGAGGAAGTAACCAGGATAGGACGAAAAGGAAGGAGTCAGGCCTTGAGAACACACGAGTTGCAGGAGCCTCGTCTGTTGGTTTACCTTGAGGCTCCCCTGGGCCCCTTGCGGGGGATCCACCTTCATTGGCTCTGAGAATAACCACTCAGTCGATTTTCCCTCTCGCTTCCGCCATTTCTCGAGACATGCTCTTGTGTCTTCCCTTCTCTCTCTATCAGCTGAGTCTTTCTGCCGGTATCAAATCCTTTCCCTCCTCGTATCTGTGGGTGGTACCGCAAGGGACCCACTAGGTCGGTTTAGTCTTCACCCTTACAACCGTTTGGTCCACGAGGAGTTGAGATTACACGGGGCCAATATTGAGCTGTCGTAGGTGTCTTACCATCTAACCCCCCGTCAAAGTGCTGAACTCATGATGAACTTGTGACCCGAAAGCGCAACTTCTCATCTCCGTATTTAGTTATTAGGTTTTTCAATGGACATATCGAACAAACTGTGCGAATGTGGTATCTGCCACTTTAGATGGTGATTCCCAGCAGGGTCGCCAACTTATAATGCCCGATTTAAAGAAAACACGAGGAATAGTGCATATGTATGAAAACACCAACTAGCAACTCACATTCCGAACCATACTATTTGCGCACCTGGGTTGTTCTTCATTTTTATATTGGGTTGTTCCCCTGTCTAACGCAATCAGTGACATCTGTCAAGTGGGTCACTTGACCGTGCACAAGAAGATAGAAGTCTTCCACGAGGCCTCTTTTTTTTCCTCCATCCTCTCGAGGGACAATGCAAATACACCCCGGTTTTATTTGCCCTCCCAAACATCGCCCCTCTGCCCTACAGGGTTTTCTGAGCCGCACTCTTCTCCTCTGTCCACACACGGCACATCGCCACCATTTCGCGCAATATTGTATAACTTTATCTGGAAAACCTTCCTTTCAAGACTTTTCATCTTCGAGAAAAAAAAAGTGCGAAGCATATGTGGTTTATTCTTCTTTTTCCCCTTCTATTGTGAGCTCCTCGTATACTTTCCACCATTTCTCCCTTTATTCCCTCTCACTTCTTTCCTGCGGTCGAAATTCTTATTTCGAGGGGAAAATACGGTTTCAGCGACACGCTATCTCACCATGGCACATTTTATTAATACAGCCCACTTAGATTGCGGTTTTCGGAACCATAATATATACAATCAGCATCACTACTAGAAGCCTCATATCACTGAATAAGATGTCTTCGTTACGATGATACTGTGCCAAAAAGTTTAATAATTTCAAAAATAGAAGCAAAGAAGAATTGCTTTTCTAAGTCATATTGAGATTTTTCCAAACCACTATTAAGAAGTTCTACCCAGGATTGTTTGATTTGTTATAGGTCTTCCGTTCATAAAACTATTTCAAGCACTCGACTAAAACATCATATCTGCACCTGCTGAAGCAATAGCCGAAATGCGAATTGTCTCCTCAATCAGTCGATATTCGAAAGTCGAGTTCGGAAATTTTGGATAATATAATGATAAATGACAATGACAATTTTTAAATTGGCTTGAAGAAGCTATATTACAGAATAATTTGTCAGGTTTTTTGTGTTCTATTGGTATTCTCTCAACTATTTCCAATGGTCTATTACGGTATTTATTTAGGTATAAACATCACGAAAATCATGTCATGATCCATCTCTGTCCCCCTCCACTCGAGAATTCGCGAGAGAGGAAATGCTTTTGGCAGGGGAAAATTTATGAGGAAGAGAATATTGTAACAATATTGAGAGCTGCGTTTGCATTTAAGTCTAGGAGTGGCGGGGATGCACCAACACTTCTTTGCCCCCCAGCCAGGAAGGTGTGAATCCACCATGGATCACTTCTTTATCGGCTATTTCATTTCCGAAAAATCCATGCTCTCAAGGTGATCTTGTCTGACTTTGCTGCAGTAGGATCCAAAATAAGTATAAAATAAGATTCGGGTTAGAGGCGACGATATTGGGATATATACGGGACGGTTATTAAACTTTCATAACCCATTCGAGGTGGTCTCAAGAGGCAGGGGAAGGAGACTCGGAGCAAAAACAATCTCAAGATTCATGGGAGAAGCAACCAGCAGGAATGGGCGCGGAAGGGTATGAATTATGAAGAAGAGACGGCAAACAGGAAGGAAACGGGGACGGACGAACGAGGGTTCGGAACGTATAAAGTACGTGCACCGATCGGGAAAAGGAAACCGAAAGGACAGGAGCTATAGCAGTTTGGTTTGACGTGTTGTCATGGATATCCGAAGGCCGAGTTGGGCGTTCGGAGGGGAACGTAGAAATCTTGAGTTATGTCCAGCTTTCACTGTATCAAATTGAAAGACGTCGGAAGGGAGAGCCACCGCTTCGAGATGAGACGTTCCTGACAGCTCCGAGACACTTGAGGATGAATTGAACTCTAATAAAGTTGATGCGTGACACCACTTCATTTCGAGGGGGACAAGAAACAAGTGTAAAGTAGTCCCAAGGAACGGGTAATGCTGTATTGCATTCTACAGACCACTATTCTGACAAGTCGTTTCGTGTTTCGTGAGTGCCACCTAAAAAGTAGATTGGTGACTTTGGACTGAATGGACTGGGAGTAAGAATGATGAACGAAGAATGAAAAGTAGGCCAACATAACTGTGTTCTGTAGTGGGAAAGGGTAGTCTAAGAAAGAATCACATTGAGCACCATTGTAATTCAGAAAATCATATTTCCGCCAGTTTTCTTGTAGTTTTGCCCATTCATAGGACTTGCCATGTAAATTGTGTGTAGGCACTACTCGAAAAATACCGAGAAACAGCTATGTACGAGCAAATGTTCGAAAAAATTGAATGAATAACCTAATAAAATGGGCCAACACTGCGTGGGCGGTGCACGAGAGCGCGCCACCATCGATGTGAGCAGAGCCCATACCTGGGGAATGCAGGATTGTGAGGAGCGTTTGATATTTTCACCTCACTTAACCGTCGGGCCGCCAGAAGGGCTCACAAATGGTAATCTAATTGTCGTTTGATAGGAAGCCGTGGAACCCAGAGCGATAATGTTCCTTGATAGTCCGGACGGATGGTGCGTTACCGACAGAGGACGAAATGAAACGGGTCGGGACGATACCGCGGGACTCCCCTGGGCACTAACTACTTTACGATACGAAAATCGTTTGCGATGTCGGTTGGGAGGGGCCTGTGGCTGAATAAATTGTTTATGGTCGCATCGAAGCAATTCAATTAGCTTGCTGGGCTTGTTTGCTTTCCTGAAATCCTCTCAAGGGGATGAAAGATCACTCGATGTACCAAAACTGTTTATATGATGATTCTTCTTGAACTGCCCTAAAGAACATTAGTGTACCATAGACTAATAATATTTATGAACAAAACGAACTTTGTCCGCTCAAGGCATATTAATTCGACTGTGAATCAAACGATTAAATGATCAGAAAAATCACTTTCCGATGAAATGTTAGAAGAACGCTCAAACTATTGTAGCTTATCATGCAACTCCAGCCATCTCAATTCATACGGTTCTTCAGAAGATCCTGATGACCATAATTCTTGTCTCTTTCAAGACCTCCCTGGGTAGAAGTAGCAATTTTACAACTGCTTGGTAAACCTTGCATAAGTCGAATGAAGAGGCCCGAAAATGACATGAAAACTGTAATTGCTGGAGTTAGACTCTGAAATTAGTCAGCACACCTGCCTCAATTACTGTTTTACACTTTGATTTTGAGCGGTTGGATTATGGATGGCATTTTATAACAGGTTGATGAGACGTATTAGCAGCTTTCTTAAAAAAGAATGTGAGTTTTTCATAAATACCTTGGCATTTTAACAAGTAGGAATGAAAATAAGGCAGAGAGTGAAAATTTTTCGTAAACGTTTTTAAAAGGCCAATGTTTACAACATAGAAAATACAACAACACGAAAAATAGCAATAATGGGCCAGAAAAAAGTGTACTTTGGCATAAATTAATATGAATCCTAAATCAACGGCGAAATGAAGGCGTTTGAAGTCCTTCAGTTGGTGATTCCAACGGAACGAGCCCAATTAATTGATAATTATTGTGAGTTCATTAGCATGCCCTTTTACGCCCCGAATGGAAACCATTCTCTATGAGGGTTGGATGGGTGTCGTAAAGGAAACACATCTAGCTGAAGGCGAAAGGTTGGATTATCGTTGAAATTCACCACTCGATTATGGGACGAGCAAGAATACCTAAGTAATGGCCTCACTATTCGCCTTCGTTCGCACTTAGTATTCATGCTGTGCTCCCTCGCTGTGACTTGTAGTCCCTCTCTCGGCTTCATCCCTTGGAGAAACATTTAGTTCACTCCCTCCCCAACCCTCGGAACGTTCCCTAACAAAGGACAGGATTTTGAACGCAATCCGAGAAGTGTTTGAACACAGAAAACAAAGTAATTTCCGATTGGACTGCCTTTAGGAAATGAGTAACCGGCCTCCATCTCTCCCCTTAGCTTCCCCCAAAATTCTTCATTCTTTTCAATATGGTTGGCATGACTTTTAAAAACCTTTCTTGGTAACCTTATGGAATACAAAATGAACCGGCGGAGAAGAAGAACTCTCCTGCCCATTGTCTCCATGTAAAACTTTCCTCATAATTCTTCCATCTCTTGTAATAATATATTTCCTTTTCTCCTTGACTCTTAGTTGAATTAACATTCTCTCGCCATAAATCTACGAAGCACTTAGAAACTGTTTCTCTTAATGAATGTATTCACGTGCGGTGAGCTCTTTTTGGTCTGGAAATTAGGTCATATTGTCGGACATTTTCCATGACAATAAACTTGACACATAGTTTGTTTCTTATATTTTCCCTCGGTCTTCCTTACTTGGCCTGAGAATGTTATAATGTTGAAGAATTCCAGCATCTATAACCACCCTGATTTTTCCATCGGTTCTCTCCCGGTAAAGCAATTTTTTTTTTTTTTTTTTGGTTGGTTATTTTTTTTTTACTCTACAAATATTGTTTTTCATTTATATTTTTCCCATTTTTCCAAAGCCTATCTGTAGGGTTAGGTCCAATCTCCAAGATAGTTGGGGAGCAGATAACTATAGATGACATTAGGTTTCCGCTGGAAACATCATATTTATAATAATGTTCTCCACGATGTGCCTAAACATGATAAGAAAAGCGGCAAAAATCATAAATTCGGGCAACAGAAGTAGTGCTAAGCTTTTTGTGCCTCCACCTCAAGCTGGGGTTTTATAAGGTTCATAACAAGACTTGTTAACGATAGATGCAGACACTTGATGGTCTAATTCAACTAAATGCGAGCTATGCGGGGTTTTGGACCACTGAAAAACTCGCTAAACTTGGGTGAAAAATTGTACTTTGATCGGTATAGCAATTGTATATTTGATGGAAATTGTTGTTCTGCAAACCAATTCAATGTCATGCGGTGCAGCAATCAAGAAACAAATAGACTGCACGCCAAATTACACGAACTTGGTGGAAAATTGTGCCGGTGGCTGTGTAATATCTGGTCACCTCTAATTGGGGAGTTTTGCGAGGGTGTGGTTCGCGTCGACTGATAATTAGGTTTCATGGGTAAAAGAGAGGGAAGAAGTGAGGATGAGACTTTGTAATAATAATGGTTAATGTTCACGTGAGATAAAGTGTAGCCCCTTCCGTAGTAACGGAGCTCCGTGGAGGGAGTGGGAGAGTTACATTGAATTAGCTTCTCTCCCAATTATCCCTGTTCCAGCCTCTCACCCACCGCCATTAGCGCTCGCGGGCCTCCCAATTAGCGCACCAGGTGAAATCGGTGATGGAGGAAGGAGCCGTGAGATGGACGGCGATGTGTGTCACAAAATGGCTAAATTTGGCGAGGAAACCTGAATCTCCGTGCACCAAGTTTGGAATTTTGCTCATTAGAATAAGGTTTCTACAGTAGTAGCGTCCTGCTGATTTTGAAAAATTTCTGATAATTCAGAAGACGAGATAATTCATAGAACGCTCATTAGAATAAGGTTTTTACAGTCGTAGAGTCCTGCTGATTTTGTAGTTCTTCTGATAATTCAATGTCTGAGCAAGACTTCTACACTCAACTGCGCATGCGTCCACACTTAGGGTTCCTACCACAGTGGAGTAAACCGTGGTTCTCCACCAGCAAGGATCCGAGGCTAACTTTGATAATGATAATCGGATGAGAATCTGATTCAACAAATAGATTCGAGGACGTAAACCTGCATGAACGATAACTTGATTCGTTTCTCGCCAGGTTGCGCTGTAAAGAGCCGAGGCTCAACATCTGCTGAAAGGGGGTCGAGGGCGACCCCAAAGATCACCGATCTTTCCATAGATGACACGAAAGTCCCTGTATCTCATTGTGGTAATTTCTCATACCTACGTGGCCGAACGCACGTATTATGAGGTCAATCTCATACACCTCAGACCCCGATTTGTAACTTCAAAACCTCAGAGCCTTCAGCGTTCAGCATCGCCCTGTATAAAAAAAAAAACCTTCCCTTCTCACTCAACCTCTCCCTCCACTTTCCCGCCTTTTCCTTACAAGATGGTTAATGATCCTTGCTACTCGAACCGACGGGGATTAACTCCCCTCTTAAACTCCCACGTTCTCTGGGGCCTATTTACACAACCCCCTGCGTCTTCCGGCTTGAGGCGCCTTTCCCACTTTCCTTCCAGTCCCCCCCTCAACGCCGGAGTGCACAATGCATTCTCGACTTCACCCCCTATTAGCTGAAAGGCTGGTCCCAATCGCTAATGGGATGTTTTTTCGAAGGAAACGATCTCGCCGAAGTAGTTCAAGGGCCTCTCATCCAACAAACCGCGCACTTCTCCTGAATAAATAATTTCGACCTTCGGCGAACAAATAAAAGGTCGTTCCATGCCGAAAGTTCAGTTCAAGGCCTTTGTGAATTACCTCAGGCTAACATATTCTTACTTCTATTAATTCCCCTACACTCTTTCTAGGAAATTATTGCTTCCGAGACCTATGCAGTCATTAAATAATGTCTACTATACTCTTCATTTAAATGAATTTCTACTAATTATGAGAACTAATTATCTGAGCAAGCCTTCTACAGTCATGTACGCATGCGACCACTTTTGGTTTACCAAAAACGCTCTTGTAAAATACCTCATTCTAACGTACTCTTACTTCCAATAATTCTCCCACGCTCTTTGTAGCTTCACAATCTGCGCAGCACCGGAACTTACCTTAAGGAAAAAAAACAAACAATTTTTTGCTCCAAAATCAACACTTCTGTCTAAAAGCCTCCAAAACGGTGTTGTCCTCCGTCAAATTCATCGGCAACTTACCGCAGTTGTGTTCCAATTGCAAAAAGGTTCAGCCCATGATGGTGTCTCATTATAAAGGGGTTTGCATCGACGACGAAATTCCAACAAATTGTAAAAGTGTTGAGATGTGGTCAGCGTTAGAAAGAGTCTTTTAACTAAAATTTCGAGTTTATTCATGATTAATTGTCAGGGCTACAAGAAAACATATTATTCTTATCTGAAACACTACATAATTATTGCTGTGTACTAATTTCTAATGATAAGGCATGGCATAATTCAGTCTCACTTTAAATGCTAAGAGGGGCGTTCGAAGGTATGTTTTCCTCTCTAAGGTATCATGAATGCCTTGCCTCATCACAGGAGAATCGTACACAACATTATGTATGTTAAATTTGAAAATAATAATATAATAATAATATTATTATTCGTCAACATGAACAAACATGATGCAGTAATGTAAACATAATGTTTTTCTTGTAGCCCTGACGATGATTTATAAACAAACTGTATTTTTATCCATGTGTTATCAGTTTCCTGTAAATACAATGAGACATATTATTTTCTACCTTTACCTAGGCTGTATATTTACTGGCTTCGTCACCATAAATAGGCTCCACGTGCTGGATATTCTTCGTTTGTAAAACATTCGGCTCGAAGGCCCCGGTGAACAGCAGTGAATCCAAAAGCCGCTTAGGCGAGTTCGGATTTAAATTGTCGTTGATTCAGAGTGGAGCCCACCAAATCCACCGATTGAAACAGAATTGAAAGAATTTTGCGGGTGGAAAACAACGTGACGCGGTTCCAACACCGCTGGCAAACAGCTGTAACCTTCGTTATACTCCCAACCTAAAGAAGAACCCCGAATAGTGTTTGTTACCTTGATTGAGCCGTATTGAGTTCTAGCTACACCCTCCGGTTTGGGAGGTTCGACCGGTACTAGGAACGTTAGTATGCGGCACACCAACAACTCACGGTATACCAAGGGTGCGATATCGCTGGAAGCATTCACTATTTGATTGTCATTCGCGGAATCATCTCAATTAACTCAATCAGATGCCATTGAAATTTCGTCCCAATAACGGCAATGACGGGGATGCAGACGCTTTTCACGGAGGAATAACCGGTACATTCGTTTGCCACGCCGTGAAGCGCATACACAAGCAATCAATTTAGGTGCCTTCGCATGTTCGTAGTCGAAACAAATGTTTGTCGAACGAGAAAACCCATAATGCGATCAGCAATCGAGTGACATACTAAATGCTATCGGCAACTGCAGTGGTACAGGTGGTAATGTTCTCATTCGAACCACTGAATGGAGCACCCGAAGAAGACATCAACGGTTTTCAACTATTTTACTGACTCGACAAGGCTACAGCCAAACGTATAAAAAAGCAGTTTCTCATGTTATCCAAATATTGATGAAATAATCCTTCAAGTAATATACTAAAAACATGGCATCGCTGGGCAAAGCTGGGGCAATTGATTGAAATGCGGATGATTATTATGTAGAAATTAGGATGTAGAAGAAATCAGCAATGCTAGAAAAGCTGTATCAGCAGGTATTCGTGGAGGATAACAGGAAAATAGAAAATTCCAAATTTGAGCTTATACTATTACACGAAGTATGAATACCAATAAAATTAAAAGTTTCTTGCTCACGTAGTTACATTTGTTGTACATTTTTACAATTAATTGCTGTGTGAAACTGAGTAGAGGAATGACTATTAAAATATTGAAATATCGTTAACCGGCTATCTCCCACCAGGCGACCTACGCACTCATCAAAGTGGAACGGCCACTGAGGCAAATGAAAATTTCCCGAGATGGGAAATTTAGCAAAGTGATGGCTCAAACCATTTTACCAATCAGGAAATTCAATTTTGCAGTCCTATAGCGGAGGAATGATAAAAAATCTGAGAAAACCCAGCGGTATTATTCCATCTCTTTTAATTGAATGGACAGCTTCGGAGTGGTTGAAATACACACGTTTATTTTGTCCATTAATACTTGACCGGAGGACGAAATTTTCTGATAGAATTCATCACTTTATTATTTCAGGATCCTATTTGGAGTACTGGGAACTGAGTTGAAATGAACACGAAACAAAACTGTAATCAATGTTTGATTTTGTAATTTAACATTCCCAGTCCTTATAACATGGAAAGGACGAGGAATTGCTCGTAAGGTTGACTATTTGCGGCCTTTTTCTTCTCAAAAAATCATTATTAAATCTAATAGAGAGGGGAAATGAACGATCGCAGTTTAGCAAATATCCAATTTAAAAAAAGCCCTGTCCTCAGACCTTGTCTGTCTGCAGGTAACCGCTGTCGACGGCCGAGTTCCAGACGGAATGTAGGTCTCACAGAATGTAATAGAGAACGTTCCTGGTGGTAAAAGCCCTTTAAAAAAACCTTGGGTGGGTAAAAAGTAAATCGAATTTGACCCTTCTCAAATGACCAACTCCACCTCTTATAGTCAGTCTCTGACGGGCCGCAGAGATGCTGTGAACACATAATGTCGACTCGATCGAAGAGCTGAACAGATGCCGTCTAGGTCCTACCTACCCTTCAATCAAGGCACAAGTTAGTCGTAACCGTACGCCAAATTCTGACTCCAATTAATTTCCGTTTAGGAAACTGTCAGCGGTATCGAGATGACCTGTTACAGTACTGTGAGCCCGCAGTAATTGAAAGTGTAAAACTTCAAAGCGTGTCACCTCGCAGTAGAGTGTAATAACTTTTAATTGATCCGGTGACCCTCTCTCGTTTTCCGTTAGATGAAAACAGTATTGGGAACTTTGTTCGAAATATGCTGAGCTACGCCGGGAAAGGGCCAATACGAGCCAATAAACAAGGACGACCTCTCGGGTTTAAAGGTAAAGGGCCCAAAGGGGCGAATGTTGCAAGTGCTCTGGTTTAATGCTGACCACGGTATCTGATAGGTTGTTAACTAAACGCTCACCTCGGGTGGGTTATCAAAAACGAGGTGGAAGCACTGGTTGCTTCAGAATAGCGCTGAGTGTCTGTCAGATCTCTTGTCTCATCAACCTCCCTCACTTTTAGTTCCTTACAGTAACTGGCTTATTATTGTATTCGTATCAACCCCAAAAAATTTATCAATTCTCTCTCTGTTACGGTTCAAAGTGTGTTGATTCAAGAATCTAAACTGTCCCTCCACCGCACGTGTCCCAAAACGTCGCAAACTCTTCTACAATAGAAAGTATGGGGATGTGTCTACTGGTCCAATCGATTCAGCGTAAAAATTCAGTGGAAAATGATGCCCCTCAAGCATAGATTTGGTACAAGTTCCCCACTCCCGATTTGGGTAGATCGGGCTGATAAGTTTTGACGACCAGCTAAAGCCGGAAAAGGTTCCCTGACCTTAATTTCAAATCGTTGGAAAATGTTTTGCAAGTGATAACGGCGTAGGCGACGTACGGCATACAGAAGACGGACATTTCGGTTATGGCTGTCAAACTGCCAAATTTTGGGACCGATCGGAAAGAATGACTTCTGGCATGAAAACACAGGTTGATTGTTCGAGGAATGATAAAGCAAAATGTACTTTAAAAGTACCCAAAAACTCCTTAGGCTCCTAGTAACGCCTAAATCATGTTTAGCCTAAGCACTCGTGATCCGTTTCACTAGTGTAATAGCGTGATGTTCATAAATTTATTATTCAATACGAAATTCGCAGGTGAGGTTGCAGATTGAATTCATAGGGCATAGTCTGTTTCTCGCTCTCTTTAGTTTCGACTCCTTTGAGCAAATTCGGCGACCGGGCCGATTCTCCAGCGGCGGTAAAACCCTAACCATTTTCTCGATGTGGTACTCGGTTTGATTAAACCGCCCACTCGTCGTGCAGTGGATTCCAGATGAGAGTGTTCATGAGAGAGATAGTATCGCGACAAACTTGAGGTTTTCAGTGGCGTTACGGCCGCGAATAGCAACGTAGCCTATTACTGTGTGGCGACCTGAAAAATCGCTGCAGAGACGATTCGTTTATAAGGCATCCACCAGACTATTTTCGATGGAAGGCGCATAGTGAACCACGTTAGAATGTTTTTTTACTTGGAGGCAGTACGCAATCTTCTCCAATCAAAATCCATACAGAATTGGTCGTGTTCCAGTTTCTTGGAGGATTCAATAAACGTATTCAAAAAGAAAACTTTGCACCGTAATATTCATAAAGCTCCATCTGATCCATGAGTTAAAAGAGTGTTAACCAAATGCGATGGAATCATAGGTGATACGGGCGTGATTCGGTCATTGTTATGTCATGATATTCTTGTCAAATCGTTCTTGGGAATATGCGGTTTTGGTGTGAATTAGAGGATGGCGGAAAAAAAAGAACATGAGGTGTGAAAAATAGGACGTTTTCAGTTTTTGCAGTTGGTAGACATGACCTCCTCGTGCAAGTAGTAAATTAGATATCGCAACAGCTAAAGGGCAGGTATCGAGAAAGGAGAAGGGCTACAAGAAGCTAGCGAGGATAGTCCGAATTAGGGTTACCGTTCAAACTTCATAGGCAAGCCTACCCTAGCACGTCAACAGAGTATGGGGCCAATTTGGAACTTGACAGCTGAGTTAATTGTATGAATTGGATGAGAAAATGAAGGCAGACAAAATCTTAATTTCTCCCTCGGCGCCACGACGACGCCAATCACGTTGACGATAAACCAAAAGCATTTGATAATAACCCCCATTCATTCGATTATCGGGACTGAAAAAGCGACGATAAGAGCTCCATGGTAGTTAATTCGGTTGCACGGTATATAGTGGAAAGCGAATGCCCAACACAGTTTGGGAAACGCCAAAACCAGTCACCGCCTGAGGTATATCAACAACTGATTGACATGCACAAACGGTGGCAGGTAATTAGCTAATAGGGTATTCAGTCACAGTATTCACTATATTATCCACACGAACGGGAATCATGAAACCATGGGAGCTACATTCAGCAAGGCAACTGTTCAACACTCTAACGAGACGGAAACTAGGGCTTAAAAAGGTTCCACTTCAGCTGATTTCGTTTGACGTAGAATGGTAGGTTTTATTCTCGGACTCTCTGCAGGCTTACAGGGCGCGAGCGGCTGAAGTCCTTTCTGCCAAATAATTCTTAATGATAAATAACCTTTGTTCTCATTTAATTTATATTTATATTCTTGTTAATTGGACCCTGGGTCCGTACTATAAATAAATAAATAAATAGGCATACCGTGAATGGCGAAAACATTCAGAAGTGGCGACAACCTGAATGGCGTCAGCTCTTTAATCAACTCGATCACTTCTACGAAATGATTTCAGTAGACTCTGCTACAAGAATCATTCGATCGCGTGTATGAGGCAGATGGAACTGTCTCTCATCTGCATCGTTGCATGTCCTCAGAAGGGCCAAACTCAAGCCCAATGATCTCAAACCAGAGGAAAATATGGATTATTACCGGGAGAAACGAAAATTTCAGATACAGAAAAAAGCGGGGATCGCCTTCTGTTTATTGTCATGTAATTTTAGAATGGATCTCAAATTGGCCCATGGTTTTTACGTACAACACTGGTACGCGAGACCAAGAATTTCCACCACTCATTTCCACATATAAGCCAGGTTCAGGGACAAAAACTATAAGCTATATTAGGGAGTTACCCTGAACTCGCAGATTACATTCTGGGAGAACATTTAAAAAAAAAACAGCTGACCAAATAGCGGAGAAGACAGCAGCCCTCAGCCGCTTCATGGCGCATGCCTCTGGACCAAGGTAGCGGAAGCCGTGGATTCTTACGTCGATAACCTACTCTAGTAATTACTAATTCTCCTGTTAAGAAGCAGAAGTCTAGGCTGATACAATAAGAACGGCCAGCTGTGAAAAACGCAGAGCGTGGGAGCCTCTAGTACATTGTCATAGACATAGACAGGTGTCTTTGACAGGGATTATCCCCTCCATCTACTGGCTGCCAAAAGAACCCTCAATATCACCAATATTCTGGGTGGAGAAAGTTTTAATTTTAGTTAGTTATATAGAAAAATCCTTGTTACGCTTGTAAATTGTATCCCATTTTGGAAGGGGGGGGGGTGTTAGCGTAATCGGTCTTTTGGTGATAAGCCTCGACAACTGGATCAAATAGTTCCCCAAAATACTTTCACCCCGCCAATGAACATTTTTCTTGAAGATCAGGAGACGTCCGGAAAGTGGGTTAGAGCATTTCTCAGAAGAAGATACCGGCGGAGGGAAATGCATTGAGAAACTCCGAACGGGCGAATATAAAGCCTTTAGTCGGGGCGATTCAGGTGATATAGGGCCGAAAGGGTGGACTCATCGAAGATTTAAAGATGGCGATTCTAAGTTAAGGAACAAGAGAACGACTATTAGGTGGCACCTTCTATCGAAGGGAGTCCGTTATCGCGTTTTCTCCCCTCAATTCCTCTGATGCCCAGGTACAAATCACCTCCGAAAGGATTCGTTCTCCGGCGTCCACAGCCCTTTCTGAAGCAAAAAACCTCCCCTATAAATGGGTTGTACGTCTAACCACTAGATCTCCAATGGGCATTCATCTGATTAAAACCCCTCGTGAAGAGTTCCCTCCGGATAAATAGCGCGTTTTTTACTCCGCTGTAGGTAAGAGCATTTGCGCCTAAAAGACCCGAATGGGCACTAAAAGTTTCACGTAGAAGAAAAAAACGACTTTGAATTCCACAGTAAGAACGTTTTTTTGCATCCGTCGGCCCGCCAATAAAAAAGCGGCAATTATCGAGAAAACGCTCAAAGGTTCGCATCACACCCTCAAACCGATAAGACAGCAATAAATAAGCACTATTCAAATGGACCACTTTTGAAGGAAGTTTAGGACGCAGTAAACCTCCTAATGTGTCACGTTTGCGCTGTCAGTATTAAACTTCGTTGCTCAGTGTAGCAAAGTGAAATGTCCCGGCTATTTGCGTCTTTACGATTTCTGAAAGGATCAGCACTGAAAATGGTAGTCGACTGGTTATTACGGGAACCGGCAGAATCTCAATAAACGGGGTAAATTAGGCGCGGACGTACAACAGAGGCGCTCAAGAGTATTGGTTCGAAAAGTCTGTTATCGAAACGGGAACTATTTACGTCATTCAATTGTTTTCCGTCAATCTGCAGTGAAAGAACAGTTACTGAGAGAATTTATCATGAATGCTGATGTCGACTATGGTACTTAGGGCTTTCACTGTTCCTTGGCCTCTGATGAGTCTTCGTACAAAGTAGCTAATCATTAAAAAAAGTATGATACTAGTTTTCAATTGAATTTTCCTTGACCAGTTTTATTCTGCTTTCTGGGAACTTGTAGTAAACACGCTATACATAAATCTAGAATGGTTCATCAGCGTGGTTTTTTTTTTTTTTTAATGAATAATTAACCTATGTTTTTATGCAAAAGGCCAACCTCTCCGATTTGGCTCAAAATTCTTTTCTGGACGTTTCATGGTGTCTAGATCAAAAAACGCTGCAAATTCTTACACGCGGGTTGGTTATTCCTCGGACCAGGCGCATGGAGACTCATTTCTTCAACATGGGGTAAATGGGGAAAGCAGTGGGTACGGCGGGTCCCAGACCCATTCCAATCGATTTAGGATCCAAATTTTGTGAAAAATGATACCCCACACGCCTAGATTACAGAATCTCGAAAACTCACATTCGAAATGGGTAGATAGGCACCCATTTTGACCCATAACCGTATCCAGAGGGCGCCAATTGTTACGGGACCCATCTCATTGGATTCAGCGTCCAAAAGTAAGTGGAAAATCATACTCTACACGCCTAGGTAGCAGAAATGTCGAAAACACATATTCAAACATGGGGATAATGGGGGAAGCAGTGGGTGTGGCGGTCAATAATTTAGTGGAAAATGATACCCCACACGCCTAGGTACCAGAAATCTCGAAAACACATATTCGAAATGGGTAATAGATGCGCATTTTGACCCATACCTCCCCTAATGGGTGCCAATCGTTCTGGGACCCATTACATTGGATTCAGCGTCCAGAATTTAGTGGAAAATGACACCCCACACACCGAGATTGCAAAAAATCTCAAAAATCCATTTTTCGAAATTCACATTTTGACCCCTACCCCACCAGCGACCTTTTTTGGTATAATGCATCGGGTCAATCACCAAAATGAGGAGGGTGGTTTTTACGACTCGGCTCGCGGGCAAGCAATGTTGGGGTGTCTAAGAACACCCTCACCTCTGCGAATCACAATCAACAAGCCTTCATGCGTGTACGAGATAAACTATGTGAGAACTTTTCCAGTGAACAAGTAAAATACGTTTTTGTTTTCAGTTTTATAAATCTGGAGGAATTCCGTTGGTAATTAATGGAGCATCGATATAAATTAATGTGAACTGAAGTTCTACAGGTTTAAGGAGTCTATTGGAAGGAATTCCTTTTTCAAGTTCCCAATCCAAAGTCACCTTTTACAAATCAACCTCACAGCGCAATTAAACTTCTAATGGAACCCGTTTGAACGCCGCTGAATTGCTTCCTTCGGTAACTTCGTATTAAACGTGAAAATCAGAGTGAAAACTCTGAAAACATGCCTTTCATTTCGAGTTTCTTCAATTCACGATCGGGTCACTCGAGAACAAAGTTTAAACGAGTTAACCGTAGTCGAGATTCGGCAAGTGGGAGGTGGTGGGATTTTTTTTCGACTGCAAAGCAAATTCTTAGCGCGCTTATAATAAATCCGTGGATTTCACAGCATGGACCATACAAATAAAATCAATGGAGAGAAAAGCAGATTGTTCATAGTTGTTAGGTAGTTGACAATTAATTATGTCCTGTGTCAGATCTCACCACTCTTAGTACCTATAATGAGAAGTAGAATAACAAAATAGAAGCACTACTCAATATTATATCCAATACACAGTATTCATTTACACGATATATCGTTGAATATGTATTTTATAATAAGTTGAGCACTGTTCCGATCAAGGTTTTCTTCCCATTTCCGTTCCACCACATCCTCACCATCTCTCTGCAGAAATCGATATCAATCGCTTTTAAATTCAAATTGCCCCTCACCCGCCGCAGAGAATACCTGTAAAGGTTTTTCACCTTTTTGCTCTCCTCCGAAGAATGGGGTTTCGAATAAAATGCGATTGCCTGCGAGGTAGCGACGAAGGTATCGAGAGCAAAAGGAGCCTCCAGCCATTGATATGCTAATGAAAGTGACGAAAATCACCCAATAGAGGCCCCATAAAAGGAAATGGGGCAACAAAGCTGTGGCGGAGCGCACGGGAAGTAGGACATAAAACAGAAAGAGTTTAGATGAATTGAAATAAGAACAAGATTGTTTCCTTTACTGGGGCTATTTTATGCTGCTTCGGAAAAGATACGTACGACTCTCAGTGTTTACGTGGTTCAGGGGTAGTTGTACAGTACAACAGAGACCACATCACATGACGAGGTAATCAATACAAGACCTGAAGGGAGGCTGTAGTTTTTATGTTGTCGTAAGGAAGAAGGGCACCGAATGCCCAAGGGAGACCAAGTCGGCCAAGGGCAGGTCGGACACAAATTTTCCATAAGGGGAGAAACATGAAGTTGTTTTGGGGAGAAAAAGCCGAGCCACGGTGAGCGGGTAGGTACCTAGTTCGAGTTGCTCTCGCAGCCAAACTGTTATTTATGGTGTTTCCATTAAGTCAACATCTCCCCTTCAGTTTTCCACCAGCTGGGGTTTTCTCCCTAATTCCACCGAGGGCCGAAACCTGTCTGCAGTTTTTGAATAATGTATTTCATCAAAGGGAACCTCCCAGTTTCCAGTTTTACCGGCCTCGGTATTTGAATTTCCCGATACAGGGGATCATGACAAAACCAGTAATACACGGTGGTAAGATCAACATGAACCATGTATCAGATTTCGAGAACTGTTCCCTCATAACGTATTTCCTACGTCCGTTCTCGAAGCTGATGATATTTTCTCACAATAAACATTATGTTGCTATTACTGTGCCATTTTCGTGGTCTTAGATATCGAGTCGTAGTGGAATTCGAAGGTGAAATTATTCAAACCGATCATCTATAGCGCATATTGCTGACTTTGTAACCGAGTTAAACTATGAACAAGCATTGGATGCTAACTCACGCCATAAGGAACAATATATTTTTATTATAATTCATTTTATTAGGATCCCCATATATGTAACAGTACAATAGGATTAAGCAAATGAAACAAGAAACAAAATTATTTTCTTGAATAGATTGGAAACAAAATATTCTTAGATATAAAGCAGCACGGCAGTTGTATAATATAAAATAATGAATGAAGTAACTATCGAATGGAGCCTCTGCTTACTAGCCATATCGTACCGCAATTTTTTCCCCAAAAATTTAGATTAATCGCCTGCAATAAACCGTGTTGTTCATTCATTCATTCAATGATTCTATCCGACAAAGGATTTAATTCATACACAATACCATTCTCATCCTCTTCCATTATTCTCTCTTTTCACAAGTAATGTCCACTATCCGGAGTGTAATTGTGGGTCTGTGGGTGAGAAACAATCGATATCCTCATGAAACTATCCGAAGAACGAGGCGGCGTTACTTGTACAAATCCACCTCAACTACAGCCTGTGTGATGGAGAAGGTAGGTTTGATACAGGTTCCTGCCGTTTACGACCGTTTCCAACACGGCAACCGCATTATCACGCTCGTGTGACGTCATTGACTCGCTAGGGATGGGCGGGAATGACCCGGTGTCACGTTCGAAGAGACGCCTTCGTTATGACCCAACCCAAGGGCGACAGGCGACATCCCTTACATCAGAATCCCACGAAGCCCTTCCACGAGTCTTCTTCCACTCGATCATATGAGCGCCAGGGTAATAATGCTGATATCCGATCGTTGGTGGTGTTTCTTAATTTAAAAGAATAGAACATATTAATCATAATCGATTCACGTGGGTGATAACTATTGTTATGATCACACAAACAAGATTTTGTCTTATTCTGCGCCCATTCTTGACGATATTTGGTTTACCACTGACTGAATTATACAAATTGAAGCGTAAGAGTGTACAATGGTCAATAATGGTCGGGATTGCTCACAGAGACGAATGAACATCGTTACAATAAGCTAAAATATATTTTTCCACGTGATTCCGTTGTCTGTTTAAGGTTTCAGGAGATTTTCATGACCCAACGCGAAAGAGATATTTCTTATTAATCAATACACTGTAGCGAGAACGTTAGCAACTTATTCATTTTCTCGTTTAACTTTTCAAAACAGCGAGGTAACTATTAGATCCAAGAAGACCCTTCAGAGTTCCAAATTTCTATTCGAGCGAAAAGGACGACGCACCTATTGATGATTTCGTGAGAAGGCGCTTTCTCAGAAGTTTATAGGATTTGCACTTTGGAGTTGGTAGTCTGGGTCTCTCGGTTATTTAATTAATGTGATGGGCTTAAAATCAGAGCTTCCATCACTCCGAAGGGGTGTGAGAGGAGATAAGAAGACTTCTCGGCCCGTTAACCACCGACACATATTTCTCCAGGCTGGATTCCTCGTATATTGAACCGTCAGCGGGTGGAGGGGGTGGGAAAAGCGACCTCATATTAGCTGATATCAACCTCCCTGACGCCGTTCTTGTTCCAGGCTCCTGCTTTTCTGACTCCCAACTTCAATATAATCACCCCGTAACCCATCTCACAATATTGATGGAACCCCTTCGGAAATTAATCTCGCTGAGAGGGAACATTCTGAAAATCGACGGTTTCTGTATGATCGCGACCAATTGTGAAAAGAATCACCAAATCAAAGGTAATAGGCTCATCACTCATCGGCTATCCACTTTCTTTTCTTAGTGTAGGCAATAAACTCCATCAAATTACTTTTACATCAAACCAAACCACCTCCGCTGCCTGATAGACCGTACTCAACTGCACCAAATCACAACTTTCGGAGTCCCTATGAATGCAACGGTTCAGTTCGGTATTATAGCAGATTAGCAGTAAGTTGTAGGTGGGAGTGGGTAATTTGGAATAAGTGCACCCACTATCAGTGACTCAGTAGCTTCTCCATGAGCAGGATTCGAGGAAGTCTTAAAAATGGCAAATTAGAAAACCTAGTAAAACTTCGTCATTGCCTTATACTTATACTTTTTCTAAGATATGACATCCAGAAGTACCTCTCGATCAATCAGCAAATTATGTCGTCGTGAAGTTCAGTAAAATTGGAACGAATTTCTCGGATTGTTACCATAATCATGATCACAAAGATCTGCGAGAAATCTTAGCAACCGGCATAGTTGTAGACCTCAGTGCAATTTGAGATCAAGCGCATTCTATTGCACTGTTTGCTATCAGTGGATTGTAATTGAGTTCAGGAAGCCGTGCTAATTGATACACCTACTTCATTTGATCAATAACATTCTCAATCCCAAGTAATCCGATTACAGATGCTATTATCACGAAGAGCCGCTCAGTGCAGTGAACTGAATAAGCAGGCGGAAATCGGAAGGAGAATGGCAAGAAAGGAACTACTAATTCGCCATTCAATTTGGAATTATGATTTTACCAAGCCAAGAAGCTAGTTTAAAGCAAATAATTCAGCATCTATTACAAAATCGGGATTTGTACCTTTCTGAATGAGCGGAAGAGCCAACGAGGTGAAAGAAATTATTTTGATTGTCATTTTTGTGAAATAATTCTCTAAGTGGACATGAAAGACCCAGTTAACGCGATAGACGAGTAATCCGGTGACCATAAAGGGTTAGCTTCCAGAAATGCAATACGCACAGTCCATAGTCCATTGGTACATATTATAGTGTATGTATAATACTCCTTCTTGGCTCGATATATGACATCTGTTACCTTCTTATGTTAGATTCTTATCGCATTTCTTCACCAATATGAATTTGGCTCGTCCGTGCAACACCTTAGTGAGGTTTAGGATTAACGTATTGTCCAGAAACCCTGGAAATCCAGTACACTCACCGCTTCTCACCAGATTTTCAAGCTCGTGAAGTATATGGTCCCACGGAAATTAAATGGATTGTTTACATCATGAGTGCCAAACTCTATTGAACGCTCCCTGTAGTTTGTTTAAGAGAAAAATCCCTTTCACCGAAATTACTTCCCCACTCAAGGACGGAGGCCTTATTTACAGAAAAGAGTTTATATACGAAGCTACAGCGCTGTACACTAACTTATGCGGGGCAACAAATGAGGTTGGACATTTATTGACCAGGGAAAACTCGGAAGGGCTGGGAAACCTCTCTCTAAGAGGCGTCTGGCACTTCCCAAGTTTCTCCTCGCACTTTGTATCCCCGCGGTCTACTTGTTCGGAAAACCCTTTCCTTCCAATTTTCTTTTCTGTTTTTCGTCCTTTAGGCCTCAAAGCGCATTTTCTGAAGAGGTCCTGCGCTAATTTCCTTACCTTGTAAACACTCTTGCTTCCACAACAAACATTAACTGTTCTACAATCAATTTCATGCAATAGAACCACCAAAGCCGTCTCCATTACAACCCTCCATGTTCGTAGTTTTATGACGAGCAGGAGGGCCAATACAGTCGATAGAATGTGGGCGAGGCCTGAGCGAACTCAGTCGCATATAAAATTCATCCAGAACAGTTGGTACTGAGGGAAAGGGGTTTTGAAGGGAAAATACGCTTAGGATAAAAGGTTTTCCCCGGCGTTCGGAGTCGAATTGAGTTTTTCACCTGTCGTTTACCCGAGCCCCGAATAAAAACGTTATCTCGTTGTCGTCGTCTGTAGGTTCGAGTTGCATATTTTATCACACAAATATTCCCTGAAGAAGATTACTGCAATTGGATAAAGAATACAGTTGAAAACACGAACATACATTAGTGCGATTGAGAGAGGGCGTTAAAATTTGTTAAAATGAAAACATAATTTCTCTAGCAATCTGTTCAAAGTCACGTGCTCAAATTGTCTATTTTAAATAAGATACAATATTAACAGTAGCATCACATCATTTATACGAATAAATAAGTTTGATGGGGGTCCGAACTTGAACAAACTCGGACATGAATTTATGGAAAGGGGTTGCTAAGAATTCCCATCCCCTTCCACTATTAAATTTCTGGTTCTGCCACTGTACAAAGTGCCAACTTGAGGTTGTGGTTAGTCAGCAATGTCGGTGATGTCCGTTCAAGAAACGGACAGCGTAAAAACAAAATTTATCTCCGACAACATTTTGAATCTTTCACGCATCTACATGATAGTTTGCTGCGCAAGAAGAGATCCAAAAAGCCTTGCTAAGCTCGAGCTCATGGTGGTTAAGAGCTGCTCTCATCCAACTTCCAACCTACGATCCTGCTATCGATAATGAATCGAGATATCCCCGCATTACACCGCAGCCTGTCGAAAATGGGGGGACTGTAGAAAGGAACTTTCGCGTCGCCTAAAAAAGGGTCGCTAGATCTCATCTGACACTCCCGCATTGAACATCTTTATCTGCGAGATAAAGTTAGTCCTTCCACCTTTGCTCCACACGCGTAATACAAGGCGAAAAGGTAAAGCCCTTGCCTTGGCGTTAATACCTATCTATACATTTACCCTCGTGTAACCTCCTTCTTTTCCTCCTCCGTTCGAAATAACCCCCCTCCACCCCATTGGCTCGCTTTTGGCTTCTCTTCGCAAAAGGAAAGAAAGGTATTAGGAACTCCCAATATAGGCCAGAGGTGAACTTTGGAGTCCGATCTTTTAGAAACGGTGGCTCCCTCTGGAGACCTTTGGTTTATCACGCCTTTCTAACTCCTTCCGCTTTTCAACCTAGTTCTTGCGTTTTATTCTTTTTTTTTTTTTTCGTTCAATCCCTTTCATCTCTCTTCCCTCCCTTGTAAATCCGGTCTTACAGGATCTCCTTGCGTCAGTCTAACCTGGCCAAAAGTTTCTTCGGAAATGATGTGAATGTACATTTCTTACCTCCTTATTGAAGTAATCCATTGAAGAGTACGAATCGAAACGTACGTTTATTTCTGGTACAGGTAGAAGCTTGCAGACTCAGGAGAAAGGGGTGGGGGTGGGTTTAATGTGCGAGGTTTTCTACGGGAAGCAGATTCTGGAGCACATGCGTGTTTTCATATTACTCATTTTATACTCTATAAAAACTAAGAATGAGAAAGTTTGTGAAAAACGTTTTTTTTTTTTTTTTTTTTTTTTTTTTTTTTTTTGAGAAGGATACACAGGTGTGCTGTTTCAATAAGAATGATGAACCATTGAATTCATCACAGAAGCAACAAGTTTACAAGTTTCAGTTTAACCGAATCTCAACTAAAATTCATTAGGCGAATCAGATTACTCGAATAGTATATTGAATAATATCCAAAAGTTGCACGAATATATATTTTACGGAGCGTATTGAATGAGCGATGATGAAATGATATTCAGTAGTAGCTGTGTATGTATTCTGAATGTGGCTCAACTCTAATCGAACCCAAATGGATTACAAAGTTCTTTCTCACTCACCCTCACTCCCTCTCGCTATTCCATATCATCACGAACATGGATGAAAGTCAGCAAATATACAAGAATAATGCTTCAAAGACAGGTGAAACTCCCAACGAAAAATCGAATGAATGAGAAGAGGAGAAACGGTGAATATCACACTGTGGCCGTTGAACTCACGATTGCACGTTCTAAAGGTACCCCCGCTGATAAATTGGAACGATAGAAAACAAACTCACCGCCACTCCACCCACGGTGGTTTTTTTCAAAGTATTTTTTTGTATTTTCTGTTCGACTTTTCCAAAGGATTTTTATCACCCAGAAACGCCGATTGAATGTTTATTCAATTCGACGAACGTCAGATAGGTCAAATTGAATGGATTGTCCCAAGCGGTGAGAACCGGCTCTGCGTACAAGAGATAAAATAGAACGAGATTTTTTTTTTTTTTTTTTTTTTTTTCAAACGAAAAAAGTTTTTGGTTTTGTTTTATTCCCCAAACCTTGACGGATTGCTTATGCTAGAACATGCGAAATCGGGGTGACCATAGAGTACAACGTACCGAATAGAAATATATCGTTAGGTGAATAAATTTTTTGTGTAGAGAGAGCTCTACATTTCATCTTCTGCCATAATTGCATCATTTCACATTCGTTAGCTGTCAGCCAAGGAACCTCGACTTGACCGCGAATCCCATTGATCGAGAAAATGCGACTCTACATTTAAGGAAGCCACCCGAGTTGAGATGGAAACCTACGCCAGATTCTCAATGGAATTTGCGAATCCCCGAGAACATTAAGGGGTATCAAAACTTCCTTTAACACCTCCAAGACGATCCCTCTCCGTTCCGGTGCGTTCCGGGAATAAATTAGCATTCCCTGTATTAATTGCATGTTAAAGTCAAGGTGGTTTTGGTCTTAAAGCCAGTTGCGGGGCTTAACATAACCTATATTAATTGTAGACTCGGGTCTCACCAAGTCCTCTTCATGGCACATTGCCGGAAGTTGAGCAGTAACGAGAGGTGGAAAGACGGTGGCGGGGGGGGGGGGGGGCTGAGGTTAAGTTTAGCATAAACGGTTGACAAAAGTTCCTTCGATTTGCATGTAGAACGCAAAGCGATGATTCCCAATTTTCATTCTCTTCGAGGTCTCTTTGTGCAAATTCATTCTTGCCAAGCTTCTTATGAGAACTACTTAGCTTCCCTTTACCCCAAATAATCCAATTTTAGGCAGAATTTCAGTGATAACTGAGCAGTTTGGACATACCCCTGGTTCGTTGGCTGAAGTTGTCTGAAAAGTTTTCTAAAGTCCGTTTTGTTGCTGCCAACGCACTGATGTGATATGTTTGGTGTTTATATTACCGGTCAACAATATTCCACTTTTTCATAAATGAAATGTTAATATCAGGGTATACAGTTATTATGAGAAACCTTATATTTTAACTTGAATGAAACGTTCAATTCTCGAACCAGGAGCATGAATACGTATTCCAATCGATTCAGCGTCCACAATTTAGGGGAAAATGATACCTCACTCGCCTAGGTACAAGAAATCTCGAAATCACACATTCAGAACGGGTAGATAGATATCCATTTTGACCCATTACCTCTTTCAGTGGGCGCCAATCGTTTGAAGACCCATCTCATTCAAAATTTAATAGAACACAATACCCCACACGCTTATATCGCCAAATCTCTCTCTTCTTGAAATACACATTTTGACCCCTAAACCTCCCTTCCCTCCACCCATTTTGGTCCGATCAAGCTAAATAGTTTTGAGGACCGATTAGAGCCGGAAATGGGTCCCTGACCAAAATTTCAGATTTGTACACTATTTTCTATTACCAAAATCGGCGTGGACGACGGACGGACATTTTCTTATTTTGATCTAGACACCGAATCAAGGAGACTTGACTTTTACATGAAAACCGGTTGATCATTCAAGGAATAACCAACCAAAACGCTGGGAATAATCGCACAATGGTTTATAATTGAACTGGTTTATTTTTATTGGGGAATCTCGCTCGAATGGAAAAACTGAGGGGTATTCAAACTTTATAACTATGCTCTATGGGATTATAACATTTTTTGAGGGGTACGAGTGTTGCTACCACGAAATCCTACTGTATGACAACAACAAAAACCTGAAATTGAATGAATCGTTCTGTCTGACATAGGTATATTATTAGACCAATTACTTGCGGCGATTGATTCTGAGGGTAATGATGGTAGTAATTTCTTACATGAAGGTTTACTCCTATTGACTTTTAACGCAAATTGATTTTTCTTTGTTAATAAACGATCCTTTTATTACCGGTCGTCAGGCTCAGTGTTTACAAAGGTTAGTAAACAATTTCATCAGTGGTCGAAGCTCGTAATCGTTACTTCGTTAGTACTTAGTTAGTGAAGATAACCACGGGTTGAAGATTGGCAACTTTAGATATGTCTGTAGGGAGGGGAGGGGAGGTCTACATCAGTAGGTTGTCAACATGTTACTGTAGAAACTTCAAAAAGCAGGTTTTCTCTTCTGGGCAGACGATGCAAGAGCATGAAGTTAGCGGTTGGAGGCTTCAAGTCCCCCTCTTTCCCTCTGGTTTCATGCCAATGATGAAAGGAACAATAGTCTATGAGCAAATCAACTAGATTGGCATGATTTTTTTCCATTTTCTGCCAAGGAGGGAAAAACCAATTTGGTCGACTTGAGGTCAACGGCCCATGCTGTTGGAGGAGTACAAATGAAACGCTGAGAGTGACTGAAACGGAAAGAACTGCCGGGAAGGAAGAAAGTGACAAAGATGGAGTTATAAGGGTGGCGAAGGGAGGTGCAGAAGTGAGTGATGAGGGCAAGGAAAGAGACCTCGGGTTGTTTCTCTCACTTTTCTACTTGTTTCCCCGCCACTCGTCTTATTCCTTCAGTTTTTCTTTCCAGTTCTTCTTTAATAAAGTTTCTTTTCCCCTCCTACTCCTCATCCTTTTGCACCACTCAATACTCCTTACCATCATCATAGGAGCCAGGGAGGAGGTGGTCGCTTTTTGTCTCAAAACTTGATACGTTCAATAGGATTTTCACCATGGGAACGGAGAGCTTTGGCGTCCTTCCTAGCTTCCTCCAGCACTTCTACAGGCCTCTTTTTTACGAGGAAAAATTATATCTAGGCCAGAGCGAGGAAAAAAAACTAACTTTCCAACCTCTTCCAAGTTGAAGGACGGGGAACTAATATCCAAGGAAAGAAAATTAAGGTTTTTACAGTGTAGGGAACAAGAAGAACTGAAGAGGGAGCGAAGGTAGCCGATAAAGAAGGAAAACGAAAGAAGACAAACGAAGAGAGATGAGGCGGTATGTACTTGATACTGTTTCAATCAAATCAGCTATAATGATAATATAGAGACAGATGCAATAAACACCACATCCATCGAGGCGGGGGATTCATTTACATTTGAGAAGATGCCCTTTTAACATTTAGTAATGATAAACAACAGTGCTAATATTAGAGAGGTTGATTTCTGGCACGAAAAAATCCGTTGGTGAACGGATACTAGGCCTTCACGTGAATAGGAGTGTGCTTTTGGGTCGTGTTGCAACAAGGACTTATACTATGAAACGTATAGGTGAACTAGAAAGTGCAATTTGCAGGAAATAGTGTGGAATGAGGCCACATTCTCATCCCTCTCTCTTAGCCCCGTTATACACAACAGTTGTTAGCGCGCACGGTTTTTCTTGATATCCTCCGTGAAATCACGGTAGGCTTCAATAAAAGCAGGTAAATTACTTAATTATAAATAAGCATCTCTTCACACGGTCCGAGCTCAACTGCTACCCCGAAATTCTCGAGCGAACGATTAAATCGACATATCACTGTATGAAAATTTTCAAATCTCCAACGTCCATCTTCACCTGGAGTCCATTTTATTCTCACTTCTACCTAATCCCTTTCCCTTCCTGTGGAAACTCACACAAGGACTCGCCAGGGTTTTCAATTGAATTTGCCGGTCCTCAAACTCCGCTCCCGCTTCCAGTCGACCACGTTTGAGCACATTACGGCCCCTGACACTCTTTTTCTCGAGGGACGTTATTTAATTAAAGGGCGCTCGGGCTGCTCTTTTGTCATGGGAAACCTACCAAACATTCGCCTCTCCCTCTTCCCACGCCACCACTTTACACGTCCTTTCTTTCACAGTAAATGCGCAATGACCGTTATCAGCTTTCCGCGCGGGTTTTTTTTCTTTCCCATGCATTGTACATTTTATAACCGACCGTTGGTAATGGGCGCTGACTGTAAAACATGCATAGAATCTTGAATATTTTATTTCCACATTGTTGTCCCGTTAATCAGAAACGCATTCAGGCAAATACGACTGAATACAACACGAGACCAGATCCAAACACATTCGTTTTTTCAAATACGGTTGCGTTTGTATCGTGCAAATAAATATTTATAATTATATATTATGTGAATTATTATTCTACTACGATCTACACTGGTCTTATTTTACCAACAAAGATATTTTTTTAAATAATTAAAACATTTTGGCCTATTCATGGCAAGAAGTTAGTTTTTATAGAACGAATTCAAAAATTTGAGTATCAAAAGCCCGAATTTGGAGTCATAAAAGCTGGTGAAATTTTAGCATCTATATTTTGAGTAAATATACGAGTATTTAGCAAGAATCTTTGGTAAAGTTTCTTCCCTGAGCGCTTAAACAAGCAGGAGGTGGTTAGGAATCGAAGTAAGGTCTCCTGACTCCTCTCTTTTAAGAATTTTAAAATAAGAAAGTTATGACCATTTTTAATCATATTAATGATACGCAATATTTATTCAGGTGTGATACATTATACATTCGAGTACGCTATATTTTCATCAATTCTGATAGGTATTCTTCAGTTACTGCAGCTTAGACAGACTGTTTCAAAACCACACATATCGATCTAAAAGTAGATTTTTTTGTACTTCAAAAATATGTAAAGAGTCCAAAGAAAAGAAGAAAAATTGGAGGTCTTGGGGTATTCTGTCATCATTTTTTGTCGTAAGTTACACCGTATAATCAATTATGAAAAGAGGATACGACCAATCAAAGCCACGTATAACGTTCAGCCAAGGCCACTAAGTGACTTTAACAAAGAAGGATCCTGTATAAAATACATTTATGAGCACATTACATGAAACATGTCCATTTTTTAGTCAACTCCACAGGCTTGGAAAAGGGATAGCGAATCGTACGGTGCGGAATCAGATGCACGGATCTTCGGAGTCCTTTCTGTAACAGGGCGTAGCTTTGTAAACGAAAGCAATAAGCTCCGACACCAGCGGGGTGACAACTCCTTCTCGTGAGAAGTTCTTGGTTGGAACCTTGCACAACAAGTTGCCTTGCGATCCACTCAAAGCCGCCCAAACTATCGGTTCGAAGACGGTTTTAGCATTCCAACATCCCTCTGATGTTTGCTGTTCTCCTCCAGATGCCTTACCCCCACGGGTAATGACGTAACAACAATGGCAAACGAGGCTAAAGGTTTGAACTGGCAAATCGTACGATGCATAAACCACGATGAAGCCCTAATTTATGCTGGAGTTTCCTCTTCTTGTTTGTTTCTCGATCCAGTATTATAGTTTCACAGCAATAATCGCTTTACCCCTACAACTTCTACACAACTATAGTTCGAATCTCACAGTTTATTTATAACTGTAACTCTAAATACGAAACTTACTCAACTAAACGCAGCTAATTCGTCCGCAAGGTTTATAGGTCCTATCCTTCGAATCATCTCGCCCGTGAGGGGAGTAGTCCCGCCGATAAGACAGGAGAATGGAGTTTAACACGTGGTGTTTGCGATTTTTACCTATTTAAATCAATACAATAAATTTAAGTGTAGAGAGAAATTCAAAAATTAACCTATTAATAGGGGGGGGGGGAGGGGGCGAAGGATATCTGATTCAACGAATCTTTTGCAGGCAGCTTCGATTAGAATTTTCCAGGATACCTGAAATTTCGCCTCAATAGAATCCCATCCTAAAAACGTGTATACAGATCACAGCCCACAAAGGAATGTTGGGGATACACTTTTTAAATAAATTGATTTTTCAAAAACAGGATAAAGATAAGTTTTCTCCCTGCGGGATGGCGTTTGGCCTGAAACATACCTTGTCACTACTAGATCAACCAGATCTAGTTTTTTTTTTCTTTAATACGAAAAAAGTACAATCACTTTCAATTTGTCACACTAATAGGATCATCTGTAGAGCTAATACGGGTCCAGAGACTAATTATTCCATGTTTATTGTACAACCATACTACTTCTTCGCCTAAACTATACGGTATACGAGAGTTAAGGGATAACGGACGTTTTATTGTCAGGAGCACCTGGTAAGCAACGCCATTACAACTACTTAGAACATGAGCAAACGAGAGGAAAACAGGTCAGCGAGAAGATAATCCTCACCCCGCGATCATTACACTTTACTGGGGTATTTCTACTATGGTCGAAAAACCTCGATAAGACTCAATCGTGGAGGCAGAGAGGGAAAAGCTCGGAAAATGCACTGCCGTTTTTCAACAATCTCAAGCCCTGGATGGTGAGGCTTCATTAGGGTCAACTATCATTGTGATTCACAGTGAAGCTTCCCTCTTACTCCGGGGAGCTTTTGCCTTGCATGTTTGAACAAGTTTTATTTGGCGCGCGTCCAAGCCCCTTGCCTCTCACCACTGAGGTTTTTTCTAATCCCGTTCCACCCTCTAAAAACAACATGCGTCCCCCCGTGGTAGAGCGCTAATAAAGTTAAAATATTATTTTATTCCATTCTCGCCGTAAAACTCTTTTCAATTGAATCATCGGTCGAGTGCTTTCTCATTTGGACCACCACCAAGCCAGTCATCTTCAATTTTTCATGTTTTTTTTTTTTTTTTTTTCGCGAGTGGATAGGATAAGTATACACAGAACTCTATTGCTTCCTGGACGACAAAAATGGCCTATTATTTTTATTTTCTCACTTTGTTTATATTGGATTTCCAAAACCTGAACAACAGGATGCGTCACCCACAGACCACCAATGAACGGATATCCCACCCTGAGTCATACAGCAGGTCCCGATTTTGTTTATAGACTACTCCATTCATGGCTTTTTTATGAGGCAACGATAATGTCATTAGTTTACGCAGCAATGCCCTCACTTATGCTCAACGGACATTTTCCTCCCCAAGACAAGGATTGTTTACGAGGAAAAAAGAAAAGCATATACCCCCTATACATATAAATACTTATGAAAAATTAATTTAAAAAATCAATTATAACAACAAGAGGCATTTTAAAAAATCCCTATATCACGTTTTGGTTTATTATTCCTAGAATAATCGACCTATGTTCTTGTTGGTGTAATATAATTACTTGTAATAAGCATTATAACAATAACACCAATTTGAGGAAAGAAGGAATTTAAAAATAATACCACAAAATGTATGTACAGTTTACGTGCGTCTGACGCTACTTACATAATATATAATCTGGATTAGAACAAATACAGTTTTTATTAATTAATTCATTAGTATGGGCGGTGAAGGAAGGTATTTTGAAGAAAGATGCACGCCCAATATTTGATCCACTAATCTGGCGTCAACTGACATTGGAGGGCTCATAAGTCGCTTGTGGATTCGTACCTCAATGTGCAATGGTGGAGTCAGAAAACTATCGCAAGTAATTTGCAAAAAGAGTTGTCAGGCTGGAGGTAAATAGAGAGAAGTGGTTAGGAGGCAACATACGATCAGAAAGACAATGGAGGTCATAAACTGGGAATTCCAGGGCTCTAAGGCCAAGGCCTACTCATCATGAGACTGAGGAAATAGGGAGACGCGACGTAAATTTCATATAGTGCCAATCAAGGTCCTCAGATCACTACAAAGACCATTAATCGCAATCCATCTGATTGACCCAAACCATGTATGACGCTCACTCCGATTATACGGTGCAACCCGTGATTTCCTTCTGGCCGCGTCCCACTTCGAATCCTTGTCTTCGTTCTGAAGTCGATAGATGAGCATCTGCGCACTTATTTTTTCCAAACTTTCTTACATACAAGGCATATTTGGACATAATCTATCCAACACCAATTGCCTCTGCGGTAAGTTGAATTTATCTAGGTGAACCCTACTCGGACAACGGTTCGCAAAAACAGGATTTTAGCAAATCTGTGCCAAACTAGAATGGTCTACAGTCCAGTACAACTTGGTCAACACAGGAGGAATGGGATTTTCAAAAGAACTTTCCAAATATTGACACAAACATCCAGATAAGGGGTCGTCTCCTGTCGTCTTGGTCGTCCTTGGTACATAACCCCCTCCTCTTACTTCCTTTTCCTTTCCACTAGTGTCCCCCCAACTTTCACCCCTTTTCAGCCTTGCCACGGAAAGCTTGCCACCGTGGAAAGCTCTCCCGGTCGCTTTTCCTGCGCCAGAGAAATGCCGGATCCCCCGCGACCAGCCCGCAACCGTAATACGGTATCCTCCCCAGGAAAATAAAACGCAAGCTTTACATCCCTCTGTCACGAAAGGAATCTCTGTTTGGGTGGGAGGCCCCGTTGAAGAGAGGGCAGGAATCGCATAAAATACTTGTCACTCCTGTTATTTCTGAGCACTAGCCAAATCTCGCTCGCCCTCTTTTTTCGTATTTGTACGAACGACAGGAAGAGCATTTTTTTCCTATTCCACCCTTAGCTCTGATTTGCTTTCCAACCACCCATTTGCAGGGCCAACAATGTTGATTCAGCACAAATCATTGGAAGGCGTTTTGCATTCATTTGACAAATCCATCGGCAGTTGAGCATTCAGGCAAGAACTCAGATTTTGTATACCAACTGCTAATTGAATAAATAGCATTCAGAACATTTTTTTAGCAAGTAAGAATGGGCAATTTTTTGACATAAATAAAACACATATTTCCGTTCATGTATAAGGTCGATATTTCCGCGTAAAACCTATTTTACGTAGATGCCTATTCTGAACCCATTATGATTAACGCTGAGGTGCCACAGGGGAGACATTTCAATTGATTCAGTGTCCAAAATTTAGTGGAAAACGATACCCAACACGCCTAAATCACCTAAAATCTTAAACATGGGAAAATCAGTAGGTGTGGCGTGTCCTGAGCCTATTCCAATCGATTCAAAATTTATTGGAAAAAGGTACCCCACCCACCTTGAAAAGGTCTGAGAGCCGGAAGTGGGTCCCTGATTTAAACTTCGGATTTTAAAAACATTTTTCTGCTCCAAATAGGCGTGGACGGCGTACGGGGGACGGGCATTAGTTTATTTTGATCTAAACACCCTGAGGAGCCCAGAAAAATATATTGGCCGAATCAGAGAGATTGACTATTTGCATAAAAACATAGGCTGATTATTCAAGGAATAACCAACCAAAACCATAAATTAATAAGATAAGTAATTTGCTGAAGTAGCTAGCGGCCATGGAGTCAATACTTATCAAACCGCAAAATAAATTCCGAGAACCAGTTTCCCTCACTTCAATTTCATCTCTGCATGGCATGAGTATGCCGGTCTGAAGAGAAACAGATATTTAGCAATGATTTCGAAAGTGTTCCATTCACTTTATTACCTACCATAGCTGGGTACAAACAATCTCGAGGGGATCTGACTTGGCCGAAGCAAATTCCGCTTTCAATTGGAACCTGCCCATTTCCATTAGAGTTATTTATTGACATGGTAGAACGAGCAACCACGGGTACTCCCTTCATTCATCTAAAAACCATCCAAGCATTCAATTCAATACTGCGCTGATATAATAATGTAAAACGAGCATCCCGACGGATTTACGTAGGGCTTTCAATTCAACTCTAAGGGATTTCAACGCCAGATTGATAAATAGCGGTAATTTGGGAAATTGGACGATGAGATCGTTTGATTGGGTACGTGAATCCTATACATGGTTCGTTGCTTCGTGGAATCCGGGTATCCACAAGGGATCTAAATTATCGCCAGCCTCCGCTTTTGGAGGCCTTTATCCGTCAGTCGTTATTATTATTTTCCTTTTTTTCGATTTTGGGGGGAGGTGGTTACAGGAGGTTAAGAAAATCTTTATTAGATGTAAGTAGGAGCCGCTCCACAAGGGGGAGATTTTACCCATTAAAGAACACTCACCTCCTTTCCGCCGTTGAGGCCGAGCTCGGCGCATTTTGATAATTAATTGATAAATTTATTTCAATATAAGAACAATTAATTTTCACTTAAAATGCTAGAGAGCTACAGCTTCCTGTAAGTTATACTTGTACCAGGAGCTTGAGTCAGAAAATTTGAAAAAGTACATCCAATATGTATACTATTTTTTTTCTTCAAAAATTAGTTCTTTTTATGAAATGCCTAAAAGTGAGATTGATCATTGAGTAATATTTACGTTGATAACCACGAATGTAGAGGCAGCGTTCCTCTAGGATTTTTGATAATCTCATCTGTAAACACCTATCACTCCTGAGTCGGGTTGACTGAGCATTATAATATGTAATTAATCACGTCCATCATTCTATTTTTATTTGCCGAATGCTTTTTGTCGTATACGTAGACCACCGCCTTTTTTTAATGAATTTAAATGTGTGCAGAACTGCAAATTCCTTGTATAATATGACCATAATTGGTCACTATTCTACCCCGTGGCTGCAAATGCATCATAGCAGTCTTTTGAAATCAGTTGACAAGAAATTACCGTATTCAACACATTACTACCGAGTATTGGTGGCTTCCTTGATGACGGGCAGCCTGAAGGTGGGTAAAACTTGATTCCAGCCCTACCTGTGCTACCTGAGCAGGTTATTTGGCTGTTATAGGCCATCAACAGCTCTCCTCATCAAGCCTGTTAACCTGGCAGGCATCATGGCAACATCCCCTCCCCATGACTGGGGCTGGGGCAACCGGAAGTCACACTCGCGCCTGGATAAAATCTCCACACTTTTATGAGTAGCTATAAAAGTCCGAGAACAGGCCACCGAACAACAAAAGATTGAATTTCCTCTCATACAAATTTCGTGTACTGATCCAATACTTATGAGCCCGAATGTGACTTTTTGAAGCGCGTAAAACAATTTACTTACCGTTGGAAAAGTGAAAAAAAACTGGGTTATTGAATTGAAAAATTGATTGACGTAGCTGAGAACAATAGTCGAGGTAAAATGAAAATTGAAGACGGCCAGTCGTCGAAAATTAGGCTATTTTCTCGCGAAAGAAATCGGAAATTAAGGTTCCTCTGATTCCGAATGAAGTAAGGGTAGGAAACCGAGTTATAAGGAAGGAAGTACATAATGGAAAGAATGATTGGAAGCTGAAAACATGAAGGAAAGGGCGAGATGAGAGTTCGGGAGGTGGTGGTGCGAAGGGGTTGGAGTCGAAGATGTTCCAGGGAGTAGAGTGTGGAGGGGAATCAATAAAAAGGATTGATGCATGAGGCAAAGGTGGAAGTCCGTGTAAAGATAAGCCCGGGTCCTCCCCTTCCTCACCAGGCCGATCCCTTTTTTGCTCGCAAGTGATGGGAGGAACACACTCGTAAAGTCTGTAGAATCATTGATTCCTTTTTCGGATTTAAACGGAGGATTTTTCACGCGGGTGAAAAGTGATCGGGGGTAAAAAGTTTGGCACAGGAGAACAGGTCGACAATGAACGTGAACTGAGCAAACTCGATGAAATCAAGAAAGAAGTTGTCCCCACAATTATTAGTCTGTTCATAATGACTATGATTTAGGTAGGGTCGAATGCTCAGTCACTGTAACGTTTTATAGTAATGTTTATGACAAGCCTCACAATGATAACGGGTCCACACGAGCACAGAACCGAATATATTGTAGGTGAACATGGTCTGGAAGCAATGGGATAATATATAAACTTCGATCCCTGATGAACCAATAAAACGGGATTAGCTCGGGTTTTACCATCCTCTGGAATACTGAGCGAGAAGGTCAATATTATTTTAGTGTGACGTGCTGTCAACCCTTTACGTACGTAGATAATAATTATTGTCACAATTCAGTGTTTAGTTTTTGTTCAAGCGAGTTCCAGGTATTACGGACACAGTTGGTAATCCACTCATTTTAGGCGGATCTCGGAGAAATCCAAGGGAATGTTAACATTTGAAGTCTTTACCGTGAGTACCCAATTAGGAAAGATGATCGACACACAATATTTCTATTTCTGAAGAAAACTCCTTTTTTCAATATATTGTTCCTTCCCTGTATAAGAGGTATGAGATCAAAAACGATTCAGCATCGATAATCGAATTGAAAATCGCGCCCCACACATTTAGCCCCTCAAAACTTTGTTATCAACACACCCAAATATTCTGCTTCCATTTTGAATGGACAAGTCCATTCAAGTCAATTTGAAGTAGTAGTCGAAAATGATTCCATACACTCCTAAATCCACAAAACATAGAAAAAAAGCTATCAGAATTTCATAATACACGTTTTCATCCACGCCCCGCCCCGCCTATTCTGGTGAACGAACTGAAGAAGAGCACTGAAGAAGTGATTAGGACACAAAAGGTCTTTGTTCAGATTATTTAAGAAAGAAGTTAAGATTCTTTGGAGTATTTAAAGGTATTTTTGCCCAGACGGTGGACAACGGAAGAGAAAGCGGACTGGAGACTATCATTTCTGCTATCAGATCATTGAACACAATTTTTTCCTCCAAAAACTTATCATTTGGTGGGGGGAGGAGGGGCTTACGATTATTACACAAAAATGTCACCCTAAATATCCTCCGATGCCGATCGAAAGTTTGGGGACACGGCTATTTCCACCTAATCTCTCGTCATGGAGCAAATTGATGGAAAATTGATGTTCTCCGGAGCAGTGGCTAAATAAAACACTTCAAATTACCGTTCACCATATCAAAGGAGAGTGTGTTGTTGTGCTGTTGAATATTCTACCTATTTGTTCGTCCAATGAGTCAACAGGATACCACCTGGGAGGAGAATCAGAAATGAGGTTTAATATTATAATGCTAGCGATCATGTTAACAACATAAATTGTTGAGAATGATGAACTGCGCGTATAAACAATTACTTATTTAAAGATCGCGCTCATACCGCAGCCTGTCGACTATGCAACGCAGTGATCAACGTTATATGGTTACATAGGTGAATTGAGGGCTTTCCAACAGTAATTTCAAACGATTTTGAAGTTAATCAGAATATATGAAAAATAAAAAAAAAATTGTTGATCAAGTGAACTTTCACCTTTTCAAAACTAATATGGTCGAAGTAGGGCACTCACGCATCACAATATGGAATCACAATAATTAAAAATTTGGAATTTAAGAATCCATTTTGCTCCATGTAGGTACATATATACACGTGTCGGAGAGACCGGCTAAGTACGAGGGTAGGTTAACCACCCTCCCTTCCCTGCAGAGCCCTTCAGTTTAGCAGAAGTTCGGTATATTCAATTATCAATGTTTTCATGTTGACCCAAAACAAAACAGTACCGTGTTTCTCTCTAGAGAAAGGTAACCAGCTCCCTTAAAGGTCTTTTCAACGGGAAAAGGGAAAATATCTTTACGAAGCCGGTAAACAGGAAAACTCGATGCGTTTCTCTCCTTGCAGACTATTCGAGAACAAAACTCTCCTCTCCCAATTATGCAGTGTTTTCCATGGGTTTCAAAACCACCTTTGTGAGTTTTCACCTATACTCTGACGGTAGTTTGGGAGTTGTTGTTGAAGGGAATCAATAATAAAACGCGCGAGAGATACGGTACGAGGCCTCGTGTATTATGAGGTGTTCGTCCCGCCGAATAGAGACTGGTGGGTGGGGAATCTCCCTTTGAATAGTCGGGGAATTGAATTTATCGTCGAGCACGAAGGGGATTCAAAAGGATGGAAATCGTGAAAGATGTCTATTCAATGGCCTTCTATCGCATTTGGTCAGATAAATCGTTGAGTGATAGCTCAATCACACATCACGAGTCAGGTTCAGCCCGACAACACCAAGTGCCCCCTCCCCCTTCCACTCCCCTCTATTTCAACCCTTATACGGTATCTACTTCGGGCTCGATCTTCTTAGAAGCCTATATTTCTGTAGTCGACCGAAAAGAAAACATCACAGCACATTTCATATTTCATGCCCTGTTAACCTTCCCTCTGCAGGTTTTTTTTTTTTTTTTTTTTTTTTTTTGAGATCAGTACAGTAGGTATATAGCGCTGAGTATCTGAGTATCTCCTGTTTGGTAAATACGTCGTACTAAAGTTTCAGATCTTGCAGATCTTGTTTATCAACAGTGGAATAGCTACCAAATTCTATGCTGGTGGGTCCTGATCATGATTATCATAAATTGAGCAGTGGATCGTAGCATGGTTTAGTATGCGTGAAAGAATAATTATCGCTGCCAGCAGTGAGCTTTTAAAATTTTGAGTTTTTATTTTATAATGATTCAATACCGTGTATCAATAATTTTCTTTCGAGTCCTTACTAATAATAGCACTTTGGTTCGGTAGATACTAAGGTTTCGATTGGGTCAAGAGGTATCGCAATATCATAACTTACAGGACTCAAAAGCACGTGGCTGGAATGAACATGAATCAAACTTAATATTATTTTGCATAATATTATCATTACAAATATTATTTGTAATCCTGATAAATAACCAGTAGAATAAGACAAAACTTTTTTTTTTTGTGAGTGAAAACGTTAAAAAACCATAAAAGGAGGAGAATTAGGTAATTAGGGCAAATATTGAGAGTGGTGGGACGTTGAGTGAATCTGTAGGGGATTATTATAGCATTTCATACTAAGGAAAAATACTAATGACAAGGCGAGCAACTTGATGCTTGCAAAATCATCAAGCTTCACAAACGAGTATTAGCCTGTCTACTCATGGCTAGTGTGAGGTACAGGTACCCTAATTGGCAAATAAAGCAATTGTGTAGCAGCAATTCATACATTTCTACAGAATCATCCCATTGCAGTCAAATGGAATCTTATGGCTACATAAATTTTCCATCCTCCTTCCTATTCCAAGTTTTTCACTAAAATTCACTTGGAATCTCGTGAGTCGACGACTCCTTCTTCCTCTCATTCCAAACAACACTCACTGGCCCAATAAAAAAACGTATAAAAGCTCGGGAATATAATTTCTTTTTTAAAGTTTTTGGCGAGAAGTCACTAACACCTCAACTTTCTTTAATAAATCCTGCAAACCCTCCCTCCTTTCAACTTTGTAATCCTCAAGATTAATACTTTCCTTTTTTCTTCGGGATTTATCTTTCGAGCTTTTTTGACGATGATATACGTCATCCGTCCGAAGGCATAAATTCATTTCCGAGTCATGAATCATTCAAAGGAAGAAAAGGACGTTTGAGGAGTGAAATAGAAAGAAGGCTCTCAAACCACATCTAATGGGCATTTCGGCATCAAACTTACCGTTGTTGTATGGATGGAACTGGGTAAATAGTGAGAGGACACTTGAGGTGGACATAAATCGGTATGATATAATAACAGGACATTTCCGGTATATGCGAGTGCATTGAACGCGAAACAACGCTAATTATTGCTATGCGTACACACTACGTGAACTTATTCGGCGTATTAAAGGGCGGGATGTTCAGCCTTTGGAAAATTGAAGCGATGGCATGTGAAGTCATCGAAAAAGGTCGCAAACCGTTTCGATGGAAAAGGCGGCAACAGCTTCAAATCGTCAAAAGACGGGGGTTTCACCCTCGACAAAGTCAACCAACGGTGCGAAAACGGTTCATACGGTCGGGAAAGGACGCGAAAAATTGTCATATTAAAGGTTTCTCCCGCGAATGGAATGTGAAGGGGTGAGAAGCGCGTGACTTCCGGGGAAAAGACCCATCGTGAAAAATTCCTGTATCCGTTCCGACGTTTTGGAAAGACCCGTCAGTCAACACTTGAAAATGATTTCCTGTGCACACCCTCTAGCATCCCTTCAATTTAGCCCTGAAAAAGTAATGTCCAACTAAACATTGTAACAAGCGCACAATAGAAGAAGCCCTGCAATTATTCTTTTTCTAAACATATATTCTATCAAGTTCTCGCACGAGTGAGGAAGTACGTACTTCCTTGACACATATGTAACTCGGATTGTCGTACTTTGGACACGTTGGACTGCTTCTGTTAACAACCACCCCGTGGATTGTGTACGTAAGATGTGTGGCTCAAATCTTGGATATCTGGGTTTCTCGATACCTAGGACCTCAAAGCTGCATGAATTCAAATGCTCCGGCAGCTATGCTTCTTTTCCTCCTCTTTCAATTTACGGACGAAAAGCTGGTAAGCCTTACAATCTTTAGTCAAATGCCATGAGACCAGGGCAAATGATAGAGTGGACCGCAAATCACTAATTCAATAAAATGTAATTATTTATAGCAATGCTAAGCCTGAAGTTCAGCAGCCGACTCACAATTACTCAATAACGCACGAACTTATAGGATATGCTTACCAAGAGAGATAAACGTCTATCAACCTTACCTGGAACAGAATAAGAGAGGGCATTAATAAAATATAGGTAATTAACGAAAAGAGCTTCAGAAATGTATCAGATCACGTGACAAGTTACCTACGTCATCATGTCCCCACTTTGAACCAAATAAAATCTTTGCACATTCGATACGAGACCTACAGTAGTTTTCACAGTTCAATACCATCTTGGGATTCTCAAAGTAGAACGGCGCACCCCACACTAAATACCCAAGAACGGTATAAACCTTCTTGTCATTCCAGAAAGAAAGTTTCCTAAGAGTTCCACCAACCGCCTTCGTCCTCAACACTTGTGAGCGCAAAACCAGGAAGTGTTCAGGGTGGGAGGGAGGGGGGAGTCGAAATATTGCTGAATACGGCAGAAAAGTTTTCTGAACTTCCGCTCCACATCATGCTCTCAGAAGCAATTATGAACTTCCACGCTTACTGAGCTCACGGATGTCTCTTTCAATAGAATATCACCAGCTCGTATCCGTTTGATAATTAATGATGCTCCTGCATCTCAACTCATTAGTTACATGGATCATTTATCAACGAGCCTGATGATTTATTACCTTTTAAACCCTCCTCGCGTCTCCTCTCTTATTTCGGCCATGTTGGCTCCCCTCGACTTGGGTTGTTACCTTCTCTCAACACAACTTTCAAAAGACAGTTTGAGATTATTATTAATGTTTTGCTGCGTAGTGCAAAAAAATTTCATAGTGGCCATTTTGTATCAACGCATAATAGAGATGATTAATTAGGTAATAGAATAGCTATCTTATTGTGGGAACATTTTGGTGCAAGCGTCATGAAATTCGAAGAAGCTATCGACTGTATACTCTTTTTCCATCGCTAAAGCCATGATTATTTCTCGTCAAGTGTCATTTTGAACACTGGATAGGACCACTTTTTAAAACCCAGCTCCACACGGGGGATAATTTTTACAGGGGAATCCTGAAAAAACGTTTGGTAATCATGTTTTCTTAGTCTGCAATTACGAGTGGAGGAGCAGAAAAGTTCACTCCTCAACCCTCGATTTCTAGTAAGAGATGGTGAGGGGCAGCTTTCATTGTAAATGACCACCCTCTGTGTTGACCTAAATGAAGTAAATTTTAATTGTCTTTACGGAATTCGTACCAATGACATACTGAAGGACAAAACGAAATCAAGATCTTACTAGGCACAATTACATAACGAAGGCAACAAGGACAGGGAAGTGGTGAAGGAGACTGTGGTCTACCACAGGAATTAGGATCATAAGAGCAGGCTTCAAACAAAAGTAGTTCGGTTCTGCCGATAAACATGTAAGATCATAAGAACAAATTCGTAAATCAAAAACCATGGTATTATGTCCTTGATTACGGATAGTTCTGCTGGTTGATGAATGGCCCATTTGGCGAAGTAGAACATCCAACTCGTATGTACAGCACGTGTTCGCGGCAAAACATGACATGTAGGCGTAGGATGCAAGACACCAAAAACACTCATTTCTCTCACGAGCAAGATCTAGCCAGAATAAAAAAAAAAACAAGAATAATTTGCCATGGTTTATGCCAAGTTCGTCAACAACAGGGGAACAAAAAGAGGTCGCAAACCTTGGTGAATGTCAGCGCTCTTAGCTCGAGTTTCGTTCTTTTTCGCTTTTTACGCTTCTTCGAGTTCATTATTTCAACTACAGAGACTCTACAGTCCCTTTAGAACCCCCTCCCAGTCCTCTGTGATACTAATAAACTTTAGGAAGTTTCGCAATTGGTTTTCGAAGCTCAGGAAAGGAGCAGTGCACAGATGCCTGGGAGTGCGGACGGAGGGGCTTTCCAATTTACACTATGTTATTCTCAGGGACCCGGAGAACACAAGTCGCTTTTAACCCTTTCCTAATTTCGAGGGTCATTTAAGACGCTCAAAACGGGCTTCGGACTTCATGGACTTGTTGATATCAGAAAGGAGGGGCTAATTTTCTTGAAAGAGCGAGCTGGGTAAGGCTTTCGAGGGAGGCACGTGCTCAGACATCGCCCACTCTCCGTGACTGATCGTTTTCCGCTTCATTCCTCCCGAGTGAGAAACGGCGTCAGAATCTGATTAGGAACATCCCATCGCTTCCGAGGAGGCGATCATCAGAATAAAATGCCGGAAAAAATCAAAATGGATAGCTTTTCTGGATAATGATCGAAAAGCGGATTTAAATCAATTCTATTAACTACCACCATGAAGCGAGTTATAAGTGATTCACAGCAAACGATAAGACATCATTCTGTTGGCTTTTACGACAGAATTTCTTATTAGGTATTCAGGACCCAATTTGCGTAGGTAATAAGATTCTTTGCTGCCCCAGCTGCCTCAACAGCCCTTCACAGTTCCACGTAGCGGGAGTCTCAGTACAGAACAAGGAAAATGAAAGAAAAATCAACTGAGGCAGCCAAGAAGAAACGCTTTGTCAACGAGTAGAGAGTCGGAAGGAGGTTGAAAAGCTCTTTAGTGGAACAATAAGCTTAGTGAAAAAGTCTCCAAATGAAGCTAATTGCTTTTCAGCATTATCCCATGAAAAAAGGTCAACCTGGGTTTTTGTACCTGTCGTTTTATTTTTTCTTATTGTCAAACGCGTGTTTTTTTTTCCTTCTCAGGTTAATAGATCGTCACTTCAATGTTCCTTCTCGCTAAACAGCTACAAACGATTCTACAATTCAAAGAGAAGTACCCCGTTGGAATTTCTCACAGGATACTAACCACAAGACTTCTATATCGAAAAAAGGAAACCCCTGGGATCGTTTGGATACGAACTGGATGTAAGCGAGGTTCGATGCTTGGGATAGCCCTCGTTCCGTGAAAGCGATTCCCTTATGAATATGTAGGTAACCTCGGCAATCGCCCCTCCGGAGTATCTCAATTGATGAATAGGTCAAGCCTTGTCAGATAGCGCTGTCATCTCTTTCGGTAAAACACACTCTTGGGTAGGGAAGGTTGGTTTATCCAACATAATAACAACTCGGCCCCCTCCCCGGGGTCCTATCGCAATATAACGTTTTGGATCAACAAAATGGAGCGGACCGACCCCAAGCCGTTTACCCGTGCCTAGAACCCGAGGAAATATCATCGCAACGATTCTGTTAAAACAGATTAGTAAACATCAAGATAGGTGCCCGTCTACCAACAGATCCTCGTTCGATGTTCACCATAGTTGACATTGTTAACATAGTTCACCCCAGTAGGAATGCCACCTGAAATAACAAAACGCTGTTATTGTCAAGGCCGATGGTTTGTTAAATGGAATTAAAAACAGTATTCATGGAATTTGGTATGGTAGCACCAGCCAGGTACATTGCAGGAAGGATCAGTCTCACCGTGACGTCATCGTCTAGCCAAGAGTAATGAGGATAATGGAGGAATTTTAGGAGTTTTTTACGTAGTTTTTCGTTGAATTGGAACTTTCCTACCCCAATTTGAGAATTTCCAACCAACAATGAAAGTTTTTTAAAATCAACTTATAGAAATTTCTAATACAGTAATATTTCACAACAAAAATGGGTATATTCTAAAAAAATGGATAATTCATAATAACGGTTGTAACAAGTTACCAATTTAGTTGGGGAAATACAATCGTTTTTTATGATGTGCTGTGAAACGTTCTTTGATTAAGATATTCTTCAGTGTATTTTAAAAATTCTCAAATTGGTTGGGAAAATCCTCAAATTTAGTTTATCCTTATTTGTTTCTGAAAAGCTACATAAACGCCCATCTCAGTATTGGCTCGACGATGAATCCTTCACATAGAAAGCGTTCTCCCTTTACACCAAACACGTTAGGTAAGACTGATTCTACCTCTACCGTAGTGAAATTCCTTATGGGCAGCCGCATGCAAGCGTGATGGTACCTGTTTGCGAATTATCAAACCTGAAGATCCCCACACCCCTTAATTTACTCAATACGGACGTCCAGCTCAGGTTTCCTGCTGAATGCGTGTGGAATGTCGTTGTGCCACCCTGCTAAACAGAATTCGGAACAGTACTCCGCGGACAAAATGCCTAGGAACACCATGTTCCTTCGTCAATTAACTCAAGAAGAAAGAAAGTGTCGATTGACATTATTAGATTTTCGAGTGACCATGGGCGCTTCTAAAACCAGATGAGAAGTCTGATTACAGGAAGGACCCTCAATGTTCCACCCTTTGATCCTCATCTTCTTCTACCGTTCGCATAGAGAAGTAATCACCGGAGGATTACCTCTTGTGTTCTGTTGACGTTCGAAGTCCTCACAGTCGAAGAGGACCGCTTTTCGTCCCATTGGGATGTGTAGGTATCTCTTTGTTCCGGAAACCCCTTTTGAAAGTGCGTGTCCCTTTTGACGCTCTGCTGCCCCCTTTTCATCTGAATTTCGCTTTTGTCCTATTCAATCCTGGACGTCCGAGAGGGCGAATGTGAAATGTGATTTGAGAGTGGAACGCATTATCGAAGACAGATTCTATTCAACAGTTTTGGAGCGTGCTTTTCACTGGAACCCTTGACCTCCTGAATAACGGACTGATTCGCTAAATAGCTGTGAAAAATAATCCATGCGAAGTATCCCCCTTAAGCCTTCTGAACTCATTGGTAGGATGGCAGTACTCAATCGCCTAGCAAAGAAAATAATGAGATCTGCGGTTCTCAAACTCGTTTAAAAATGCTGCATTGATGTAAACTCGCCTTATGGTCGAACTTATACATGTTCAACAGTGTTACAAAGGTCCGAATAGTACAGAAAATCTTAACTCAATCATCTTTGGTTTAAGAGAACATGAATCGTGATGATTTCAACTCCCGAACAGCCCTTAGACGATTTCACACATTGAATTTCTATACTTCGAATTCTTCATTAGACGAGAATATATGCGTATTAGACGAGTTTGATTATCCTGTACTATTCTACATCAGGCACATTCTACTATTCTACATATCCTGTACTATTCTACATTTGGTCATCCTGAACTATTCTACATCAGGCACATACCAAAATCATGGACTATGCACCGACATTGATTACACTGAGAACACTCTGGGAATTATTTAAGGCCAAAACAAATTACCATACTATTTTATTTCAGCTATGAGTGAAAATCGCATGACGAATTGCTGAAATAACGATAACTAGGTCACAGGAGAACAAGGAGACTTTCTTTCGTACCGAAGAGGAATGTCCTCCCAACAGATAACGGAACCTGGAGCTACGGAGTCAATCTGCTACCTCGACGATAAGAGATGTTTGATGGCCAGGGTTATGCCCTCGACTCACGCCAAAACCATTGTAAGGTGCGTTTCCCCTCCGATCACAGGGAGGATAATCGACTTCGAGAGCTGCTTGCAATCAATCTCCGAAAGCCTCCCGTCTTTACTACCACGACGAAAGCCGCCCTTTTTCTCCTCTTCTCGAAACCAATCTAAAGGAATTGGATTAAGCGATAGTCTATAGGACTCATTACAGAAGGGCGGTATAGGCTAGGATCCCCGACAAGATTAAGGGGAGGGGTATCCATCAATTCCTACGTTTAAAAAATTCATTTCAGGGTTGTAAAATACTTTATAAAAGCGTTGAAATTAATAGATTCTGTAGTTCGGAAATTGTAAAAACCATCACGTCCACGGACGCTAGATATCCAACAAGTATCGCTTATACGGACTTTTCTAAGAGAAAGTAGCCGCGTAATTGATGATAAGTAGATCAGATGATAGACAAAACGTGAAAATCTACTGCCGAGGAGTAATGTCGTGAACCAACAATGGATAACCTAGCGCTATTTTAGCCGTCCATTCTTTATTTATTTTGCAAACACCAGAAGAACAGTACTTCGTACCAACACGGGCATTAGTCTACCACCGAGGAGTGGTTGACAACCAATTTTGAGCTGACCACCGTGTACCGTCCTTTCGTCAGTAACCTTATTTTTTCCCTCTCCCTCTATGCATGGGCCATTCGCGTTGTTTTGTGGTTCTTCGTTATTCTAGGAAGAAGGTATTTCCTCTCTTCAAAAATATCGATTGCAATTAATTTTTTGCTGGCCACCTGCTCTACAGCAGGAATGGACGGATAGGTATCTCCAAAAGGAGAACAAAGGGCAGTGGGAAGCCAAGGTTAATGAAGACGGCGAGGCCCGAAGAGTCCTGAGTACTGAGCGTATCATGAAAGGAATTCAGAATAATTAAATACTGCCGCGACCCCCTTCTTGACATTTTCGTCCCTTTCTTCCATGATTTTGCCTCTTTCTCCAGTTTTCTTGGCTGATTTCCCTTGAGACCAATTCCATTTTCTAGCTCAAGACCTCCTCTTTATTAATAATCATAATAAGTGAACTTGAGACGCTCAAGCCACGATGATCACATTTTTACTGGGGAACCCCAACTTTTCTGGCACCCCGAATCTGTACACTAACTGGAGATGACTACCTACCGAGAAATGTCTTTCTTGATGAATGTGGGCCGTTCGAGAGTTGAACAAATTGAACCTCTTCATAGTGGATTAAAGCCATGTTTTATGTAATGGTCCTAGAAAGACTCATCATATTTACCCTCTCAGTCCTCATGCTAGAACCTTCATCACAATCAAACGGGTGGAGGAATGATGACAAATAATCATACGAGGGTGAAGCTGGTTTGAAAAAATGGAAAGTCATCTTGAAATCAATATAGACGAGTCGTTTCCTTCCGAACCATCAATATCAATTGACAGCCGTGCGCGGTTCGCGTTGGAAAGCCCGATTTATGGCGTCGTAGGTTATTTTTCATCAAGAGTGAAGTGCACAAGAGAGTCGGACGATGTGGCCTTTTTACAAAACGTCATATATCAATGAAGAATCTTCTAAAGTCCCGACAGTCCATCAACTTTGTCTTGCACAACAAGAAAACGCTCCAGAAATAACCAACATATAGTGTACTAAGCAGCCCAACCGAAATAAAAGAAAAAAATTCATCGACATAACTTTTGGTTGGTTATTATTTGTTACTAGTGAAGGAAGTTTTTCGTTGTGTATGTATGTGAGGAATGTAACCTCCTCCCTTGCCGGCAGCTCTTCTTAAATTAAATGCTGAAACAGAGATTTCACGGCCTCTTTTGAACATATTTGATCATTTAAATAATATCAATCGTACTATACAGAAAAATACCTTCACCGCATAAATTGCAAATATTGAAACCCTACCATTATTTAGAAATTGATCAACGTCCCGATAAGCTCCCTTTGTCTCGAGTTTGTTACCTTCTTGAACCTCCATCAAGAGCTCTCAACTTCTCTCCCGGGCCCATGCAAAAACGGCAAGTCCTTTTCAATGCCTCACAATGGCATCGAAGTTTCATTTGAGGCAAGTTCTCGATCATGGTCTCTTTCCCCGCATTTCCCGCAACTTATCTGAAAAAACGGCAACTCTGCCCTTTCCCCTTGTTTGGGAAAGTGTCAACAAATTTTCTTTTGTTCCACGAAGGCCTACCTCTCTACTCTACCTTCATTTATCTCCTCTTCCTCTTTGGGGAAAACTTCGAGGAGTGTTTCAGCCAAATATTCAGATGAGTTTTCCATCGGTACTGACGTAGAGATTTCATTCAAGACACATCACACATCAAATGAGGTTGGCCCATGACCTGCAACTCTTAAGAGTTACGATGGGCTGATTGGCGCGGCACGGATCGACTCAGGCCCTAATAAGAACCGTTTATAGGACAATAATAAATTGACCATAATTTTGGAGGTCAATGTTTCGCGTATTGAACTATTTCCACTTATTTTATTTACAGATATTATGAACTGAATTCGTCAGCATCCTACAGAGATCCAATAAATCAGACAAAAACCCAAAAATGGGACTCCCTAGAGACATCAGAGTAGGCTTTCCTTCCCGAGCGAGAATCATAATGTGGAATAATTTGTTGGAGTTTTACAATTACCTTCATTGTAGTTATTACATTTTGAAACCGAGCAAAACACCTTTGGTTACTTCCTAACAAGTGACCTCCCATTACCCTCTTTCCACCACCCCCCACTCACGCCATTAAGTGGGATTATCTAACGACCAACATTCCTGTTTTGTTTATAAGAATTAATGGTTTTTGGTATAATTATTTTAGCCTCACCAATAAAACAGAGAGCGGTGGAATCCAATGTGACGAATATCAGAACTGGCAATCATTGATATCCCTCAGCGCAACTATTCATTAGACGCTCGGTGACCCAATTTTGAACGAGAAGCTGGGCGTTCGAGCTGAATGCATCACGTACTCACCATTTTATCCGATCAAATAAACAGGCAAGGACTTTCTCTTATCTCAAGCCCTCTCCACTCAGCGTCCCAAAGAAGGAGCACGAAGATCTCTTTATAATCCCCCTCCTTACTACACATCATGTGCACCCTGGTACTCTGGTTTCCTTTAGCAGATAACCCCTTTGGAGCGTGCGTGAGGGCTGAAACCTTGGAGGCTCACTCCAGATAGCGCTGATTCATATGGGGTCACGGTTTCTCTGCTGCTCTTCCCTGAGCACTTAGTCTCGGTTTCAACCCAACGGGTTTTTGCCTAGCAAATGCCGCCACGTTCCCTGATATGCCCCAAGTTTCCTATCAACGCACGCAAGGAGAGCATTCTCAATGTACGACAAACGGTTACGAGGCTCCTAGTCAAGTTATGTACCATACAAAGTGGAGCACGAATTATGCATCACCCAGTATTCTTCGTTACAATATTAAATACACTGGCAAGGCGTTTGCACAAATGCTTCTTTGTAGGATTCTTTGTAACTGTAGCTCATAGAACTCGTATGCCATGTGCCGACTGTGGGCCCCCTCCCTAGCCACCACCTAGCTGGAGGACCTTCTTCACGCATCTAAGCCCTATGAACCTATGTATCCAGAAAGGAAAAGACACATACGCCGGTTTATTCTTTGTCTGTCACTTCAGCTCTTCAAAGTTGGAGTTATTACCAATAACAAGAGAATCACAGGTGCATGCACGAATAGCTTATTCAATCATAATCAAACTGATCAAGGACTGTTTAGGACAGAAACCACATGGGTAATTTCTCGGAATTGTATGGGGTCTATTAAGAATGAATGATATTGTTTCAAAATAGTGGAGAGAATAATGACACCAATCCGTTCTTTTTAGGGGAGGCTCCTGAGTCAGTAAGCATTGAAAGTTGTGTATGTTTGTTTGGAAACTAATTTTGTTCCTATACTTCTCCTGCTAAATTTAGTCTCATTTTAGATTCTGATGAAAGGAGTACGAGTTTTCTTCAGGCTTCAAATTTTGATCAAAGGTCTTCGAAGATTTACGGCCTTTGGCCTGGCCGGGGTGTTAGAAAGCAGCAGTTTCTCCTAGAGCGTGATCAGATTTGTTCTTAATCTCCTCAGAGTACTCCAACACGGGAACGTTCTGATAACTGCATCATCACATAGATGAATCAACTCCTTTGGCGCCACAAGTAAAATCCAAGTGCCCACGCTCAAAAAGAGAGGGAAATGCAATTTGGTTAAGAGGAGTGTAAACGTGAACAGCTTTTTTTATCCCTACCTGCAATCTCACGGATTAGTAAAAACGCTGGTCTCTTCTCTCAGCAAACGCCTTTTGTGTGAGGGGGAAAAAATAGGTGGACGTTAGCGGAAGAGTGGAGAGCGTTAGTGGAGGTTCAGAACAGGGTTTTTTCTCTAATTGCCACGAGAGTACGGGACCCCCTCCCACCAACATGAGGCCTCCAAACAACGTTTTCTGTCGACTTTTCCTCCTCCCGGAGCGTAAGGAGCGCTAAACAAAAGTTCTTTTCCCCGCAGTCAGGGGGCCTGTTCTTTTTCAGTTTGCTTCCTTTCAAGCTTCCCTCCGCATTTGATTCCCCCTAATGCCCGGCTAACCGTCGGGGAAATAACGGGAAAAAGGTCGGTTCCCCTCTGACTATACGAACACTCCTGTTTACACACAACTCATCCCAGCCATCGTGAAGAGCCGAGTGTAAACGAGGATGACGAAGTTTCGGTCCATTTTAAAGATCAAAGGGCATTTCAACCATCTCACTCGCAAGCCATCACCTATCATGCTGCCAGTGTGCTCCAAAAGCTACCCGGTGTGTCAGTCTTGGCTGCAGTCGGTGTGATCGCCCTCTAGTGGATGTTTCTCTAACTTCGTACATTCCGCAGCCAGTTGCTTCACAAGACTTCATCTCCAGTGGCATCCCTGGGACACCAGAGTACCAAGGTTATTGTTTATTACATCACCAGGCTTATTACAGGTAATTGTTTATTACATCACCGAACAATAGTGATAGTGGAATTTCGGAGGTGTAAGCAACGATCCAACTGAACGCATTCCTTTAACAGGCGACGGATTTATCATCACAATGGCCACTGATGAAGATCGATCCCAGACAACGGTCAGTATATTGAGGCCGCAATAAATGTTGCAGTGCAGTTTCTTATGAAAAACCCGAATAACTGAGTCAATCTCCCACATTTTAATGCAGAGCAAAATTATTTTAATCGCCCTTAAAAAAGATCGTTTTGTTTTCATTTATTTTGACCGTCAATTGATTTGATCAAACGGTTTGACTTTCTGTTAAACACTAATTGGAAGAATCATCACCAACTGCCAAAATTACCCTCGAAACATGGAAATTTCCTCCCCTGTGCGGAAATATTATCATTTCAAACTTTTCACGCCAACACTCAGCTCAAAACGATCGGCTTAATTAGCGCTACCGATAATTGCTCGTTTCGCAATTAGCACGCTATGCAGAGTAGGCTACAATAATCACCGGGAACACTCAATTTTAATGAATGTACATAATACCCTTGTAGGTAAAGCAAACATTTCAACAGATTAGCATTACGTCGTCATAATATTGATTTACTTGAACGGGGAACATCTCTGGAATGCAAGCGACATGGAGGGATCTACCAATTACTTCACACTATATTAATCGGATTAACATAAAATCAGATGAACTGGTACAACGGGTTTTGGGGGGTCTTGTTAAACAAAAAAATGGAAATGAATGTTTCACATTGAGATTCTGATAGGAGTTTCACTCCAATCAATTCAGCGTCCAAAATTTAGTGGAAAATGCTAGGTACCTCTCACGCCTAGATCGCTAAAATCTCGAAAATCCATTTCGGTTGGTTATTCCTTGAATAATCAACCTATGTTTTCATGCAAAAGATCAACCTCTACGATTCGGCCCAACATTTTTTTCTGGACGTTTCAAGGTGTCTAGATCAAAATTAGCAAATGTCCGTCCGCCGTCCACGCCGATTTTGGTAGTAGAAAATTTTCTGAAAATCTGATATTTGGTAAGGGCTGGCTCTAGTCGGTCCTCGAAAATTTAGGGAAGGTAGGGGTCAAAAAGTGTTGCTCGAAAAATGAATTTTTGAGGTTTTCGGCGATCAAGGCGTGTGGTATTATTTTCGACTAACTTTAAGACGCTGATTCTAATGAGACGGATCGCGGAACGATTAGTACCCACCGCAAGAGGTTATGGCTCGAAATGGGTATCCACATACCCATTTTGAACGTGTGGTTAAGATTTCTGGTACCTAGGCGTGTGTGGTATCATTCTTTACTTAATTTTGGACGCTGAATCCAATGAAACGGGTTCCGGAACGGTTGGCGCCCACGGTGAAATGATTTGGAGAGATTGACTATTTTCATGAGAATATAGGTTGATTATTCAAGGAATAACCAACCAAAACGGAAATGAATGTTTCACATTGAGATTCTGACACAAAATCGGCCACGATGGAGTTACTGTGTCGCATTCGAGAGGCATGACGAGCTTTTAAGGGGTCTCATCTCACTCTGAATTCTCATTCCATCCAAAGACTGTAACGTCATTGTGAGAAATAATTGAAAAATGAGAATGTTCCGCCTAATGCGTGTGTGAGGCCGATTTGCTTGGAGGGATATTTCATTCGCCAAATTCTAGCATGAATAACATTCTGCTTGAATGCATATTTTGAAAAAGTCGGTGATGAAATATTGCTATTGAATTTGTTAAAAACTTGAGAAGACGAACTCGTCGGATTGTGAAGAATAATCACAAAACCACGCGAACTTTATAGTTGAGCCACGATCTCCTAGAGATGCAAATTTATCTTTGACTGCTCCAAAAGAATAGGTTAGCTACTTGGGTTACTCTCTCCCAGCCAACCAATCTCTTGAAGAAGGTCTAGGAGTAACCACCTACCACAATATCAAGTAGAGAGGGGAGTGCTCTCATGCGCAAGGTTATTTCATTAGCTACAGTTTTCCAGTAAATTTCCCAGCATTTCGGAAACAGCATCCAAAAACTACTGAGCACCCTTGGTCCGTGTAAACTCGAAAATTCATCAGAAGCTCGTCTATGTAGCAATCACCTCCACTAAATTACTAGTTCTTAGATATTTTCTGTGTTTGAGTGGAGAATGGAGAGGGACAAATCCAGGATTATGGCAACCCGACGCCATTATTACTAACATTACCACGCCGAAATCTCGGGAATTAAAAAGTGAGTAAATACCATTCAAAAATACAAAGTCAAATGTCTTTTTTTTTTTGACCAATGCAGCATAAATTGCGCCCTCGGGTAGTGCGGGTGACCTCGTCAAACAGTACAAAGAATTAACTTGAGAACCAAAGCAAATTCACAAGATTAATTATTCGGCTCATGCACATAGTCTTCACGTTTCAAACGTTCTGGCAGCATAAACCTGTATGCGAACGATGCGCCCTCAGTAGGCCAAAATAGCGACATTCATTGAATCCTCATATGGAATCATCTGAGGCTAAGACCGACGATTTAAACAATTCTTTCTTGTGGCACTGAAATCAATTTTAAACCATTTTTTCTCTACTAAAAACGTGGCATTGCATTCGACTGTAACAAGTTAACTTTATCATCCTCCCAATAGTTTCATAATCATTTTTCAGGCTACCCAGGAGCAGGCAGGAAGTTCAAAACAAATCGCTACAGTTTCAAGCAAGGTGTTAAGGATGAGCGCCGAGGTCATTACAAAAAAGACAGCCGACATAATGTGGATCGGCATTTGGTTTTGGATTTTGATTATCGTCTACCTGGATATCCAATATATCGTTGTCTACATGTTGTAGTTAAATAGGTTGAATTCACGAGTACATGAAATGCACATCCATATGCTTATAATATAGGCCATTTACTTCGTAATGAGTAGTTGATTATATTTTTAAAGAAACTGTAGAGAGGCCCTAATTCAGGAGGTTGGAGGGTGGATGAATTATGTTTGACTAAATTCAGATTTCAAAGGGGGAGGCTCGTGAAGATTTCGTTGCCCTCAAAACATCGCACACCGTTGTTCCGCTCCTTTACAACTAAACCCTCAAGCGGAAAATGAAGTTGATGGGCAGGGAAAGGGCGCCTACAGCTTTTCCTTTCCATCCACCCCTAACACTCTCTGGTGCCCAAATACGAAATGACGAGGGACTCAGAAAGCACGAGAAACCTCCTCTGCCATTTTCATTTGCCCCCTTTGCCCTCCCACTCGAAGAGAATGATTTCCCACCTAAAAGTGTTCTGGAAGGAGCTGTCACCTTTCGCCTTCATTAAGTAAAGTAGCTCGTTAAGATTTTAATGGGCGACGGTGAGAAAAAATAGGGAACTAGAGCTAAAAACGAAGTGAGGGAGCATCGACATTTTGACAGAGATTATCAGTGACACGCGTACTTGACTACTTGTTTTGATGTATTCGTTGACGTAGCGACAGTATCGGTGAACAGCATAAAACCACCTCCTTACGACTCACGCGTAATTTCCTATGGACAAAACTAACTGTGAATGTTTTGTGAATAATCAAAACCCGTTGCTGAATCGGGTACAACCTCATAGACTCTGGACTGACGCATGTGTACCAGCTGGGTGGGTACCTATCCGTTTTTACCGACTGTATGTGCAAGGGCGAGTGGTCTTATCGCAACTCGCAATGTTCTGGACACCGCTAGTACAAATCGTTCGAGCCCCCGCCAACTCACGCAGCCTATATTTTCTCGAAGAGGTGACACGCTCCAATTAAACGGCATTATTTATATAGGACCGCAATACCAATTCGTATTCCTTGCTCTGCGTATTGCGAATACGTAATGTGAGACGTAAATTCGGATTAAACTCTTCAATTCACCCACAGTTTCCCAACACAGGAACACATTACATCTTTTGGTTTGTTTCGTTGAAATAACTCACCTATTACGCATTAAACTCCATAAACTTCAAAATGCCCGTGGTATTCGGGATCAAGAGGCCTTGCCATTCTCGAGAGATGATAAATCAGTCACATCCCCTTCCTGAGCTTACCTTTAGGTTTTTACTACAGCACAACTACAAGGCTTTCCAATGAGCCCAAACCCAATTGTCCACATTTTGATGGGCATTTCTCCGTCATTCCAACAATTTTAGAAGGGGAGGGAGAAAAGAGAAACTACTACCTAATTGGTCTCATCACTCTCGCGGGTCTACCATTCGTTCCTGGCACTTATTTGTTGATTTTAATAATTTTTTATATCACTTACCGGTATTTATGAATTGTCATGATGACAGTAAATCATTTTGAATTTATATAACGCTCAGTACTATGTACATAGAATTTTTTAATATTTGTACTTATATAAATGAATTTATTCCGCTCTTTTTCATTTGAGAGTATTATTTGAGACGCCAACCCTTCCCAGTTCTTTTTTGCGGGTAATAAGAAGTCAATTGCACTCGACCCACTTTAGAAGAAAAAACCGACTACCGACCGCCTCTCCTTTTTCTCCTAGTTTTGTTGTTCCGCGTTTCAAAGCCCCTAACCCCCTTTCTCTCTTGGTGGTCGGAACAATTTATTCAACCTTCCGCGAAACAGCCCCCTGCTCCATTCAGCCTTTGAGCAGCCACTACCAGGAATACAGAAAGAAAAACGGCGAAAACCTCCCCCGGCAGAGCGGAAAGTTTAATCTGGTTTCAACCTCCGATGTCTTCATCTTCGACAATTTCATTTTTGCGGGAGCAACTGAGGATCCTAGCTTATGAGATGGCGTTATTGAAATGCCCGAGCTCGTTGTTTTGAGGGGAGGAGGGATGAACGTAGATGACATATTGGTCGACGATGTCTCTGTAGGTACGTGTGTCCAATAAGGAGAGAGGGTCGAAAAGTTCTTTCCAACCGATCTAACCACGCCTCCAAGAAAAGTGATGGCAAAGGTCGTGAAAAGTTGACCTCGTCCCCCTCCGCATTTCCACGCCGGAGTTTTCACAACTTGGAAAGCGCTACAATAAACCCAGCATTCAAATCGTAAGAGCCGGAATAACTTTGACAAAGTTTCCACGGGACCATAAAGCGAGTGTGAGCGAGAAAGAAAGATAAAGAAACCCAAGGAAGGGGAGGAAAGAGGAGGAAAAGCCTACTAAAAGTCCCGACCAATAAAACTGGATAGATGAGAATTGAGTGGGAGAAGATTGGATCGATATTTAACTCTTCACAAAACGCCGACGGAGGAGTCGTGCGAGGGTTATAGTGTACGGAGTAGCCCAGACAAAAGTTTTCATTTTATATATAACTCACAGGGCTTCGGAGAAAAGGGATCGGCAAGCAGGGTCCATTACATGAAATCCTGTTCGACAAGCTAAAGCACTTTTGACTTAGGTCCGACGGAAGTCTGGGTTTCTCCGGGGAGTCGCTCACGTCGCTCTCGACCTACATCTCTGCAAAAAAGGTCAATGATGTCTCATCCGAACGGTCGTAATAACATCCACAGATCTGAAGAGAGTTTGAAAGTCCTTGGAGAAAATATTAGATTAGTTAGCCTCTCAGTAAGAGGAGGTTCTCCAAGGACAATGACTTCTCATTATTCCACAAGTTGGGGGAAGATAATTGTTTTCATCATCATGAATTGTGAATTTAATTTTTCACTTATTTTTGACTTACATAAGAGTAAATTTTTGCTCCTTGGACGTAGGTTTGAGCGACGTGAGGGCATCTCTGAGCATGCACTCATTACCACTGATGAAATAACATTGTTTTAAGGGTGCATTCTAATTAATTTAAACAAAATTCATGAAATCAGATCGTTGAAAAATGCGCTTTCTCAAGATTTGGATAGTTTTCTCGAAATCGATGATATGTTGTGATAACGATATGTTTGACAAGTGCATGTGGACTTTCGAGAAAATGGTCGATCTAATTTCAGTGCAAACATGTTCACTGAGATACCCCTCGATCATGTACTACTACTACCCTACCCATCTTGTTCCATGAGAAATACTTGTATAGGGTTCTTTTCAAGTCGTCAGTTCCTTGTTCTCAGGAGGTTCAAGTGTTTGACAACTGAATAAACACTTGAAGCTCACCAAAGTGGGCATTGGTTCAAAGGTTGGTACTGGATGCTTCATGACGGGATCGATGAAACGTATTTGAAGTGGCATCTTCCGCGTTAGAAAAGACGAGAGCGCCCATCTAGTTTGTAGAATAATTTCCGGAAAATCATCGTTGGTTATCCAACCGCTAGAGTTGACTCGTTCATTTCAATCTCTCTCACTATCTCCAATTCTAAGCACACTCCATTCAATCTGTATTTTAGAGGGAAAATGTTTATTGGACGATGGATTTTCTCCCCTTCGGCTTCAATCCCGAAAGCCTTATTGCCTACTCCCTCGTCTTCTTTCGCGAATCTGAAAATAGCCCGGTAAAAATTCCATTGATCCCTCTCGCCGCGGCTATAAAAATATTCAACCTTATATTAAAAAATAGAGCAGGGAGGGTGTAGAAACATTTTACAGATCCGACGAGAGGTCCGTAATAGGGTGAGATGTGCATAACGTATGTTCCCAGACGGGAAGTTCCTACACCGTAAAAAGTCGTCTGCATTAGTGATGAACTTTTCACACTCACATAAAAAGGGTTGGAAACGTTGAGTTTTTGATGCGCACTTCGCATTTGTAATCCGGTAAAGGTAGATGGTTCTCACCGTGTATGATATATTTTTTCACTGGACGAATGCATGCTAGAGGATTTCAGGGGTAATTTTCTCGTGAAATCGACATCCTTGGTCCACCTGTCATTACAAGCTGTAGATGCCTTATGAATGAAGGAATGCCCCCATGAAGGCATCGCCACTTATGGTATGAATCAATTCCTCACTTATAAAAACGTTAGGCGGACAATGAATAAAAAATTGAACATGAATGAAACAGACATAAGAGGACATTAAATCATTCTCGTCTCAGGACTTAATTGCGGCTATGGCTCCGGTTTCAGTGAATTTGCGATCTAATATAAAATCACAGTGAGTGAAGGAACGGTATTGCGCTTGATCAGAATAAAACATATAAGGAATAATATTTTCATCATTCACCAACACTGATTGAATCGTAAAAAAGTTAATAATTTTTTTTCTGCAAGTTAAATATTGATTGCAGTTCCCTATACAAGAGGAAACTAGGCTAGGAGACAGGTTGAGGAGGATTGACGACTTGATGAATTGGAATTATTGTTCTTCACCTCACACCCTAGACTTCTCTAGTTTCTCGATTGCAAGACAGAATGTTAGAGAAGCCATAGGAAACCTGAAACTGCTGGAACACTTCACGGGGAAAAGATTTCGTCATCTCAATTTCCAATTTGAGGATTATTATCCTTCGTAAAAGAAGTCGACCGAATTTTACTGCCTCGGCCGTTTCATTTTATCCCTTGATGATCCCCTTCCGGTTGAAAGCACCTTCCATTCATATCTACACACTTTTCCGGCGTTCTAGAATCGGCACTTTTTCACGGCCAATAACAATGAGCTTGTGGAAGGTAAAAACTTGACAACTACCTTCAACAATAACGATTCCTTCACATCTTCGGAAGAATTTTCTTGTGAGAAATCCATCACAGAGGAAGCTTTGTTCTCATCATAAAAGCATCATCATTACAAAGATGATATCCATGTAATTTTTTTAACCGAATTCCAGACTCAGATTGAGTGAGATATTTTCAAAGCTTACCTGGGCGCACCACATTCAAGGTTTGAATATATTTTTACACCACATTTTTCGAAGTCATCAAAGAAACCTATATCTCAACACGTCCATGCTCAACCACCAAAATACCAAAAATTACCGCCCAAGAATGATCCTATAATTACTCTAGAATAATTCAACTAGAATGTGAATGCTAAATATTTATTTATTGTTAAATTATTAAATCGATCGTTTATATTATCTATTGTTCTGTTGTTTGTAGTATAATTATTATCTAGTCGTAGGACGATCGCTAGATCTAATCTAACCTCAAGTTCCATGTGAATTAGAAGTACGCCTGACTATATACTTTCATAACTAACAGTAATATCCTACGGATAATTTTTTTTTTTTTTTTTTTTTTTTAGATGGGAAATCTTTTGAGGCCAGGTGTAATGCCTCGTGGTTAGATACTAGGGTCGGTCTCCTCCAGTTATGTGAAAGTCCAATCCACTATAAGTTGTCTAAATTATTTTTTAAATGTAATTTTTTCTCTTAGTAACTGCAGGTATATTTATCGGACAATACAGAAACGTAATAGTGTAAGCGACGAGGTTAATCCATATACCACCTTATATCAAATACGTTACACTGCATAGGTGCGAGCTACTCAAAAATGCCCTTCAATAGGCGGAACAAACTCCGTTCTTCCAAATTTCTACGAACAATGTATCATTAAAGATCTTCATCTTTCTCGAGGCAGTAAAACGTGAATGAACAAGCTCGTATTTAACACAAATTGATTCCTAAAGACAGGAAATTCAAAGGCATAGCCTGGTGCTTCGAAGGTCGGGGAAATACCGCAAATGATGAGGAAATGGAGGGATGAGCCCGTGTTCGGCGGGTGAATGTGGGATAGGATGGTGGGATGTGGGGGGGGGGGGGGGGGGTTGAGGGGAACCGAAGTGGTAGGAGCTAATGGCGAAAGGCGGCGGTAGAGATTGAATGAGGATGCGAGGCCATAAAGAATCCCCACCTGTCACACGGCTTCCAAGTACAGACAAGAAGGGGAGAGGGGAGGTGGTGTCATTTTGCGTTCGTGTGCGTAATATCGTCCTTCATCCACGCCCTCCACACTGCTTCATCGTCGTGTGACTGTGTGAGTGAAGTGTCAGAGAATGTGGGAGAAGGAGAGCCGCGGAAGAAGCTTGTGGTGAAGATGAAAGTGGCTGCTCTTTTTTAACCAACCATCAACCACTTTTCATTGCACGATTGGCTATGAAGAAGACATTACCAGGTATTACAGACATCATCAGTCAAAATTACCGCAAGTCGTATAAACACAGGTTTAGTTGCTGTTGAATGTGCAGAAGATGGCGGCCAAAAACGTTACATCAAATCATTCAGCATGTATTTCTGTGAAAACTGATTCCAAAAATGATATCGCTGACATATTGTTCAATAGGTGTTTAAAATTGAGGTAATCTAGCGCATGAGGCATATAGGCTACCACGAACTATTTCTTGCTGAATGGGATAAATATACAATAATACATCGCTGAAATATCAATCGGAATTTGGAGTAATCGCTTTTTTTCCAAAAATACTACCAAAACGGGTTGGATAAACAGGAATTTTATTTACCGAATATCGTTCCAACAACGGCAGGTACCAACGTGCACTCACGCTGACTCCGGATACAATACTAGTTGATAAAAAGAGGCTATGATGAGTTGAAAAATATTTCATCTAATCAATTCGTAATTCCTTCAAAATGTCCAGATTTTGCTAGTAAGAGGTGTAAAATGCATCAAATAATCCGATCGAAATTGCAATGAATTATATCATATTAAGATAAATCGACTGAATCCCAATTAGAATTATGCCCTCGATCTCCGTCATGGTCATTGCTTGGATCGATGACCGCTTGTTAAACCGGATTCTTGTTTGATAAATTTTGTGCTACGCCTATAGGGTAGACACCTCGCCACTCAGGAGGGTGAAGCCGACAAATAGCTGATGTCGAAATAATAAGGCAATTTTCACTATGTCTTTTAAAACTCGATTTTTGGGATTGTTTGAAAACTAGGAATGTAGGGTATGATTTTCCTCTAAATTGTGGGCACTGAATCCATTGGTACTGGTCAAGGACCGATTGTTGTCCACCAGGGGTGGGTATGGGCTAAAACAGGGTTTCGAGATTTTCGAGGACTTGGGACGATTAAATTTTTTTTTAATTGATGGTTTGAGGGTTCAATTTCAATTCACATGAGATTTCGTAAGATGACATGATCTCAAAACAAGTATAATCCTACTTTTTCGTTATCAAGTTGAGCCAATGCGGATATGTAGAAACAACAATTTTGAAGATTAGGTCTCAAAAATGGATTTTATTTGCGAAGGGAGCACCGGTTGCACATCATGAGTTTTCCGAGACCGTTAATAAAATCTCTTGCCGATAGTTTACGAAGAACTGGGAAATATACAGATGATGAAAATTAGGAAATTGGAATGTTATTAGAATCTCGCGAGTTGATGTCAACTTATGCCCCGAAGGAGGTATTTAGTGGCTATGCTTTACTCAGATACCCTGGACATTTTGTGGATAAAGAATTTCATGAAATGTGGCTCAAGGTCGATACCGCACTACTGGCATTTAGGTGTATCTCCGAGCTCAGAACACACGGGAAAGTTTGGTATTTCCTCCTGACCTGCAGGCAGCCAGGAATTCGCGATCTAACCGAACGACAAATCCTTGTGAAGTTTTCCTCGAAATTCAATAACTTCTTTCCTCTCTTTACTCCAAGATATATGGAAGTTCTTAGCCAAATTCTGCATGTGACAGAAGAAACATCCCTTGATACTAGAGAGTTTATCGAAAATGATAAAAGACTTGAAGCTTTGAGGAGGCATCTCTGTCAGAATTCTTCTAATACTTGGCAAACTGACTTATGTTGCTAAATGTCAAAAATCGCTCATGTGATCGATATTTTGAAAAAATTGGCGTACGATCAACTGTCTAGTTTCGTAAATGGTGGCGATAGGGGCCAGGGAAGAAAAAACTTCATACAAACGTATTTAAAATATTAACCGGATGAATTATTTTACACCGAACCGAGGAAAAACGATAGGTATCGGTATCGTCTCTGTAAAGTGGGTTTCTAATCCGCCAGAAAAAACCACCCCGAGAGACGATTTTAATTCCGTATCAAGGGCCCGTGTAACCATTATTTCCACAGGATCCCGGACGCTTGTGGCCTAAAAGTATGAATATTCATCGGACACTCCCTCAGTATCCGGTCGCTTCTGTTTTCTCTCCGCGAAACGCGTGCTGCTAAAAGGAAGTAATTTCATCCGGGCCGTGCCAGCGAATGGGGAGAGAGTGGAAGAGTCGGAAAAGCGAGGATATTGCGGAGGAAAGCCCTCTGCCACCGCCAGTACCAAACCGCCATATATATATAATAGAAAAAAAGCAAAGGCAAGGTTGAGAGGGATTTCTCAAAATAGGAAAATATAATGTTATATATTATTATTGGATTATGAATAGTTATCGTGGCACATTTCGCTCTTCTAAACAATCTTCAGCGTATTCATCTGCAGGTTGAGCTGATCGACGTGGTATTGACTTGGTAAACAACCACAATTTCACAACGCCGCGAATTATTTCGAAACTGTACCCGGCATGATTGTGATTGATACTGCCCAGAATCGAATATTCGTTCTTTTTACCACTCAGTGTTCTATAAGCAATTGGGAAACATCTTGGGTCATAGGGAAAATCCCGTGTGAAAATGACCGGAATTCGACCTCGTCAAACATTGAAACTGAATAATGCCTTTGTTATAACAGTAATGTACACTAAGTTAAGAGAGCAGCTATCTGCTGACAAGCAAAAGTTATTCACGAAATGGTAAACAAAACTGCTGGTGAATACAAAAGGATAATAATTATAGCAAGTGGCGTACATTAGGCGGTCTTTTGTGGCCCTTTCCCGATTACCGCTATGATCTTTAGGACAATTAACTCATTAGTGACCAGCGATACCGGCAATGCAGAACAATAGGAGAGGTAGTCAATTGGGCGCATTTCCCAATTGGAATAAATAAGGGGTTTTCACGCGTTAGTGTTCTATAAAGAAAAAAACGCCGCCTTTCTTTCACAGGGGTTGATTATTCCTAGGACCAGCAGCATGGAGAAAATGAGGGAAACAGTGAGTGTGGAGTATCCCGGGCTCATCCAAATCTATTCAGCGTCCAACATTTAGTGGAAAATGATTCCCCACACGCTTATGTATCCGAAAACCCCGAATTCTATCTTTCGAAATAGGTAAGTAGGTACCCATTCGGACTCGGACTCACATACAGCGGGCGCCGATTGGTCTGGGGCTCGTCTCAACGGATTCAGTGTCTGAAATTTAGTGAAAGATTATACCCCACTTGCCTGGGTCCCAAAACATAGGAAGGTAGGTAGGTACCTGTTTTAACCCATGCCCACATCCAGAAAGCAAGAATCGATCAGGAACTCATCGATGGATTCAGCGTCCAAAATTTAGTAGAAAATGGTACCCCACACGCCTAAATTCATTTTAAAAAAAAGTTAACCATTTCTTTTGTCCATTGAATTGTATCAAAGCAAAAATATATACGTTTCAGTAAAGCTCATTCGAGAAGGTATCCGAATTTATGCGCTAGGGTGAATACATGTAAAACAGAATATTTCCTGAATAATATGAGCTGAGCATCCAAGAACACTATCAATTTTCACCCGGCCAGTGCTCGCGCACGTTCAGGTTTAGAATTAAAGTAGTTACTCATTTTTATTTCAAGTGAAAACCAGCTCAGACTATCGTTGAAAAGAAGAAGAGAACATTACAACACGGAGTATTCTGGGAAGCGGACGAGGTATCGTCTCCCAGTTTCTTGTAAAGCTCTATTTAATAGAAAGAGATTGGTTCTTATTTCATTTCAGCGAGGAGTCGAAAGGAAAAGGTTGAATGAAGCCGGTATGAGGAAGCTCTTTTCCCTCCAAGTAATCGCTGGAAAACCCGTGGTAGGGGTAGGAGGGGGCGGTAGGAGATAGAGTAAAGCGGGTAGGAAAACGGGTAGTTTCCAGAGTTCATAATACCAAAGCCTTCAGTCCTCGGAAGATAAGGAAGTTTAATGTGGAAATCCTAAAGGTAAGGGTTTGTTTTGCTCGGGCTCCTACCGTTGGGGTAATATCTCAGAAAGCTGAGTTATGAGGAACTGCCTTTTCTCTTGGTTTCACTTCCCCTCCGGGTTCTTCCCTCCGAGATTTCACCCTGTTTCTTACCTACGGCTCAAAACCTTCCCTCCATAGCCTTTTCTGAAATAGCTGCCGACTCAGCGCGCACAGATTGTCAGAAATTGACCCCGCCCTATGTACCTTGTATCCCCATAGCCATTCCGGTAGTCTTCTAAAGCCCGTAGATCGGCGATCGTTTTTGAATTATCGATGTTTTCCTTTTCCCTTCGCAACCTATCATTTTAACTGATTATCTCCTTCACCCCGGCTTCCCAACAAGGTTAACGTGACGTCTCAATTGGCTGTTACAAGTGATACACTGTACACGTTTTCTACCTCTTGGATTCAACCCCACGCATTACTAGATGGAAATTTAGTTTTCCGTGCTATCTCAGGCTTCATATTCCTTCAACTCCTCTTTTCAAATCATTCCTTCTTCCCTTGGACGTCCTGACCTGGCACTATTTTCCTTTTGATATCTTCAATAGCTCACGTCTCGGAGAGGTTTTTCATTTCACCCTAAATCGTCCATCATATTGAATCTTCTTCCACCGTTCCGGACGTAATATTCCACCCGATTCCTCTATAGACGAAACTACGGTTCACCTACGGTTACCTGCATAGTGCGGTAATATTATCGCTCTCCTCATCCATCACTTGGAACGTTTTTTGTGCACTTTTTTCCTCAGGATATTTTTTAACGGTTAGAGTAGCTTGCAGTTCATAAAAGAAAAACACAAATCACGCGGAATCTGGACTCAGTCAAAACTAGGTCACTCCCCAATTTGGTTCAGGAGGTGGCGGAGGGAGAGGGGGTAAACTGGGGCCCAGATTATGTTCAGGTTTGACCTCTGCTTTTCGGACCTTATTTGCTGTCGGAGCCCAACTTATTGTGCTCGGGGCTGGTGTATTTTGTGCCCCATTACATTAGATTAGTCCATTTAGGGTTTAAACAGTCTATTTTGAACAATTAAGATTTTCAAGACTACTCTAACGGCACTTTCACTAACTGGACAGATGTGCAGGGTGTAGGTCGTTAGGTGATAAGGTGACGGATGTGGTTTTTTCTATAAGAATGCCTACGTACGATAGCTATACGATAAGAACAATAAATTCACTAATTATAATTATTCATTTAGTGAAACCCAGACTTACAGCAAAATTCACGAACTGCTATTACTTTCATCTGTTCTTTAAAGATCCGGTGTATCCCCTTCAGTACGTACTTCCACGCCTACTTTCTACGTTCAGATAACTCTGATATTTTTGTCTGTTTACCGACATCTCCATCCAACCGACTTTCTTTTAAAGAGAAAAATACACATCCTCCTTTGAAACTGGATAACATTGAAGACACTCGAGCCGACGTTATTCCGTCGAAAAGGGGAAGGCGTTTTGGAAAATACATTTCAACACGCTGACGAGGACGATAATTACACTTCTGAATCCTTTTAAATTTAATCTTGATATTCGCATCTCTTCTGGCTAATAAAAATTTTGCATACTCGGCGACGGCAGGCCTCGCTTTTCACCGTGTTTTGTATTTAGCAATTTTAATTCACCTCTTAGCGCACTTCACTCTCTGAATTGCAAATCCCTTTTTCCACCTTCATATCATAAATGCACATAAATTCTCTTTTGGGGGCGTATAAACTTCCTCCGCCGCCTACATTAGTTAGTTATAGTGACCCAAGACCTGAATGTCACCTCGAGAAGGTCAAGTTTCTCACCGAGGCAGGACCCCATTTTTCTGGAAAAGCGACCATTTCTCGAGTCTGTACTCTCTGTGTTGTGACATTATTACTATAAGGTCCGGCAAAAGATGGTGGACGTTTGAATAAAACATAATGAAAATTCCTTTTTTCCCTCTTCGACTTAATCCCGCTTACGTAGATCATCCGAGTTCAACGTTGTCTACTTCCCAAGCCCTTTCTAAGGGTTAAAAGGAGCGGAAAAGCAGAAGAAAAGGTGGAAATGAAGGCAACTTCTGAATTGCAAAAGCCTCAGTTTTACATAGTTTTATATTAAAGCGGGAATGGTTGTTCAGAATTGGGAAGAAACACAATCTTCATTCTAAGTCACGAGAAGAAAAAGCTTGATATCAATTGATATACGCAGGAAAAAAATCGTCGTGACTCTTCATAGAACGGCTTATAATGAAGTTTGGGGTTTAATCCGTCAACTTTCGAATGATTCGTCGCAGCAGTTGGGACTCCCATCGAAGGTTTTCGTATTCTGGTTCGCAATTTCAGAACAAATGTCCTCCCCTATCATGTTGTTGACGGCAGGCCTGACGCGAAAGGACCTCGATGAAGGCCCGAGGGCAGTTTCCTTGGGAGCTGGTAACTTGGCCATTAGTAAACTGGTCTCTCCCACCCTCGGAGCACTTTGGGGCTCCTACAAGAGCGGCATTGATCAACGATGGAGCGTTCTCATGATTGCTTTCGAATCATCCAAAACCCCCGTCGTTTTTGCTCTAGCACAGGCTCGTAGGTTGTTACTTGACACTACCAAGTTGTTGCTCTCAGCGGCGTTCAAAATGTTTTGTGACGGCTCTCGCTCGTCATCGCGGGCCGCAATTTGATTAAATTTTCTTCTGACCACTTTCATCACCAAGTGATGGCAGAACGGATCATCCGGGCAATACTGCACTGTCGACACCGGTTTGCTCAGAGGAATACCGTAGTTGCGTCATTGGCATTCATTTGTGGGTGCTATCAATCTCTATATTTCAACTCCTCGCCTTTATTATATTGTGGCATCTACTTGTATTTGTTTACATTTAAAGTCTGAGGAAAACTAAAATTCACGATTTGTTCTTGGTTTTTCAGGAAGAAATGATTTCATAAAACTATTCGATAAAACATCAAACTAAAATTTATCAAAGCTCGAGAATATGGTTGAGCTTATCTCATATATGCTACCGGTTCCACAGTTATTACCTTATTCGTTAGAAGAAATTATAATGATGTTGATTTCTTTGTGTTAAATGTTGCTTGACGATAACTATTCCAGCTAGCTGTGGAATTTGAACAAAACGGCGACTGAGCAGCGACTCTTTCCGCTTTATCGCCAGAGGTCGTTGCTCTCTCAAACACTTTGTTGGCTAGTTTCTTCTTAACATTCAACCCGCAGATATTTACCTGAATTTTTCAAGATTTGGGATATCTAGAGGGATTATTTCGAATTTCAATATTGAATAAGTGGTACCATCTGCGCATAACTTCATGTCAGATTCTTTGAATGTTATGCTTCCGCTTATTTTTTAGCCATTTCATATCATGAACCGCGTTCCTTCCCTCTTTGACACGCCTGTGAGCAAACGTGTGGTGGTGATTCGTCTTTGCGTGGTTTAGAGTATCGCACCTAATTACGTAGGTCAATCCCTCATGAATATCTAGGAATATAATCTTCATACGCTCCATCAATAAATGAACGCCTAGTATACGTGAAAACTGTTTTCTACCCAGATTATTCTAATTGGAGCACCCTAGTCCAAAGGTTGATTTGAACGCCGGTTGTTGCCCACAAACGATTTATGAAAGCATTTCAAACGGTGATGTTAGAAAATGTAATGCCCGAAAACACCCTCAGGGGGATACGATCAGTGCCCTCATAGATTCGACCGTATTTGGTAGGTTTTACAGTGACCTTTTGCATCTGGGCTCAAGAATATAGGATAGAGGTTTGGGCACAGTTGGAGAGGAGGCCAGAGAGGGTTCTGGACGGGGGGGGGGGATGCTGAATATTACATTAGGCGGTCTTGCTCCAGGGCCCTGGGACTCTCGCGTTTTTTCTTTTACGTCCTGTTTTTTCTGGTCGTTCCCCGTCAATGGAGGTTCGTTTTGATTCAGTAAACCTTTTTCCTCGTGGAGAACGTTATCGAGGAATGCTCGGCATTATGGTTCGTAATCCTGCTGCTACAGAGACTGCGGTGACCTCAAGTAGTGTAATATAATAACAATGTTGCAAGATGGTTACACAAAGTTATTATACTTCTATATATGGCTCGTCTCCAAATTGAGATGACTCCGGTTTGACACGGAATGTACGTCTGGTGTTATAATAGCACTGTAAATGTTACAACTCGCTAACGTCGGCTAATTATTCCAAAAATTAAAGCTTTCATCCGTGTTTAACCAAGCGAAAATTCATTCATTTATTTATTTCTCTCAAGACAAATCCATTCATTTATTTATTTCTCTCAAGACAAATCCGGATGTTGGATAGAGAACTGACTTCATTCACTAAAAGTTCTCAATTATTCACATTTACAACCTGCAAAGCTAAGTCTGTTTAGAGCCAGTGGACTCGAGGTTTCCTTGGGATGACCGAAAAGTAGTGCAAACTCTCAACCACAGCATATAGAGGTCCCCGGACCTACTGGGCACACCAAATTGCGTGAAACACACGTAAATTACACTATTTCTCCTCAAAAATACATTTCTAGCTATTTTCAAAATGTCCTTCGTGACCCATGAGTGATAAACGTATCGGAACTCAAACCAAATCAGCACCTAAAATGTACTGAAAACTGACACACTGTACGGCTAGGCCGCCAACAAATTCAAAAACCTCGTTTAACCCGAAGTGCGGATGTTCTTCAAATTCAGTTATCAGGTTCTAGTTTAAATGTCATTTAAACTAACCATACTCCGTACCTATTTTCGAGATGGTAATTGTGGTAACCATTGCCTACTCTCCCCGATTACGAGTAATGGTAATAGTTCAGCTGCTATTACATACTTGAAATCCAGAAATATAATAGAAATCTGAAATACCATCTTTGTAATTAGAATGGTAATCACCATTACCTTTCTGCATAAATAATTGGAGATGATGATTGCAGACGATTTTAAAATCTTTGATGATTCTTTGCAGGCAGAATAAATGTCGGTCTGACCGATGTCGAAGCGCTCACCGCATTTTCTCACGTCTAATTACGCATTGTTTTATTCAAAGCATGGAGAACGTAACAAAGATATTCTTCGGTGCCTTTTTAACTAATAACAGACCTTCTAATCAGTTCTTCTGCTTGTGCGAAGAGGAAACGGCTTGATTTTCTTAGACGGTGCTCACGACTTCCCCTCGTCCTTGTACGAGTAAAATCCCTCGTCAGCTGATTCCTCACTAATACGATTGGTACAACTGATTAGCCCTAATGGCGAAAGGCCGGGAAGGTTGGGTTGGGGAGGGTGTAATTAAAGGCTATCAACCCAATAACCCTCCCAATTAGATAATGTTCCAACCAGCCACGGCTCCAACCTTATGTCTTTCTTCTACCCGACGACGCTATTTAGATCCAGACTGAGAAGGTTATTAGAATCGTCTTGAGTTCGTAACCTCTTTCTCTAGAAATGATTGCATACAAAGACATTGTATATTACGGTTGTCGCAAGTACGGCACGAAACCAACAGCCAAAATGGCGAGGATGAACAATAGTGGGATAATCAAGTCAACAAATTTGCAGCCTTTCGCCATCAATCAGACTGTGTAAAACATCAAAATCTCCTCCATCGCTTTCCCCTGCTGCGGAAGGGTCCCTAAATGCATACTTTTTCGTCCTCTTTCTTTCAGGAAGTAGCCCAGGATATTATGATGATGGAGTTATGAGACAAAAGAGGTCAAAGGGCGGCCGTCGATCTCTCACGGTAGTTGGGGTCTTCCGCTTCTTCTTCGTCCTCTCTCAAATAGGGAGACGGCCAACTTTAGTAGACGACAGTGAAAACTTCCCTGACGTATTTTTGCGCTCCAACTACTACCGTAATCATTCTTCAAGCCATTTTCGCGTTACAGCCAACTCCATCGTGTGAACGTGGCTCACCTTTCAAGTCCTCTCGTTGAAAAGCTTGTTTGAGTGGTTGTCCGATCCAGTCTTTAGTTAATCACTAAAAAACGGCCTTTTTGTTGTAGGCATTGGCACTTTTTTGTGTCTTATTCTTCTTTAAATAGTCTACAGTGGCGTCTCATTATTTCTTGGGTTACTGAAGAGATGAGGAGATCAGTACATTGAGGATCGCTTGTGGGATGCAAATACATGTTGACTCAACTTCCTTACGTCAGGTGACGAGCATGAATGACGACGAATATCAAACTCTCTCGAGAAAAAATATTTCTACGAAACCCTCAGTGTGGAGCGCAACGAAGCGAAGATGTCGTCAAAACCAGTGGCTTACGGCAATAGCTGTAAGATGGATGAATTCGATACATGGATGGTTGAGCCCTCCCGGATCTCCTATTTTCAAACATCCGACGCGAAGAGTCAATACTGAAAGTCAACACTTTAACAAGAAAGAAATTCGTCTAACAGACTGACTTGAATGAGAGCGAACTCAGCAATCTTTCAGAGAACGGGACAACAATATCCTCGGAGAAAATAAATACAAATTCTGTGTAACCTCCCAATAACCCTCGACAAAGCCTTAGGAAACCTTGTTGAAAAAATCGCATGTAATATTTATTTATGAAATAGTATAGTGATTTTGTAAATTAAAATCAAAATAATAGTTTTTAGTTCCTTTTTCACTTAAGTATGAAATTGTAATTATTACATTACCCGAATGAATCTCTTCGGTAAGATACGAATGGATTTTCAAATGCTCGGTGAAAGTTTATAATTACAATTCACCGCGAACCAGTGATGAAATCAAACCGGCTCAACCTGAATCATAATGACCTCAACGCCTGCATTTTTGCTGGAATTTGAGTAGTGGCAATCTACTCCAGAGTGCGACTACCAAAGTTCATGTCGCCGCCATTTCGTACCACCTTCTCAACTTGAAAACTCGTTTTCCCGCATCTACGTATCTTCCTCAGTGGCCACAGGCGGAAAACGAGCGCTGCGGGTTTACTTGTTGTATATTTTCACGCGAAGGGTGGAACAGAAGAGCTTCTGGAGAACGGATATTGGGCGGACACAATCAACGAGGAGGAAAACGGAAAAGACAAACAGGGTTGCTAAACAAACAAGACGAAAAAGTCCTACACCCGGAAGAGAGGGATAGAGTGAAATCAGCCTGTGTAAGAGAGAAAGGAGTGTATGCAGTCTGTCGGTAAATTACGGGCACAGGGATTGGAAAGTTTCTACCCCGCTTTATATGGCTTCTCATTTCTTGTGTATTGAGCACATATACTGACCGTCCGGGATTCGATTGTGATCGGTTGAGAACGTCGTCGAAATGAAGCGATGATTGCAGATTAAAACTCCGTTACATGTTACGAATGAAGTTCCAATACGAGGAAGTTGGAACTTGAAAATAAAGACGTCGAATCATGCTAAAATTGAATCGGTGATCGGTGTCACAGCTGAAATCTTATCTTGTCATCGGGTTTCTGGATCAATGACAATCGAAACTGGCGACTACGTTCCCCTTTGCAGGAATACGTGAGTCTGTGTCATCGGCCTCCTGACCAAAAATTCGAGCTCTCAACAATATTTGGGCGCACCCGGTGGGATTACTTTTTCGTAAAATTTTGGGTAGAATCCGCATCTGTAATAGAAAATTGGGGTTCTCATTCAAAATAAAAAAGGTAGTGTTACTTTCGCATGGTTGCGCAGCTGCGCGGTGTGCGCAAGAGAACTAACTCCATTGCAAGTATTGATTAAAACGCTGAGAAAAAGGTTCATAATACACTTTTCACATCCTAATTTCAAGGACGCACCTAACCTTATCACGTTTGTGATCGGGACGGTTGGCTTTCTAAATAGTTCAAACACGGAGGGGTTAAATTGCCCAAATTTTGATTGCCGAGGGGTGCTCGAACGTTTGAAAATAATTTTAGGCAGAATATTATTTAATTACTTGGACCTTCGTGAATTCGTTATCGGAGTGTTGCGGGCGTTACAAAAAGCCTAAAGACGCAAGTACGTTAAATCGAAATCACTTGGCCTACCCCCTCTGACCCATCATTGTCTGTGGCAAAATGTTCTTTTCATGGGAGATTATAGAATCAACCGGTAGCTACCTACCTGGTGTGGAAGGATTACTACATTTCATAAAACATCAGCCCATATTCCTGTTGTGTTGGTGACACTGGTATCATAAAGGTCACATCCACGGAGACTTGTATTACGGGGGCTAATATGAGTAACCAGCTGGAAGGTTATGCAATGCAACCATACACGCTCAACATCATGCTAGCCGCACCATGCCAGATACAAGTATTTTCTATGTGATGAGACATTCATCTTTTCTCCCTTCTGCTCCAGAATGCGATAAGAAGCATGAGGCATCTAATGTAACTTCTATTTGTACGTAGAATGCCTACGTTTTTGGATCAATAATTCCCAACGAGGCGCTTTGTTTTCCGCAGAATTTTAGAAGCAGCCTTGAGTTGATTTTCAATTTAAAAATATCAAGATGGAACCAACCTGTATCTTGCTTACAATTAAGCGTTTTCATCCCAAAATCCCCTTAATCTTTCCTCTTTCATGAAGCCATCATCAGCTGGTTATTGTATTGGCTCCGTATTTAACTCAGCAGGTAGGTAATCACTTACAAGCCGGAACCGAAATTCTCAAAGCCTAATCCTCCTTAGAAGTTCGACGAAAAGCAGCTACCAAAATGACTCAACAAGCGCGTAAGTAGAAGAGAGCGCGAATTACGAGCGATAAGCGGCTTAAAAGTCAAACTTCTGAATAAGCAAAGTGACGTCGGTTTTCCATGGCGGTTTCCACCTTGCGTTATTAGTTAATTGCATTGAAAGAAAAAGTACCAGCGACGGTTTTCTCTTGTTAAAGTGGAGGTAAGCCAGCCTCCTCGCAAGCATCCACTCTCATTAGCGGGCCCTTGCATTTGGTGAGCGTAAAACCCCACAGCGTAGACCGTAAGTAAAAACAGTTAACTTAGAAAAAAAAGATAGGGGAAAAAAGTCACTTTACCCCTACACTCAGTTTGATTAAGCTTCACAACCAACATAAACTGAATTAATAAATTTTAGCGTTAATTAGAATTTATCTTTTTAATATCCCCCATCAGATTATAAGACCGTTTCCCTTCCTGCGTTTCCCTCGTATAGCGTTAGGTTGATTAACTTTTTTAATAAACACCCCTTCATTTGCATAATTTCAATTTTGTGCAGTTTCGGTCGGACCGAAGGTTCTTCCCTGCTTTCAAAGAACACCTTGAGGGTGAAGAAGGTTTCAGGTGCGTGGCTCGACAGTGGGGAACGTTGGGGAGTCGCTCAAACCGCAATGAGATTCAGACTAATTGGAAGTAAATTGTTTTCTTTTGTTCTAACGTTTTTTTCTGACTACTCGTCCTTTTAACGCTGGCCTACCATTTGGTTGAACCCCATTTTCTTCTCACGAGCGAAGGGGAAAAATTACGACGCGGCTCCTCAAGGTCTCTCATTTTCATTCAGGCCTTTCTTAATTTTTTCCCCCGCGTAGTATTTTGATCATTTGAGACGCAGAGGAAAAAGCAGGTTTTGGAAAGAAGAATTGAATGAGAATTTTGGTAGTTCAAGGTGCGTTTGTCAGCACAAAATTAAAACCAGGGGAGCGAAAGGGTTGCAGTTGTCAGAACTCACCAAGTGATTTCAGGATACCAAATAAATTTTAGTTTAAATTTTTAATTTTAATTTCCTACGTTTGTAACGACAATTATGTCATCAAATGGACTGCGACCCGAAAATTCTGTATAAAGGGTTCATGTGGGTTCAAATGACTAATCAATTCCTTGACTCGGTGTCTGTCGATTTGAGTGAAATCAGTGCTGATTACTGCAAATTGAATTTTTTAAAGTTTTTTGTAGAACTTTTATTAGCTCACATCAAACTCTCGAATAATTAATACTTGACTTGTATTACGAGTCTTGTATCGATTAAAAAGGATTCTTTGAGTAATTTATGCACTCAAATAGTATATACACGATCTTAGGCGACCTGACAGATATCACATTCTTTTTGACCAAGATTTATCTAAGAATAACGAACGCCTTGGATGTTTTTGAACATTTTTGTCCGCGTTGTTATTGTCTACAACGGTACAAAACCGGTCCGTTGATTCTCGGTGTTCTCGATTATACAGCAAACATTGGCTTAGTTTACCTAATAAGGGATGAGCATCGACAGGGTTAGCTATTGTCAACGGGAGGGTTGTACTACACGCGACCCTCTAATAAACGTTGCAAATTGGTATACCTAAACGTCGCGCGAACGGGACACATATTTTCATCGATCGAATACTATATTTAAACTGTTTAATTCTACGAAAAATCAACTAATGTACGAGTCACTCATTTAAATACAATGATTTGGAGCCTAGAGCGATTTTTCCGAGTGCGAGTATTTGAATATATGCAGAGTGAGAGGAATTCCAATAGAATATGGCCATGTTCTATTTGAACTGAACGGCCAATCGCAAATACTCACACGTCAAGGGGAAATTGGAAAACAGATTCGTTAAAGGTCCTGTACAAAATATCAGACTTTTTCCGTGGATATTGATGGAATTTAACGACGAAAGTAATTAAGCCGTGAGCTTTTAAAGAGAACCAATCATGTTATTCACTCCATATACCTAATCGTTTTTCTGATTTTCATTTTAGTCGAGTAAAGGTATTTTTATAATGTAAATGAGAGCAAAGGCATGGTTTTCATGAGATTGAAGTACAGTAAAAAAAGAATTTTATAAGTTATACCTATAGACAAAGAGCCAATGAACAAAAACGTCTACGGTTCTGAAATGAAATTTTTCTCCATTGAGCAAAAGACGATGTTGCTGTGCCTATTTGATTCGCTCGCCTTGGTTCTGAACCCCTACAACCTCCCAATTCTCATTTTTATAGGCCCTCGCCTTTCCACTGCATATCTTTTCCCACCCGCCTGTTTATTTTGTGTCAAGACTTTAGCGGTCGGATGGAGAGACTTGAGCGTTTTTCGACCCACTTTTCCTCCTCCCACCACTCGTTCTCTCCTTCTCCAAAGGTTTTTAAAAGTGACGAAGAGTGATGATGACCGAGTGAAATGACCCGCGTAGGCTTCTAATTGTTTACAAAAACTCAGTCTCCTTCCATTTATCCTAAGGTTGTATAGCGCCGTGGCGTGTACGACGAGGAATAAAGTTGCACAACAATCAACAGCAACATCCTAATTCTAAAAGAAGGGTAGTGGGAGATACATTTTATTGAACTCAGTTGATAGAAATCACATTAAATTACCAATTCACTTCGTCCAAGATCCAAATTAGAGAAATAAATACCAATCCTTGATTAGGCTATTCAGACAGTTCAATAAAAACGCCTTATTTAGGTTCTCAAGTACAGTGAAGATTCTCCAGAGGTTCGTCATCTTAATTTCATCTCATTGTATGATTGTAAAGAGGATGAATGAAAAGGCGAAATTGGAGAATAACGATTGAACTTGTCCAAAGAAACCTTCCATTCAATTTTTTGAATAAGCTCCGATGAGGTAGAAAGTTTTAACCAAATGTTGAAAAGTGTGTTCTGACCTCATCTTCTGTCAGTGAACCCGGCAGTGAGCTAAGCCTTAAGGGATTTCTTTCCACTGGTGTAACCTCTAGTTCTTCCCTATCGAATCGTTCTAGCAGACGAAGGTGACCCAGCTTGGAAGGTGTTTCCGCGTCGTCGGTCCTTCTCGACAAACACGGTAGGAAGCTGTTTCTTCCTTTTTCCTTTCTTCCTTTTTTTTTTTTTTTTTTTTTTTTTTTTACTCCGCGAAACACCGACCGCAATACAAATAATGGTTGTAGTGTAGGGTTCACATCGTGACCAGAATGAAGTGCGTACTCTCGAAATGAATTCTCGACTTGTAGGCTGTGTATGGGATGAGTCAAATTGATGTAGACTAGAGGTGACTACATCACGCGCAAACCACTCATCAATGAACACGAAGCGGACAGAATCAAGAACGAAATAGAAAGAGATTTTGGTATCCAACCATACAAAATGTTCCAATAAGTGAAATCGGGAAAAATTCACAATTGTGATTTTTTTTTTTTGCTTGCTTTTCAGAGAGAGCACATGTAGCGATGAAAAATAGCATTAATAATTTAAAATACAATTTAGTTATTCGTATTGACGAAAAAATAATTTTGTATTCTATTTTTCAGCCTAACAGAAAAAATACCCACTAGCCCCAGCTCTACGATGGTGACGTCATCCCATGCACGTACTAGCTTCCTATCCATCCCTTCCCAGTGTCAATATCCCTCTCGCCCCAGTCTCCCAGTTAAACAGTGATCTGTGCGTTGTTCATTAAACCAGTATGCCATTAAATTCCGCGGACTCAATATTCAATTGTGCTCAAGCTTTCTAAATTGTTCTTAGTCCTTGGCCGATGGCAATGATAATCAAGTTTTGATGTTGGTACCCTTGCGCCTTTAGCTTCAATTTTGAATGACGAGTCCCTTTTCCCTCATGAATCATACTTTTTTCATAAAAAGTACTTCGTGATATTGAATTTTATGTTTGTCGAACAGATAGAAGATAAAGACTGGAAGAACAACACTATAAGCGTCCAAAGGTGGCAATCCATATGTAATAGAAACAAGCCTAGCGACCAGACGAAAGGGAAGTTGGGCCAGTTGAGGTGTGCGGGGTGGCTCAGGGGGGGTTATTTTCATCAGTGATGCCGCTATCCCCCCTTTGAAATCATTCCCGATTCAAGGGCTGTCTGAGGATTGTTGAGGCTTTAGGTTTTTTTTAGGCTAATTTTATGCCTCCAAATCTCAAACAACGGTTGGCCACCAACTTTTTAAATTGACTGAATTTTTTTTTTTTTTTTTTTCAAAGAAGTTATTCAAATTTTATTATATTTATCTGTGTAAAGTAACATCAATTCCTGCATAGTAGTCGTGAATCGAATACGGAGATTTTTATTGGCTGCAGGCTGTCGTTAGCCAGAAGAAACAGTTGTATTGGCTGTTGAATCGTGGTTCATACCAGTTTATTTGATTCAACTTCAAGATTCAGAAAAAAAAAACGATCAAATCAGCTCAACTTCTTTAGATATGCAGCATAGCTGGAAACAATTTGTAACTCATCGTTCATCAAGCAGGACAAACCTTTGAGAAGCGAGTACAATTTATTTGTGCCGTGGAACAAACGAATATTATGTACCGTGTAATCATGTCTTCTGAGAAGTCGATATGCTTGTAACACGAGGTAAAAATAATTGCGACAGAGAAATTTTTGACGGTATATATGCTAGGAGAAAAATCCATAAGGCTTTGTTGAAACATAGTAAAGAATGGGATATCACGCAGATTCCTAGAAATAAGACTCGACCGTTTGGAGAGACTGTAATAAAACTGGCGAGTACCTAGTTCACGTTGTGATGGCAAACGGAAAAAAGGCGGTAAAGGGAGCAGATAAAAAACAAAACATGAAAAGGTACTTCTAATTAGTGAAATTATTTCCTCCGTTTTAATTAGGGAAACCGAACATTAAACGCTGTTAAGGAATTAGACAGCTGTGTGCGTGACGAAACAAGACAAATACTGCGTAGGGCGTATTCAGTCTAAATTCCGGTGTTGAGTGACCCAGAAGGTCTTGGCCTACTTTTAAGTAAATTACACGAAATTAGGACGTTCTTACGAATTCATGATAGTAGAAGAAAAATGTCATCAGTAAATTTCTCATGGCTGAATTATTTCCCGAGGGCCTCGTAAGTGAGACATTTTCGTGAGGAATAAACTGAGCGGATAGGTTCGTGTTCAATGAATCACTATAAATTGCAGATCGTCAACGTACGTTTCGAATGATGAAGTCAGTTGCTTTTAGTTAATTAATTAACTCCGTTAGTTTTGCTCTAGTTAATTTGTCTTTGAGAGGGCGATGGAGCCCGATAGGGAGATGAGAGATAAAAGCAGTCGAGGCCCCTAAAGAGTTAAGTGATTTCCTGAGGGTGGGAAGCCCTTTGTGGAGGGTCCGCGCCCAACAATAATTGGCAGGGGATTAATGCAGGAGCGACCAGTGATAATGGAGGGGCCTCGAAACCCTGGGATACGGCCCTTCCGATAAGCTCTCGACCCTACAAATCAACCGATGGGAACTGCCAAAGCGACTTGAAACCTAAAGCTTCTCTCTTCACTTTTAAGCGATGTTTCGGCGAGAGGGTCCCTTCTGAATGTAACAGGGCCGGTGACGTAGAATTTGAACACTTTACAAGCCGATGGTGGTTGAATCGGAGGACCGCTGCCCTCCGGATCTCAGGCTTTAAGGAAGATTCCAAGCACATCAGTTCTCCATCACAGTCCATCCGCACGGTAAGGTCAGAAAATTTACTTTAAAAAAAAAGAACGGATTTCCGAAGACAGGTGTCCCCCTCCTTCAAAACAATATTCAATCTGCCAAACTCAAATATCCATTTTCAAATTACACTTTATCACTCATACCCTATTTACAGTTATCATTCCGAGACCTATTTCTATCAATTCGTCGTCCAAAATTTAGTGGAAAATGTTACACCACACGTTTGGGCTTGCGAAAATCTCGGAAACCCATTCTCAAACTGCCGATTTTCCCGATGGCGGTAACCGATCCAAAATCCATGTCAATCAGTTGTGTTCATAAGTTCTATAGAAAGTGGTATCCAGGGCCCTAATTTACCGTCAATTTCGAAAACTATTTTCAAAATAAACATTTTTATGCGCACCTGGGCTGAAAAGTTTCAAGGATCAGTAAGAGGCAAGAAGAACACACGATAACGGTCAGAAGTTAATCCAAGCATCATTTTAAACGCAAAATGTCGAATTTTAGGGCGGGTTGGAGGGGTTTATCCTAGGCAGGAAATCCAAAATCATAAAATAAGTGTATGTCCGGAGTACAGGACAAGCTCAAATCTGAGACGATATTAACGATTTAAACCATTAAGGAGCGGTTTGAGAAAATTTCTATTGTGATAATATTATGAAGAAAAATCCACTTGCAAATTTGTGATTCCCCCGAATGAACTGTGCCAAATAAAACGAGTGGACGACGTATTTCAAAACGTATTTGAAATGTTGATTGAAAGGCACCTTCAAAAGAATGTTCAGCTTACCTACCTGGAACGACTTGTGAGATACAATTGCGGGAGATGGAAGAAGTGATAATAGAGACCTCCTTTGATGTTTCCCCCTTTTTGCGTAATCTTCACAACGGCTTCGCGACATGTTTTGCCGCAATGTCAGCGCTATTTAGGTCGTCCATCGCGTCTATCTTTCAGTTGGGAGTGGCATTGTTTCGATCTCATTCATCAACTATCGGGTTTTCAACTCCCAGTTGGGTTTGAACGCGGTCGCCTCTAACTGGAGGCTGCACAAATGAGCTATGACGCCCAATCAAGCCGACATTCACAATCGCCCTCTTCGAACTGAGTTGTGCTAAAATAGGGACCGTCTGAAATAACGAGGGCGTTCTTTTTCAGCCACGTTGGCGTCGTGACGTCAAAATTTGAGGTTGAGAGGAAATTGTCTGACACCAGAGCGCTTAGCACACGAGCGTATTTTGCCCTAAGGCCCCGGCCAAGCGCAAAACAGCTTCTGGTAGAATAAATATAAGAGCAGCCCGAACTGGATTAGCCAATGAGAGAACAGTGACCATCTGCAAACAGCTGTATGGCATCTGCACAAAGAGCACGGATTACCTAATGTGTATTCTCCACTAATGCACATTTTACACATATTTAAAAATTAACCTCTATTTTCATTCTAGAACTCGCACCCGCCGTGGAATACTGTCACATCTCAAAACATTAATTTTTCTGTTTGTGACGGCAGCGTCTAATTTGCTCGTAGAATAGAGCACCAAGCGCAGTCCAGTAGTTGGCCGCCAGACAGCGGTAGTTACAGTTTCAAGTTGAGGGGATTCGCCTGCTGCATTTGCTGCATACTGTTACATCTTTCACTCCAGTAATAACCTTGAACCCATCTGGTCCTTTTTGCGATGTGACAGTATTCCACGACGGGTGCGAACTGATGGGTCACAACCCAGATGACCAATGGAGTAGTGTCCGCCATAGCCAACCTGTGGTTACAATGTACTTTCATTGTTTTGTACACTTCTTGATAATCGGTACGAGTACGTCGATTGGTATGAAACGTTTCCAAAGGTTTCAACCATTCCAATACACATTGCATCTAAACACGGAGAAATAGTCATTCTACCACAATCGTGTGTACCAAATGGTATCATCGCTCGCCTACTCGTTTTTATGACGTCCCGAAGTTTCGTAAAAGTCTCCGCGAAAACTAATGGAAATTTTATGCCTTAGAATCCATCATTTGATATCCCTGTCAACGTGGGACTAACTGCGAGTAGGTTCGTTGTGAAAAACGTACAAAGGAGTGTATTCGAGGTGTCGTAGATGGACACGAAGATAACCTTCCTATTATCAATTTGATATTGTTTTATTTAAATGAATTGGGATATTTGTAACCATCAACTATTTTTATCATCGTTATGATAAATGCTTATGACCTCTCCTCTCCTGAATTACCCAGCTAAGGTGATGACAGTACATTTATTAGTATCGGTAATCAGCGAAGCGATGCAACTCATCATAGACAACGTAGAATAATCTCCAAAAATGAAGTTTATTTCAGCCCCACTCAGTTTTGAATTCATTCGTTCTTTTCTCTTTAGAACGGTCTGGTTTTGTAAGATTTTTCCGACCGTTTCGTCCGTCAAGTAAAAAGACTTGGCCAAGAATTAATCTTGGAGTTATTAAGAAGCATCAAAGTTCAAATTGCTAAGTTGAAGCTGAGCGAAAGAAGGAAAATGAAATAAATGGGAAATGGGACGGCGAAGCCTGACGGGCTGGATGGAGAAAATGAGTAGATACTGTTTAGTGAAGTTGTATAGAGTTTGGAGCTTTTTGGTGGGAAACGGAGAAGTACTAATGAAAAGTATGAAAAAGACGAGAAACGAGGGGATTTCAAAGTTTACTGTAGAGGAAATAGTGAAAACCATTGAAAGGATGAACAATCTTAAAATACTTTTTGTGATTCTACGACCAACCGTCTCGTGTTTTGCTTATGTAGGCAAGGCAGCGAACGCATTCATATTCAGATTCAAAATGAAAAACAATATCCACATTAATTTTGAGACCCATCTAAAGAGATTTAGCATATCAAAATAATGTGGTGGGAAAAAGCACTCACCAGAGCATTTCAGTGGCCGCATTCGGCCCGGACGAAGGACAATTGAGGCTTCGGATTTTGAATCTACACACCTAGAATTTTTTTACGAATACAATTCGTGAGTGAAACAGCTTGCACTTCATAGCCTCCTGAATAATATATTAATTCCTACGCAAATATTGACTCCCCAGGTTGAGGCTCAGGCAGCAGACGCAGGCGCTCCTTAGTTTTTTTATTTTTAAGAGCGTCAATTTGTCCGTAATTATGATTTACTAATTTAACGGTCACATTTTTTATTTTGAAGTAATTGAAGTACTTTGCAAGAGCTTCTACACATGAGCCGGCCCTGATAGTGTACTTTCTTCTACCCCATGGTATTCTCAAATCGATCATTTCTAAAATAAATAACTTATCGTTAGAAATCCTTTAATAGGTTAATAGGATTCACTTTTGATTCGTGCTAAACATGAAACATTGCGCATCCGAAAATACAATGTTCGTCCATACTTGATTGCCGTTTGTAAAATTAAATTTTTAGATGAGAAAAGCGGTAGGGAAATTCTCCTTTACGTATGGAGGACGCATTTATGTATATAATTTACGTGGGAAGAGACGTGTTGACGGCTTTGTCTCGAAAGATCGCTTTGAAGAGCAAGAGAATAAAGAAACAGGTAAGAGGATAAAGGGAGAAGAGAAAATAAGAACGTTACATGTGAGTGAGAGGATTAGATTTTCATCTCTCTCTTCGTAAAACGTATCAAAATAACTTTGGAAAATTGAATTGAGGGGAATTTAAAATACACTTGGCAGGCCTGGGTTCTGGAGTGTCACTTAAAATACGTCTTATTAGCCGTAGAGGGCATTTCCCACTCGGTAGCTAGAAATATCTTTATGGAAATTTAATTTTTAACCATTTCCAATGGTACGTTGCCTTTCGAATCTTGCTGATAATCCAACTAAAAGAGAATTACTAAGCTCCTTAGGAACTCTCATCTTCATTCTGCCCTGGCGCTGATTCACATACAAAACTAATAACAGTTCTATCATAAACACACGAAACAATGTATTTTCAACTCATTTGGAAGTACATTGACTTGAAAGAAGCAGAACTCATTTAAACTTGTGCTAGTGTGAAGTTAGCACTTCTCAATTCATCGCCAAACTCCGGCGCCTATCCGAATTCTATACAAACGAAAATTCTTTCTTGACGTTCGAAAAATACCGAGCAGCGTATTTTGAATTTACTTCAAAATTGTTCGACAAGAGCTAAGGGCACTGCTCTATGATGCTAGTTTCAAAATTTGATAACAGGCACAAAATTACCGAATAAGCGTATTTTGAACTCGTGACATGATTTTTGCTATGAAGTGTGGAAGAAGTCAAAATCTGGGTGAGTGGTCAAAAACGTGTGGCACTGAAGGGGACACGGTGAATAGGATGGTTTTGCTGTTGCTGGTCGGCGAATTCGAACGTAAAAATCAAGCTGGCAATAGAGTATTAGTGCGAGGGACTTGGAGATAAATCTTTCAAAATCAAACGAAGAATGAACGACTCCGTGGGTTGTCGACTTTCTCCATTACCGACGACAGAGACACTTCTCTGGCTCAAGTGAATGAAGCCATGAGGCACCTTCTTACGACTGATATTGACTTTTCTCAATTCCTAACAAACAATTGTCGTCACTGGATGAATTTCACTTCACTTGTTCTTATGTTTGATGGAGAATACCAAGGCGAGTGATGACTTTGGTTAAACTCCCTCCACCGACTCCACTGAATATAAGTCTTCCTGTTGTTTCGTAACTCGAGCTCTTCTTCAAGAAGGAATTCGGTTACGAGCGGGGTTAGCGAACCGTGATAGGGCGCCACCTCTCCGTTATACGAGCAGCAGTGGCGGGTTAACTAAATTTTTGAGTTATAGCGCCGCGGTAACAAATAATGAGCAAGGGGAGAAGAGTGTGTGACAACCTAATGAAGAAAAGGCGTATAGATGATGGAAAGGTTTCAAGCTGGAAGTGATGAATGGCATCCGACGGGAGTCTCGTCTCTCCATACACCCCGGTTTCCTTGTTATCTCTCGGAGAACTGAATCTTTTCAACGGTGACATTGTTATCTCTCGGGGTGGAACAGTGTTTGATGAAGGTTCTCTCGGCTCCGTCCCTCCCTCACGAGAGTGGAAATAGGCGAAGAGGTTTACATAGAGAACGGCACTCGAGTGATATTACTGCATTATCTCTTCGGCTCTTCTCCGGTTGAATTGAAGCCTTTTGTGGTTTTAGAGATAAGGGGGTGGAGCGCGGTGATGGCCTCTAAACTCGCGCGCATTAAAAGCCGCGGGAGAGACCTATTAAGGGTCGTTACTAATGTAACATCACCCCTCCCCCTCCATCGCCACCCCTCAAGACTCTTTACACCCACAACGCAAACAATGGTGAAGACTTTCATCGCTGTAGTAAGTTAACAGCAGACCCTTGAGGAATCCCACCATTTTTCACTAAGCCTGATTCAGCTTATCTTTACCCCTTTGCTCAGTCACAGATACGCCCTCTGACCACTTTTAAATCGTCCTCAGTGATACTTACAATGGAGCTCAAGATGCTTAAGAATTCGCAAAAATAAAACCCTGAAATTAATTTTAGATCAACGAGTTCTTAACTTCAAGGTTCTAAAATACCTAAAACTGAATTTATACGCAAAAACACAGCAAATTAATCCTTAATGATTGATTCCACCACCGGTATACAACCAATACTTTGGAACGTATCTCAATTGATTACGCGTTAAAATGTCAGTGGAAAATAATAGCCCGCATTCCTAGATCTCCATTATCACCGAAAACCCATTATGAGAAATTTTTAGCGACTCGAGGGTTAGGTATAGATAAGACCTAAACAGCATGTGTGATCGAAATTTCAAATTTTGCAGAACACTTCTAAGACAAACGAAGGTCACCCCACACAGGGATGAGCCTTAAAACCAGTTTTTCTCTTACTTGGCCAAAGAAGCTAAAATTCTGAGGACAGACGATTAATTTAGTTCTGTTGAACTGTTTTTCGCAGAAAGCGAAGTTATTAAGAAAAATAATTTTAGATGTAAACGAATTATTACTATTTATGAATTAACTAGTGTGACCTACCTTTTTCCATGTACTCGATAGATATTTCTAAAATGGCGGAACTCTTGTTGAATAGAATGGTTACTCTACACCTGTTCTCCTCATCTTCTTTTTCGACAAATAAGGTAACATTTCGATTCCACCAGTAGGCCCCTCCATTTTCGTGTCATGCATCAGGAGTCTCAAGTGAGAATCTTTCGTCCTTACACGCTACTCCCTATTTGTCGAGAAAAATTGCCCAAAAATGTATTTTTTCTCAATCTGGGGTCCGGTCATCAAGTATTATTGACTATTGTGTTGATTTTGACTATTACAGGTCTTTACGCTGTCTTGTATGTGATGAACATCTGTCTGAGATGTATGTGAATGGTCCAGCATCGGTTCGATATTAGGTACCGGATTTGATGGTAATTTAATCGGTACTAAATGGTAGCTCCCAGAGAATGCCCCCTGTCACTTGGGCTAGACAGCGCTGTAAATCGTCAAGGTTTTTCCGAGACCCAGCTTCTCCTCCAATGAGCTTCCTCATGGTCTTGTCACTAGGGGATTTTATTAGAAGGCTCCCCACACTGCCTGTGCTGTAGGTACTGACGCAGAGGTTCGCTCAAGCCCGAGAATATTGACCGGACGTCCAATTTCGGCCAGCGCTCTACCCCCCAACCCCCTTTCTATATCCTCCTCTTAATTGGTTGTCCCCCTCCCCATCCCGCGATTAGTTACGTTTCCTCTCTTTGGCCCGAAATGGAGGTTTCCTGTAAAGTAAAATACGTTAATATCGCGGTGAGGCTACTAAACAGTGTACCGCGATGGACATTAAAATCCCGGCGTCCAATAGAGTAAAAACTTGATTCGAATTTACAGAATTCGACGGCATTAATCTAGTGTTGTGCAAATAACGGGAACGTTTTCAAAAATAGGTGCTTTCTAAAAATGTTTGCATATTTATTTAGTTTTTAACTAGTTTGGTTTATCACTGAGTGAAATATTAATTTGAATTTTTCACAAAGCATATCATTATTATTACATTGAGGGCAACGAGGATATGTACGTTCCTTGGTTCAATAATTTCCAAGACATGGACCGGAAATAAAAATATTTTCATTGAATGGCACGCTCTGAATGTTGGCGTGTAAAGAACACTTGTTCGTTAGGGGTGAAAATCGTCGTACGGCGGAGGGGGGTGTTTTTCCCGTCACCAGTCGTTTGCTTCCTTCTCCCCCATCCCGTTGGTTGATCCTTGGTCTAGCGATTGACCTCATTTTCGACCCCCAATCTGAAAACACGTGACCTGGGTCGAACATCCCAATCATCTCATTACCAGCCTTTTCTTCCGCGGAGCTCGTCGTCTCACAAATAACATCACGTGGAGCCTCCACCCCACTTTTACCCCTTCAACCCTCACTTCACCGTCACCTCTCCCTCACCAACGGTGGGAATGGATGGTGTTAGAAGGTGTGGTGGTGGTGGTGGGAGGGTTCCGCTCTTTTCTTTCCACACCGTGTTATCCCCCCCCCCCTACCCACCAGGTCTTTCCATTACAAAGTCGTTTATGCATTAGCCCCACGCGGGTGGCCTTTCATCCCCTCGCTGTCGCCTACCCACGCAGCTTCTCTTCTTTTACACCTCGCCCCGTCCCTCACCACGCACCCCCACTTCGTTCACCCCCAGACGCACGCCTGACCTCCTTTCACCCACCATCACAACACACATGAGGAATTTCCATTCGTGAGTCTTTTACAATTATACTGGAATTTCTGATTTTAGAGGTTATAAACCGCTGATGGTTCCACAACGGTTGATTCTAAGCTAACTTCTGGGTTGATCTCGCTCGTGGCGATTGGGCTGACAAGTTTCAAGGACCGACCAAAGTTGAAAGGTAGGCAGTGATTGTCCCAACTGTTAAAATAAATTTATAATTCTCAGGTATTAATTTATTGTCCCAGCCAGATAAATGAATAACAGAAACCAATCATTGGAAAGGAAATATGCTCAGCTGGTGAGGGCCGGAATGACCAGAGGTCGTTTACTAGGTTAGGCAACACCCGCACTACGGAGAGGTCTTGAAGGAGGGGTTGGCTCGAAGCGCCTGTTCGTAACAATGAAACCTTTTTATAAAAATAAAAGGTTCGTTGTACTCTTACGATGAAACATAGAAGTACGACATATTTTTAGGAGAACTCCAATGTTAGGCTGCGTCATTGGATATCGTTGTCACACTGACGTCGATAAACGTCCGTAAAACCTACGCGTATTCTGAGGCCTTGGAGCAGATCGGTATACTGTTGAAGTTGTGAGTGCTGGTGGGTTAGCCTCCTAATATTATCAAACAAGCGGAGAAATCGGACGTGCCTCGCCTGATAAAACCCACGAGCTTCATTGCAAGAAAGCGACAACTTGAGTAGCGAAGGAATTGTTCGGTCGAAAATATAACGCCAAAATCACAGACAGAATTCTGGCAAGACAGAACGGAGCCTCCCAGTCTACAATTGAAATATTTATTTAGGGTTCTCTGGCGAAGGTCGTGGCACTTTACAACATTCAGCTAGAGGCAGTAGTCAGAGTACTAACCATTCACCGCCAACTGGGAACGCCGACAATACTCGGAGCAGGAAAACTCGACAGAAACCTAATTTCTTCGATCACACACGCCGCGATCATATCACGAGTGTTGTAATTGGTCGTGTGAAGATCGAGTTTGGGGCCGACAAATGATGCTGATTGCCACCTCGTAACTGGGTGGTTCTCGAATGAAAAGCGAACTTGATACTCCCGGCGAAAGCCCATGTATAATTCAAACGCCCACTAAAACCGTTAACCATTAACACAGATATCCCGCGTCATTACTGACCATCCAGGATTCGTTAATAATGTATGCCCAGCCCATCTATTATGCATCGAGCGTCCGTCGAGACCGAAACGGAGCCCAGATGGCGCGAGACGAAGCTACGATTGCTGCTGAAGGCTGGTGAGAACAACGCGATGATTGATTGACATAAAATATGCCGGTTAACGTGTTGGATTCGTGGGGGGTTCCTGCTGGAGTTTTACACTCAAAACGAAATAGGTAAGAATAAAAAAGCACTTTGTACTACTTGGCGGTCAGAAACCTTGTCTCGGTCATGTTCAGGATGTTTCTCCCAATTTGATCACGGCCTATGGTCAATTACATCATTTTTCTTCTGATATGCCTCCCTCTTCTTCCCGTTTCTCCTCCTTGGGGTTCTCAGTTCTTCGTAGCATTGCCAAGTCATCATACATCCATATTGCTGGCACTAGTGTTGGGCGTTATCGCTACTTTCTCGAAACATTATGTTTCCTTCTTTACGAATTTCATAACCGTTATTTGTTTCTGCTGTAAAATAACTTTTAGCAGGCACACAACTGAAAATAGCCGTCGTTATGGAATAACCGAAAAAAACCCTCGTTAAAGAATGGCTGGAAAATGAACTGTGTTGGAAAAACTTTCCTTTTACCTGCATGAAACCAGTCTGTTTCATTACTTTTCCCTTAATGGTTTTTATGAGTACTATCTAACGCACTCGTATTTTTTTCTGATTAATTATTTTGGCTCATTACTTGGCTTAATGATATTGGCCTCAACGAAGATGAAGTCTTTTTTACCCGTTGTAGTGGGCAGTTTATTTATTTCATTTATTCTTTTCCTAAAGCTGGTTGTCTTTGTTGTCAAATACATACCGTCCAAACGCAAAAAAAACCACTTTGTTTTGTACATAGAGTCGAAAGTGATCTGTATTCTTGACTGCTAGCAACGTCACCGACCGTAGTGACTCCAGACATACTCGTAAATCCGTAGAAGCTACCGCGGAAATCTACGGGTTACCTGTGGCCTCGACGTCATCTGAATAGTGGCAAAAAGGCAAATTTGGCCAGAAACTTGTTGTGACCACGGGAAAACAAGGCCCGCTGCTTGCATAATCAATGTAATTTCTTTATAACCCACCCTCACCGATTAGGAGTTCAGGAGTTCAAAACTCATCATGCTTTTGAGGAGAAAAGCATAGTCATTCAACATTTATGTAATCATCATAGCTCTAGTCTAAACACTTTTCTCACGTACTTGGCTGATGAAGGTCCATTCAGTGTCTGTTATTGATGTGGAAAATCACCTCACGTCAAATAACCTCAATTTTGATTTTGGATTACCCCGTTTTTAGAGGCAGCACAAAGGTTCCCTCGGTTGACATAACCTCTTTGATAGCTCGAATCACAGTAATCTTGAATGTACGCTATTTCGAACAAACCCTTGAATTGTCTCAACTCGGCAGAAAATCAAACAGATCTTTCAAAAACTTCACGTGGAAATCGTTTATTGGATCATTCCTCTTACCACGCGCCCATAAGACAATCCAATGAAGCTCAACTTGAAAATACGATAACTGAAAATACCCTCAAACGGGAAAATTACCCAGTTGTCTTTGCAGAAACTGTATTCCTGAACGACCTGAATAAAATATGAGACACCGTCCCCGCAGGGTTTTGTATCTTCCCGAGATCTTCTTGCTCGTGAATTATTTTGCTCGGAAGTTTACGTGACCGAGTGTTTGCATCCTTATTTTGCAGTCGGCCCTCGTTTCCAATTTAAAATATTTCCCCTTCAGCGGCGCCGTGGGAGGGGAAAATGGGTGGGATTATTGGGCGATTAGGCGAATTATTGTGTTGGCGGACTTCATCGATAGACGAGGAAAGAAAACAGTTGTAGTAATAAGGATTACAATGATATTTGCGACGAGTAACTTCAGTGAGTCCTCACTCTTCCATATAAGACGGAAAAACGAGTGACAAATTATACATTAGTTATTTACGAGTTCATTTTTGAAATTGAACTGATTCGTGTTGTGTCTACCTACAAAATGAGATGCAAAATATTACGAATTGTTTACCGAAACATGATCTATCTACGCACGTAAGATGTTTCTAAACCGCACTCAATAAACTTGTTTTTCAGTCAGATGAATTGACGTCATGGTACCAGATGACCGGTCGCTTTAGGCGTGATTTAGGGGTGAGGGTTGGTTGCCTGGAATGCCTAGTCAGTCCTGCGAGGGGAAGAGGGAGTGACGAATTGACTGGAAGTAGCAGGAGCCTGTCGGCAGAAGAAGGAAAACTTCTCTGGCTCCTGCTTAAGAAAAGATTACTCCTTAGAGTCCCTCTTTGATTAAATAGGTGTTTGGAATCTCCTGGGAAGTCCACATGCCATTACAGGTGGGTAAAAACGTATCCATACTGCAGTAATGGAATACAGATAAACATTCGTACAACGATGTCGAACAGACAGAATGCCTACGGGAAATCGGGAAAAGGGCCTACACGAGGCCCCGACGAATGTTTCGACAGCCCTTTGAAGAATAATACACTAAAAAATCTTTCTTTTTTTTAACAGTCGATGAGGGTTAGGAGTGTCGAATATCAATTGAAGATCGAATCAAGTTCTGCAGAAACTTGATCCGACCTGCACCAAGTCACAAACGAAACATTTCTCACCCAAACCTCCTCGATTCCGCTGTAAAAAACAAAAAGGCGCATTCAAACCCGATTTTCTGTGAAGATTGAAGACGGCTATACGATTGGATAGCAAAGATTCTGGGCAAGTTTTATTCTGGAAGAGTGATGCTCTCCTAATAACGAAAACGCCGATTGAAAAACGATGATTTTTCAAAAATGTTGGAGATTTTTTGCATCAATACGAGTTTATCAAATAAATCCGATCGTGAACTAAAGTGTTAGGGAATTTAATGTCCATTCCTTTGATATGATTAAAAAAAATTAATTTTGTTAGTAATCGAGGGAGTAATAGGAATGAAAGTAATGTCAGAATAACGAGAAAAGGTCTTGAAAAAAATTGAATCAACCTGAAAACGAAGCCTCTACCAGCGAATTATTCAACAACGGTTTATTAATCTCGGTAATTCTTTCTCGTGTGGGATTTGGTCTTTGAGGGCACCTCACTATGACATGAATGCCTTTTTCATGATAGAAAGAAGAAACCATATTTTTCAGAAAAAAGAAAATACAAACATTTTTGAGATGCTTTTTTGACCCACAGGCATCCATTTCGGGTGTGGGGCTGTAGGTTAAGGCCTATCGAACTTCGAATCGATTCAGCGATCAAAATTTGGTTGAAAATGACACCCCACACGCCTAAATCACTAAAAATCTTGAAGCCCCATTTTTTATTTTCAGCGATGCTCAGCCTCCTTTGTGCCCCGGTCTTCGGACAACCAATTTGAAAATTTAAATTTTCACCCGTAGCAAAACTTTTGTTTTGGGCTGTGGGGCTCACCAAAGTTTTGGATATTTGGAAAAATTCCTTCTGCAAAAAATGGTGAAGGCAGCGGTTGGACATTGTGGCTATTTAATGTAGACATCACGAAACACAGAACTCATGGTATGGAAAAATTCATAGAATTGTAATTACTTGAAGAGGTCTTTGAAAATCCAAGAAGCAATTATCGCAACAAATTATCAGAAGAATCATCCCTACGCGTTTAGTGGACATTTTGGTGGACATCTTGCGTAATGAATACAGAAGATTCACTGTTTATCAAGGTATACATAGAAGACTGGACCATTGTAGTTGTTGTTTTGGATGAAGCATCAACGATAATAGTGTCATTCATCTACAAGTAACTTAAGCATACGAATTGTCTCTCGTTGCCGCTTCTGAAGAAATTCCTATTTAAAAGGAATTAACGGGATAAAGAGGGGAAATATCACCACAGTGAGGAAGATTTCTCGCAAATGTCAGCTTCGTGTATTTTGAGTAAGTTAATTGGTGATTTCCGCTCACTTAGAAAGCCCATTAGTGACGTAATTTGGCTCAGAGTTTGAGAGTCACGTAGTCTCGGAAAAGGGCATGGGGTCCGGGCCGTTTGGCACGTAGGTACCTTTCGGTAAACATTTTACGCCCGGCGGTACAGGGGTGAAGAGGGAATAAAGTCAAAATTACTTCAACGCCGTGATTTGGGTCAGGATGTTGATAACGTCAAAGGGTTTTTGACGCACAAAAAAGAGAAAAAGAGAACGGTGGGAGGAGAAGAGGGCGCGACTGCGAAAGTGGGATTGAAAAGGGTAACGTGGCTCTCTCAAAGAAATATTAAAGGAAAAGGGCTCGGATGCTTCGTCGTCTTCGTCCCTTTTCTCACCTTCCCCTTATTACATGCGATCTATGGGACGATGTTACATTTTTAATGAAGAAGAAGCGAAGGATGCGCTGCTCTGAATCCAAATTGGAGTGCGCGGGAAAGGGAGCTTCTAATGAATTTAGGGAAAACAAACTGGAGTTAGAAACTCGAAGAAACTCCACGCACCAGTGATACCCCCATATGAAGAATACGTTTACCTTTCATAGAGAAAACGTTGCTCGATGTTATTCAGAAAACTGAAACATTCGCAATGGAACGTATCACTGGAATACCCGGTACCAAGTGAAAACGTCTACCTATGAATTTGACTCGCGGAAACTTGAAGCTGAAGTACAGAATTGGAGTCTGAGCATAATTTTTGTGTGCATTTATGAGCCATTTCCACCAGAAATTTGAGACCGAAAAGGTTGAACCTTCTTCCTAAAAAACGATGATATTTTTTGGGAATATCCAGATTGATTCATCGCGATTCAAGACTCATGATATTAAAACTTCCTTTCGGATTAAGAACGTGGATCCAACTGAATACTGTTCATTCAGGCACGTTAAGGGATTTCAACTACTGATGATTCCGTCGTATAAGGATTATGACACTTTTAATTTAAAAGTTGTTGAAAAATTGCTACAACAACTTCATTTTGGTTGGTTATTCGTTGAACAATCAACCCATGTTTTCATGCAGAAAGTCAACCTCTCCGATTTGCCCCAAAAATTTCTTTTGGACGTTTCAAGTCTGGACGTCCGCTGTACATCGTCCGCTATCCATGCCGTTTTTGGTAGTACAAAAACTTCCTAAAATCTGAAATTTCGGTCAGGGACACGTTTCCGGCTCTAGTTGGTCCGCGAAACTTTTTAGTCCGATCGGACCATATTTGAGGAGGTCAGGGGTCAAAATGTGTTTTTCAAAAAACGGATTTTCGACGTTTTCGGCGATTTAGCCGCTTAATTTTTGGCGCTGAATCGATTGGAATGAGTGTCTATATCCTGGTCCAAGGAATAACCAACCCCTGTGAAAGAATTCGCAGCGTTTTTTAGAATTACCCTTTTTCAAGATAATTATCCTTCTTGACCCACTTCCAGTGTGCAGCGATCGATTGGGAACCCCTCTGAATCGATTCAGTGAACAAAATATACTGGAAAGCTATACCCCATCAGACTCCAAATTAATTTTTAAAAAAATTGTTTAAAAACATTTTTTTGTCCATGCTGTTTTGTTTGGGGTAAACGGATTGAAAATGAGTTAGACACAAGAGTGCGAACTCGAAAATTAGAGAACTTTCTGAACATTTTAAAGGATAATACAGTTGCCGTTTTATAGTGAGACTCTAGTTATTGGTTTTCGCTGGGCATCTGATACTACTGGCGTACAGTTCATGGCTGATGCATATTAGGGACGGGCGCTTATCAAACCGAACTCATAATGACGACATTTGTTTCGAATTTCCGAGGCGGGTAGAATAATAACGTGGAGCTAATGAGAAGAGGAGGAGGGGGTCCTGGCTGAAGACTGAATGTCGAATAAGCCACTGCGCCGAGTCCTAATATTAGCTGGAGGCATAGTCGAAACAATTAGGACTCAGCTGGGTCCGTCGTATACAAAGCGGCGGGTTGATGTGTGATACCCCCCTCTCCCCCGACCATCCCCTATCTCATCCTATGGCCACCACGAGTCAACCTTCGGGCCTTGTCCGGGGCCATGGAGAGGGCGGGTCAGAACCCGACGGTTTATCTGAAACTGTGAGGGTTGCATACCGTATGAGACTCCCACCGCAACCCCTTCGAAAGCTACGCTCTGTCCTGATAAACAGGGAAATAAACCAGGAACGTGGACAGTAAAACCTCCAAGCTGCACTGACCCCCCTTTCACGTACCATAAAGTATCTCTCACCCCCGCTGTCCCTTCCTCACTGACTTCCTGATTTCCTCGTCCCCTCTTTTGAAAGGATTTTTTCGGGCAGATTTTTTTCTCGATAAAATTCGAAAGGTCGTCATCTCATCCCCCTCCCCTGACATTTATTATACGCACCATTAGAATCGTTTATCCACCCTCATTTTCATCTACCAGAGATTAGCCAAACAGGACTTTAAACCTGGGAACACGCCAGGTGTCATCAAACCACTTTCCCCAAAAAAGACCAAACATTACCAAGTCGAATGTCGAATGAACCCCTTATAGAGCACAATAAGAAAAATTATGATTTTTTCCGAATTCTTGGTTCATTTATAATCACGAGAATGTAATAACTTAATTATAGGTGTTCAAGTTAAGTCAGCTGGGCCTATAAAAGAAAAATCTGCAAATTATTTCAAGGGGTTAGTTATTTCTCAGACCAGGAGTACGGAGACTTCTTTCGTATTATACTGGCAGGTTTCAAATTGTTGTATTCGCCAAAGCACCGACCACAGTAGAAAAACACACATCCTTCATTATTGATGATTTAGGTGTTGTGATAGGTGTTTAAATAGATACCTCAACCTCCATGGTTGATAAAATTCCGAATTACAAGTTTTCATTGTAGTGGGATATCAATCAATCCACCTCGCCAGCTTCTGTTCCAGAAATTTGCTCGGACTCTTTGCAGGGAACCACTCCTCTCGTAGGTATACAGTCATGATCTCGCGGTTGTTAGTCTCGATTTGAATGCCCCTGTCAAATTGGATATTGTCGAACCAAGTTACTCAGCGTCCCGATTGTGCTGCGGAGGTTGATTGTGTTAAGTCTGAAGGGAGTTGAACCGATAACTGAAACGCTGGAGGCCTTTTCAACGGAAACTTGGTATCGTGGTGAATAGACAGTTGCTAAATGAAGCTGCGGCCCTCAGAGTTATAAGTCTGCTCACAGTTGTTGAGCCCATTCAATTTCGTCAGCAACCTATTTCAACCGGATACTAGACTAACCTCGGTAACAATGAAACTTTTAAAATAACTAATGACTAGTAGCAAGAAACTAGTGGTATTAACACTATCGAACAAGTAAATTTGAAAAATTGAACTGGGACCATAAATTAACCTGATCAAAAACTGACATCTGCCATGAATTGACATTCACCACATAGGTATAACAACAATTAATTATTCATCCACAGGTTGCCAACAGTTGCCGGACACAAGAACTACCTAAGAACTCTTCGCCATCGAATGCGGTCATTCATTTCTCGCACTCCTAATTTACACTCGATTCAAAAGCCAGTGATAGTTTGGTCAAAAAACAAGAATCGCTTGATGAAAACGTTAAAATTGTTGATAAAACTCTGTTTGTATATTGAATACAAATTTAAGCATAATGTGGAGCATAAAAATGTATTCAAATCCCAATTTTTAGTATGCGGCGGATACATTTAGATTTCATACATTGAAGGAGGTTTTATCCAGGCAGAAACGTTGAAGCAAATCAAAATTGTTGAAATTTCCATTTTTTCTACGCAACATTAATTTTATTTTTTATCTCGTTTTCTGCCTAGGACGGAATGAAAATGGAAGAAAAAATTCTTGGAAAATGCAATAAAGAATTTATCATCGACAAGAATTGATAAGGAATAAACATTTTGTTGTTTTTATCAGTCTTCCTGGGTTTTGGCGGCAAAATTATTCAGTCACCTTCAAATTTCTCAAAAAATGGAAAATTTACTGAGGGAGTAGGTAGCACTGTCTTACCTAAAGGTATTTTATCCGAAGCCGGCGACGACCCGAGAGCTGAAGACAACACGAGTGGGAGGATAAGCCACACGAGCGGGGGCAGCGCCCCCCGAGAACCACCTTCCGTCATATCACTGCCACTACTGAACTGGGAGGCGGCTGGGGGCCGCCGGGGCTGTGACGTCACGGGGTCACGTGACTCCGGGAGTGGTCCCTCTCCCGCCTTCCGCGCCCCCGGCCACCGCCGCGACTCCAGTTTCCGCGTCCGAGGCGCGGGAAAGACGGGGGATGGGAGAACGGTCGAACTGGAGAATAAGAGGTCGAAGACCCGGAATAACAGGTAACAGGAGCTCGAAATGCAGGTTCAGAAGAGACAGGAAAGCATGAGAGAGGTAAAACCAAGGTAAATCTAAGTACCGATTCAATCTACTCAGACTTCGCCTAATTTTCTTGAATAAAGCATGAATCTTAAGCCAGAATTGTGGATTGGGGAGCTCCTCCCCAAAATGGCATGTATCCAGTGTTAGCGAACTATTTATTTTCTGTATATTTGGTACAAATCCTTGAACCCCAAGCAGCAAACTAACAGTAAAGGCGTAGAATCAGGGGCACCGCTGGTAACAGGGTTACTCCTAACAAAAAAAAAAGAAAAAGCTAAGTACCTACACAAAGAATACATTTTTAAAAACGCATCCGCAAATTACTTTAAAGTGGTTGGTTAATCCTCAGACTAGGAGCATGGAGCGTCCAAAATTTAGTGGAAAATGATACCCCACACGCCTAGGTACCAGAAATCTCGAAGACACACGTTCGAAATGGGTAGATAGATAGCCATTTTGACCCATAAAACTTTCTAGTGGGCGCCAATCGTTTTGCGACCGGTCTTTTGAATTCGAATGTAGTCGAAATTTATATGTACCATATACGCCTAAATTGCCGAAAATATCAAAAATCCATTTTTCGAAATGCACATTTTGACTCCTACCCCCTCCCCACCAAATTTGGTTCGATCGGGCTGAAACGTTTCGAGGACTAACTGGAGCCGGAAACGGGTCCCTGACTAAAAATGTCAGATTATTAGAAAATTGTCTACTACCGGAATCAGCGTGGACGTCGAACGGCAAACGGACATTTGCTTATCTTGATGTAGACACCTTGAAATGCCCAGAAAAAAAGATTTGGGCCGAATCGAAGAGATTGACTTTTTGCATGAAAACATGCCGTTCTCTCTATTTCAGCCCGAGGAAAATTCATGAACTACATTTCCGAATACCTCTACTTTGACTGCTCAACAGCAGTTGATGGTTAGAAAGGTCGCACGTAGGCTCAAATTGGGTCTAAGGTGTGTTTATATCATAAACAGCGGCAAACTATAGGTAAAATTGATTTTTTTAAATGAATTTTCTAATTTTTGTGCCTACTTTGGAAGTCCTCGAAGATGGAATCAACACGCTTTTCAAACAAAAAATAATAAAGAATCATCGAACAACAAATAGCGGGGTTTTATTTATGTTATTTTAAAACAAGGGAGTGACACAGTTCACAGGCGCAATCATCAACCAACTCTCAGCCGACAAATGCAGTTTAAGGATGTTTGTCATTTTAGTTCGTTATTTAAAATCTCATAAAGTATTTTCAAGATATTTTTGTTGTGTAAAGATGATTCACTCGCAGAATCTTGAGCCAATTGCAAAATCGGAAGCCCACCCAACTTGTAACAACTTGTTTATCAATATGATAAGCGCGGAATACTTTAGGAATGATAGGCGTAATGAGGAAGAAACTCCATGATTCGGTACTTTTCCGTTCCCCCATTTCCATTGTGAATGCTTCTCGCCTGCCCGATGACTTTAGACATTGGGGAATTATTCCCTCACACTTAGATAGATTTAGGTGTAATTTCTCTCCGGGGCAAAGCCATCGGGAGGGGGGGGGGGTATATTATGATTAATAAGAAGAAAAAAATGAAAATTTCCTACCTAATTCATGGGAAGCTGGTGATGCCGCTGAGTATAATTTGTTCCATCGTAATTGATGAAGAAGTTGATAGTCTGCGTTTGCAATGAATCCCGTTCTAAATCAGCGAGACCTTTGAGAAGGGATTAGTTAATTGCACACAGTCCATCGGGGAGACATGGGACGTAAACAAGCACGAAGCACCCTGAGTCGAGGTCGCTACACCGCCTTTCCCAATGTCTCAATACTATCCCTAACTGTGCGTATATTAATTGAAATGTGAATGAGAAAATTCTCGGTGGGCGAGAAGCAGTCACAATGGAGTGGAGGGGGTTAACAGAAAAGTATCCATGAATCCTCCAGCGCAAATCACCCGCTGCAAACTTAGAAAAGGAAGAAGAAGAAAGAGAAGGTTCTCATACTGCTCTCCCTCAAAGGTTATATTATGATCTATCCAGTCCTCAACGCGACGCCAGTTGCTGCAGTCTGCTGGGTCGTCTTGAGAGTTGAATGGAATATTTTCATCTAGATTTCTCAATATTTTTCTTGAAATTTGATTATTTGTAACTCTTTAAATCACCCTTTCCACCATCCGCCATGGACCCCGCTCTCCTGCGAGAGCGAGAGCTGTTCAAGAAGAAAGCCCTTTCTACGCCGACGTGAGTTGTTATCTGATTGATTCTGGATTCGGAAAATATAAAATATCAATGAGAATTATAATATGTTGTTTCCATAACTTGAGCGAGAGGCGTTTGGTCGCGTCACAGACGAACTGTCCGCATTTGGGATGTGTCCCTGAGTGATACGGCTCATGTACAGGGGAAGTACACTTCAAAATGTGTATTTTCTACGAATTTTGTCAATGATTTTTACTGAATGGTGTAAGAACCCTTGACCGTTCCAGTTTCAAACACTCAATAGAATTAAAATCTACAAAATTGAAGGAGTCTTATTAGACCGCCACCGTGCGAGTCATGCCATCAGCTCCTCTCAATTACCTGAGTTGATTATGTAAAGTATTTATATGATAATATGTTTTGAAGAACACATTCATCGGAGTGGGATGTTGACCCAAAGGCTGACCATCAGATGTGATCCTACTCGCTTTTTCTGCTACCAGGCGAGGGTTCAATTATTATTATTATTAAAATGTTCATAAAATTACAGGGTCGAGAAGAAGAAGAAAGAAAAAGATGATTCATCTTTCAGTTCAAAGGATGACTCGAAGAAGAAACCCAAACCGCCTAGTTCATCATCCAGCTCAAGTTTGGGGTTCGTTTTTTTAAACAATAAATATTATTTTTGTCCATTACTGTTGGAGTTTTGTTTATTTTAATCATGAATTTAGCCGTATTTTATATCACGTTATTTTGTTGTTATGTTATCAGTTTTAAACCTGTTGGAGGAGGCTCACAATACAAATTTAGCGTCTTAGCCAAAATTGTAAAATACATGAAAACCCGACACCAAGAGGGTGACGACCACCCGCTCAGTTTGGACGAAATTTTGGACGAAACCAATCAACTCGATGTTGGCGCCAAAGTCAAACAGGTAAGTAAACGGATCACACTGTCGTTTAAATCCTTGAATTTGTCCACTTTGTAGTTGTAAAAATGCGTTTGTTGTTATTGCAGTGGCTTCAAACTGAGGCTCTGGCCAATAACCCGAAAGTGGAGATGAACGCCGAAGGTAAATTCTTGTTCAAAGCGCCGTTCAAAATTAGAGACAAAAAAGGATTGCTTCGTCTCCTCAGACAACACGATCTCAAAGGTTTGGGTGGCATCATGCTCGAGGATGTTCAAGAATCTCTGCCTCACTGTGAAAAAGCTCTCAAGGTACAATGATAACGTCATGTAAACCGCGACGTTCTCCTGGTCCCGCGCATAATATTAGTATGCGTTTTCTATGTAAAGAAACACTTTCGTTTCAGAGTCTCCATAACGAAATTATATACATCATTCGACCGGTGGACAAGAAAAAAATCATGTTCTACAATGATCGTTCTGCATCATTGGATCTGGACGAAGAATTCCAAAAGCTGTGGAGATCTGTTGCAGTTGAAAGTATGGACGACCAGAAGATTGAAGAGTATCTCGAAAAGCAGGTTAGTTAGTCGTTTAACGTTATTTTTCATTTGAAACGTTTCTTCCGTCTACGAGTCGAAGGTTTTATAGCCGAGTTAAAAACGCTTTGAACAATTTTTTAATAGATCTCTCATCCAGTATGTAGCTCGTGTGTATAACAAACATTTATTTAAACAAACGTTAGGTAACAAACTAAAAAAAGTAATACAGCTCAATTTAATGTAGTGGTAAACTCAACTGCGACATCTATAACATAAAAACCCCATCGTCCAATGCACAACAAAAAACGCTGCAAATTTTGTCACAGGGGTTGGTTATTCCTTGGACCAGGAGCATGGAGACTCATTCCAATCGATTCAGCGTCCAAAAATTAGTGGAAAAAGACATTCCACACGCCTAGGTACCAGAAATCTCGAAAACACACATTCAAAATGTGTAGGTAGATACCCATTTTGACCCATAACATCTTCCAGTGAGTGCCAATCGTTCTGGAACCCGTCTCATTGGATTCAGCGTCCAAAATCGGCGTGGACGGCGGACGAACTTGTGTTTGAATTAATCTAGACACCATGAAACGCCCAGAAAAAATTTTTGGACTGAATCGGACTTTTTGTATGAAAACATAGGTTGATTATTCAAGGAATAACCAACCAAAATGTGCCCACCTCTATTTAAATTGTGCTCTAAAATACTCATACCTACGTACTCATGCTTGGCTTGAAGGGTTCAGTCTTTAGTTGACATTGCAACGTTTTGGAGGCATTCTCAGTTACTCAAACTCTCTACAGAAAATGGTTGCAACCCTATTTGGTGGGCCAATCTTGATTGGTTAGACGCAGCCAGCGACCAATTAAGACTCAGTTTAGACCGTTTTATCGTCCATTAACAACGGTTTTCTCAATTATGATGCGTTCATCATTACGCTCAAGGTTCACAAACGCGTATTTTTTTATCAGTAATACATATTGAGAAACCATTGTCAAAATCTGCCAATTTGCCCTTTAGAATATTTCAACGCAGGCATAAGCTTCCCAGTTTATTCTGCAGTTTTGAATGAACCATTCTGAATACATGTACAACAGCCAGTAACTGCATACGGTGTGGATGAAAAGTTGGGCCTGTGACTTGGTTTCTTCGGCTTGCTCAAGGAGGGAACATTCTGTGTTCTTGACCAAGTGAAGAGAAGGGGATTCATGCGAATGTGGCAATACCAGTATTAAAATAGGGAGTAGGACTATGAGGGTCTCAGGGGAGATGGTGATGCGTAGGTTTTCGTTCAAGAGAAAGTGGACAAATGGTCAATCGATAAATTAATCGAAGTTCTTACGAAACCACAATCCTCAGATTATTTCATTCTTGTGTGTCAATTTTTTTGTCCATTTTCGTTTTAATTTAAAGGCGTAAGGCGACTACATAGGGAAATTTGGAATACAATTTAAGCCCAAACTTTTCTAGCACCCCTCTTTCAATATTGTATCAATTCCAAAACCCGCTCAAAGGCACACAAAATATTGAATTTTTCCTTCTGGCTTGGCTCATTTTGCTCTCTATGACTTTTTTTAAATTGACTGGTGAAGTCACGATTCAACAACACGATATAAACTCGGAAAATGTTTCTGTTCCTAGGGTATAAGGTCGATGCAGGATCATGGTTTGAAGAAGCCTATTCAACCCCAAAAGCGGAAGAAACCCAGTCAGCGAAAGAAGACCTTCAAAAGACCCCGAGACAACGAGCATTTGGCTGACGTTCTTGAAACTTACGACGATAAATAACCGTTCCATGTTCTAACTCAGAACTTGTACATAGTCGTCTATGGTGTAAATAATTTAATTTAATGAGTAAAATGGATATTTTTCAAAGTGTTCGTTCAATTTGGTCATACATCTGGGATCTATCTCTTTCTGGACGTAGGTACTTTTGTTTCTGTTTGTTGTATCTGAAGCCAAGATTACGAATATAAAGCCATCGCTTGAATGTTGGTTTTCCATAAGCGTCCCGAAGTGAATGCGACAGAACACAGGACGTGATAATATATACACCTAAAGTTTATCGGTTCATTCTCCGTAGGTACCGATCAACTTTCTGCCTTAGAGATCGGGCAATCGACAGCGTGGGTGCAGCAAATAAACAAGAATAGATAAAATTGTTAGCTTTTTTTAAATGTTCCCTTCAAATCAGCCAAGACAGCATTTTATCATTTGTAATGGTTCAACTACGAATCAGTTGAAAAGAAGACAAGAAAATTCAACTTTATCCTTACGAACATTCAAGCAAAAGTTCGAGATTTTGAAGCTGTGCCATCAAGTATTGCCCAACTAGTTCTGTTCAAATGAGTAACAAAACTCAACTTTTCAGCAGGGAACGCAAAAACCTATAATTCATAATCTTTTTTAGAAAAGTTTACTTTTGGTTGGAATTAGTGGAATAGTTGACTTTTGAAAATGCTGAAAACCGATCAGGAGTGTTGAAATCTACAGTTTCATATTGTTTAAGGGTTTGTAGACAAATTTGTTACCCTTAATGAGAGTCACACAACTAGGAACGCAGTACATATAATATACGTATAACAAGAAGGGGCTGGTATAGCATGCGCCTCGAGTTTCTGATGCAGCTTGCATAATGCTACATTGGCACAGGTTGAGCCAGCCGGTAACATATTTGAGGATTTTCCCGTGAGCGGTTTTGTTACATACCTAATTGGAGATTCTCATCACGAACATGAACACTAGTTCTGAAATTTCACAAAGAAAAAAATGCGGCGTTCATTTATCAATTTACGTCGGTTTAGTGGAAGAAGCTGTTCCCCGTCCGCACAGGCAGTAGTTTTACACTATTTTTATAGTACCTACATGTGAAATCCGGGAAACCTTCCCTGTGGCTGTTTCTTTTCGAACACCAGGACTTCCCACACTGTGCAATGCCTTCAGGTCGGTCTAAGATAATAATAATAAATGCAATATTAAATAATACAATGATTGCATTTCGACAAAAAGAACCAAAGGCCACAGTTGAGTAGAATAATAGAGTAACGGTTTTTTTCTGTTCATCCAGAAGACATCTGAGAAAGAGGAGGCTATTTAGTGATTGTGAAAATTTGTTGTCTTCCCTGTTAACCGGAAAAAATCAGGAAAGTAACATAAATACTTGAATTAAATTAAATTACATCAGATAGGGCAACTTACTGCGAAAGTAAGCATGATCATTCAGCTGCTCAGGGTATTCCTACTCTGTGATCCCAATAACGGAGGCTTATCTAGCTCAGAGTAGCACGGAGCGATATGATTGATTGGATTGGGTTTGATGACTCTGCGGCTGAAGGATAACATAATTATGACGGGGGACTGTTTAGTTTGTCATTTTTTTTTTTGTAGACTTTTTTATTGGAGGTACTGAAAATAAAGGTTAGTGTCGGTCATGAATGAAAAACTCAAGAAAGAAGAAGAAGTGAGCGATCTTCCCATCTTGTTTACCTTTTCGTTACTCCAGCTTTTGCAGTTATTAATTTTGAACTTTCTGCCGCGTGTGTCATAGGTTGTTGTATTCGGTCGGGTGTTGTGTTGATATAATAGAAGGCTTTCGCTTTCGGGTTGTGTCTGTGTCGTATGTCGGCTTTGTTGGTCCTTCTCTCTCAGAAGAGCTTACTATTTGTACTTTATTGTGCAAATTGAACAGTGGCTATTGCTTTTAGTTTTCATCTAGCTAAGTTTGTTGCTCCGCTTTTTCTACACACCGAATGTAATATTATTTGGGATGTGTGCATTCAAGGACTCTCAGCAAGAAGTGCCAAATGTGACGAATTTTAGTTTGAGAGAATTGAAGAAACTCGTAGAACACGAAAACTCGTGCGTAACATGCGTTCCTCAGTGTGTGAGGAGCATCGACCTGATGCCTCTACATCTGAGAGATTTGAAATCTTCCATTCAAGAGCTTCTTCGCTCCAAAGTGACCAAATACGACGTTGAGTAAGTTCAACGAGCGTAAAGTTCTGTTGGGACCGTGTCCTAAGCTAGGATTTACCTTGTCCCAAGCAGCAGTCTTCCTAGGAAAGTTGTCCTACTAGTGATATGAATACTCTGAAAATTCCAGAAGGTTCACGTGATGGCCATTGATGACAAAATCATTTTGTCGACCTGTTTACCCGCTAATTTATTGTATTCCACTTTGCAGACTGCAAGGGATCATTTTAGCCCACAAGAACGTGAAAGTCAACGCGAGGTCTGTTCAATTGAGTGACCGCAGTTCCTTTCCACTGGCATACCAAGCTGATATCTACCTCTTTAAGCCACAGATCGGGAGTACTCTAACAGGTGTGTAACTACTAAGAGAATAATTCATTGTTTCCCATGGCGGATTTTGAAAGTGAACTGTAGTTCTGTTTATTGATCGAATGTCGTTTTAATTCCGCATGATATTCACAGGGATCGTCAATAAAATTGCCACTAAGGCGGGACGCACAACTTACATTAGCGTCCTCGTCCATAACATGTTCAATGTGGCTGTTTACTCCGATGAACAACCTGAGAGACGCCAAACTGTTGCAATCGGTTCAGAAGTTACCGTGCAAGTCTTACTTATCAACTGCACCGGGCGATTGCCCTATATCAAGGGGAAACTTATTTCACCGGCTTCGGAGTAAGTTTGAGGAAACTTATCTTTCCAGAAATCTATGCTGCGAAATTCACAGATCAGATTTATGCCTTTGTTCTTGTATTATTCGTTAGGAAGTGTCGGTGCCTTCAGATGTTTTGATTCGCTTCATTTTCAGATGGGATGAAGCCGATGAACCAAAAAAGAGGAAAAAGCCAAAGAAAAAAAGTTTAATAGACGCAGGATCGCTTGGAGCCAACCACGTATCGCAAATACATTCCATTTTGAAGAATTCGCCGATCATAAAGTCCAACCTGTCCTCAACCGAAGCTGATTCCCATGAATCCTCGAGTACTGAGAGTGCCAAAGCGCGAAAACTCGATCTGGCTTCTCCCAGCATAAAGAAAAAGAAGAAGAAGAAGGATCGAGAGATGAAAGACGAACCACTGAGTGTCTATGAAGGTAAACTCCAAATAATGTGAAACGTTTTCCTGAACGTTCTCTGTTTGCCATATTAGTGGTGCATTCTAGTTGGTACAACAATGTACTTTACTATCCCCCCCCCCCAGCCCTTTTCAGAGCCTGATTGTGACCCATCAAACCAACCTTTTTGAAGATTTTTCTTGTGTTTCCGAATCTTATAACCTCCTCTTTCGGTCTTTGTACAGCAGAAATGAGTGAAACACAGAAAGAGCGGGTTTTTGTGTTTTTGAAAAATGTAGGGGGCGGCAGTTAAGTTTTGCCTAGTGTGATACTCAAGTATTGCCGCCCAACGTCTAATAGGTGGACATGGAGGAAAGAAAAGAAATATTGATAAAAATGCTCTTCTACATTATTTTTATTCGACGAAAAACGTCTTAAGCTTCATTTAGAGGGAGGTATGTATTTTCAACACTCGAGAGATAGTTAAGGAATGGATCAGTTTTCTTGATTCAACAAGTCTTTACTCAGCATTGTAAACAATATCTGTATAATATTCATTTCATTGGTCCAAGTACTTCATCATACGTCGACGAACAGCTAACTGAGATAAGAAGGTCGACTCAGGATTAATGATTTCTACTGGAATATACACTTTGATCGAAAAATAAGAGGTCGAGATCCGATGTAATCCTCATACCCTTCGTTTAGTCAAATTTGTTCCTTCATCACCTCTCTCTTCAGTTATCTCCATTTCTCACCCTCACCGAGCCTTGCTATATTCAGCAATAATGAAACCCTTGTGTAAAAATTTGCAATGTTTTGGTTGGTTATTAAACCAACTATTGGTTTTTCCTTGAATAACCAACCTATGTTGATTCGGCCCAAAATTCTGGACGTTTCAAGGTGTCTAGATCATAAATAGGGAATGTCCGTCTGCCGACCACGCTGATTTTGGTAGTCAACTTTTTTTTTTTTTTTAATCTGAAAATTTTCAACCAGTTTTTGGCTCTAGTTGCTCCTCAAAACTTTTCAGGCCCGATCCGACCAAATTTAGGCGTGTGGGGTATCATTTTCCACTAAATTTTGGACGCTGAATCGAATGAAATGGGTCCCAGAACGATTGGCGCCCACTGAAAGAGGTTATGGGTCAAAATGGGTATCTATCTACCCATTTTGAATGTCTGTTTTCGAGATTTCTGGTACCTAGGCGTGTGGGGTATCATTTTGCACTAAATTTTGGACCCTGAATCGATTGGAATGGGTTCGAGACCCGCCATATCCACTGTTCCCCCCATTTTCCCCATTGTTGAAGAAATAAGTCTCCATACGCCTGGTCCGAGGAACAACCAACCCCTGTGAAAGGATTTGCAGCGTTTTACTACTGCAGCCGTCTGCTAGACAGTGGAGGGCAATACTTACTTTACTACCGCCCCCACATTTTTCAAACACATACAACCCCGCTCTTTCTACGTGTTCTGTAGTATAAACCGAAAAAGGAGATTCCAAAACACCAGCCAAATGTTCAAAAATGCTGATTTGGAGGGTCACAAGTTGGGTCCGAATATGTGGGGCGATCGTTAAAGTACACCAACTGATGGGAGGGATCAGCCAAATTATGTGATTACAGATCTTATGAAATTGTTGTTGGGTGTTAATTTAGATCGGAAAATGTCGTTTATACTTACGGTTTTCGATGCTTTGGGCCACAAATGTTTAGCTACAACTGTAACGCTCCTCGTAATTGAGTAATAACCGCCCAAGAAAGTTATTACACCATCAGAGAAAATGCGAGTGATGGGCAACGTGTATGACGTACCGCGTTATACTTCCTCTGCTTTAATAAAAAATAAATTATAGTAAGCATTTCACATCTAGCTGTCGATTCGGGGTCGACATCGTTAACTGTCTTCCAAAACTCAGACTGGAACTGATTAATTTCATTGCCTTACACCTTGGTTGGAGTCGGGTTTAGCCAATGGCCAGCGAAAGTACGGCTGACCTACTTACGAGCGATCACCCGTCCAAGTAGTAGACATCCTATAGCCTTCCAGACTTGAACAGGATTAGTGTTTTAAAGGGAGGGAAACGGTCGTACACTTTAGATCGTAAATTAAACTGCTGAAGCTCAAATATTTGAAATTAATAAATGATTTTAACGCTTTCTTCTTCGTTTTTTATGACAGTTGATCTTTCTTCAAATTCGAAGAAACGGAAACGGGGTTTGGAGGAATCAAGTGACTCGGCCAGCCCATCTAAGAAAAAGAAGAAGGACAAAGACAAAGGTAAGGCTCTGGATGTAAACCCCAACTCTGGCAGTTCCATTGACAAGATGGTGATACCCGGGCCACAAAACGGATCGGAAATACCACCTTCGTCAAATTCAACACTTTTCGGTTCACCTGCACCAATGTCTCCTCCTCGGAAGAAAAAGAAGAAGAAAGATAAACTTTTGTCTCCGGATAGTACTGCTGATCTTGGAGCGTCAATGCTCCACAAGTCTATAGTTGATGTTAAACATGAACTGTTGTTTGGTGAGGATGCTCTGCCTACTACGAACAAGAAAATGGTCAAAGAAGACATTTTCAACTCAGCAACCAACATAGTTGAAAATTCGAAGAAGAAGAAGACGAAGGAAAAAAAGAATAAAAGTGATGACTCGAAATCAATGAACGATATCACCAGTGAACTAATGCAGCAAGCATTGGGTCATCAGAAAAAGTCTGCTATAAAAGATCCTTCAAGCTCACCATCACAAAAGTCAACCAAAATGAAATCCACTGCTCAAAATCTCGTAGACATGGATAACCTTGCTGAGACGAAGAAGAGAAAGAAGAAAGTTAAAGACTCGCGTTCAATGAACGATATCACGTCAGAACTTATGCAACAAGCGTTAGAACTAGTAAAATCCGAATGTTCGTAGATTTAAGCAGGTATTCATAAAATCAAGTCATGAGTTACACTTTGCAATAACCTACCTACTAGGTTTATTCTGGAGATATACTATACGTATACTTACTGAACATTGAAGACTCAAGAAAGTTGAATAAAATGAAACCAACGGGAAGTAGTCACAAAATAATACCTTCTGAACTATTTTTGGTGCTATTGGTTTCAGATTGAGTAAATTAAGTCTTCTTGGAGTATTTCTTCCGGAGTGTTAATTATTGTGGAATCATAACAGTACATTAAATTTGTTGAATGTATCTATTTTATTGCTCCTCTTTTTCGTATGAATACTTACTATCAAATGCAGATAAGGCGATTATGTGTCTATTTTGCTACAAACTTCATATGTTAGCGCTTTGATCACTTCCGCTTTTTGTGACCTACTGCTGCTCAGTAAATTTTCCTCGTTTTGTTTTTAAACTCTATTTTAAGAGGAACTGTGTCAACTCATCAAACTGCCACTTACATTGATCTTCTGCTATCACCTCAGCGCTTCTGCAGTGGTGGATATAGCTGAGGAATATGCATCTCATCAACCGTTTTTGGACAACTAGGAAAGAGCCTTTCTTTCAATATTTCGATAATTTGGTCTCGACCGCTAGCCCTTAAAACTATATCATTTAGGAAGAGAGATGAGAAGTGAAGTATGGACCAGGTGACAAAATCTGCGCTCACATGAGTTGCAGGGGGAGTTGCATCTCTGGCAGTATTAGTTAGTCTAAAGACTTATGACTTTTCCTTCTAGTTTGTTATTCCTTGGATAATTAACCTACGTTTTCATGCTTAAGGTCACGGAAGGGGTCGACGCCGTTTTTAGTAGTAGACAATTTTCTAAAAATCTGAAATTTCGGTCAACGATCCGTTTTTGGCTCAAGTTTGTCCTCAAAATATTTCAGCCCGATCGGGGAAAAGGCAATATGGGGAAAATACATCAAAATCTGTTTTCCGAAAAAATTGATTTTTGAGATGTTTGGTGAACCAGGGGTCTAGGGTAGTATTTTCCACTAAATTTTGGACGCTGAGTCGATTTGAATGGGTCCAGGACACTCCAAACTCACTGTTTCCTCCCATTTTCACCATGCTCCTGGTCCGAGGACCTCTGTGAATGAGTTCCGCGTTTTGGTTGGTTATTCCTTGAATAATCAACCTATGTTTTCATGATAATGGTCAACCTCTCCGATTCGGCTCATAATTGTTTTCTGGACGTTTCATGATGTCCTGATCAAAAAAGGTCAATGTCCGTACGCCGTCCATTGTCCGCGCCGTTTTTGGTAGTAGAAAATTTTCTAAAAATCTGAAATTAGGGTCAGGGGTCTGTTCTCGGCCGAGACGGGTCCTTGAAACTTTTCAGCCCAATCGGACCAAATTTGGGGGGGGGGGGGGGGTAGGGGTCAAAATGTGTTTTTTGAAAAATGGATTTTCGAGATTTTGGGTGATCTAGGCGAGTAGGGTGTCATTTTCCACTAAATTTTGGACGCTTAATCCAATGAAACGGGTCCCAGAACGATTGGCACCCGCTGGAAGAAGTAATGGGTCAAATTGGGTATTTATTACCCATTTTGAATATGTGTTTTCGGGATTTCTGCTACCTTGGCGTGTGGGTTATAGTTTCCCACTAAATTTTGGACACTGAATCCAATTAAATGGGTCCCAGAACGATTGGCACCCACTGGAAGAAGTTATGGGTCAAATTGGGTATTTATTACCCATTTTGAATATGTGTTTTCGGGATTTCTGCTACCTAGGCGTGTGGGGTATAGTTTTCCACTAAATTTTGGACGCTGAATCCAATAAAATGGTCCCAGAACAATTGGCTCCCACTGGAAGAAGTTATGGGTCAAATTCGGTATATATTACCCATTTTGTATGTGTCAGGATTTCTGGTGCCTAGGCGTGTGGGGTATCATATTCCACTAAATTTTGGACCCTGAATCGATTGGAATGGTCTCAGGAAATTCTAACCTCTCCCATTGAATTATAAATTTGGTGGCAACAATGGTGCTCCATCTAAGCCACAACCCCCGCACCACTGATACGAAGTGAGCACATCGTTACAATATGACTAAAAAAATCGACGTAAATCTAAAATCATGTTTATTCTTCAGCGACTTAATCGGAAAATAAATACATGGATCACACTTTGAGCTCTGAGTTGAAAATATTCACTTATGAGTTAAAACTAAGACAATATCACTGTACACATTTTTTGTACAAAGTAAAAATTCTTAACGATAGGTACACACAATTTCATTATCACGCATTTTACTTGGTAGGCCTACTTAAACTATAACGCAGTTCGATGTGTCAACACCGTTTGATATTACATCATATTTTATAAAGTGACTATGTTCGTACAGGTTTCCCGTTCGTAGTAGGTGTTTACTACAATATAATACCTACAATCGTACAAGGGTGTCAAGCTAGCTCATGGAGCCAGCAAATCCTTAATGTTTCATTTGCGGTATGACGACATCGCATTCACTCAAACAATTAACAGAACACAGATCGTAACGTTGAATTGACCTCTCTTGGGGGTCCAATAGATTATACATGATTCAACTTATTATTTTGACTTGATATGTTATTTGGTTCTTCACTAACGAAAGCTGTTTTCATAGAGGATCCTACAGACAATTCGGACGAGCCTAAGTTGATATCCCGTCAATAATAATTTACATAATACTATGACTATAAAATAACGATCCTCGTGAGATGCCTACGACTCATGTAAATAGCAAAACAATGACATGCTCATTAAGGTAACTTTTTTGAAACATTTACACGAGTTAACAAAATTACAATGATCTTCTTTGGTGTTTATACGGCTTCTTTGGCCCTTGTCATGTGGTTAGAAATCACTTTAATGTAGAACCTTGGTGGTGGCATCTATAGCCGGAAGGGTTTTTTATAATGGGCAGCAGTACAGATTAAGTATGTAATTATTTATTGTATCAACGTAGGTGAAAATCGTGAGTTGAAAATCTTCCAGGACCGAGTCGATTGAAGCTACGGGGATGGGATTTCAGAGCAGGAATTGTGTAGGTAATGAATTGACACGGTGGGCTGATGTGAAATCTGCTCGAGCCAAAACTATGGTAGATGTGAACGAATTTTAGCGACGGGAAAGGTAAATCTAAGCGACCGCTTCAAGCAGAACCTTCAATGATCCCATCAGTGATATCAATAATTTATTTATTTGTACTCCTAAAGTATGGTGTCTCCTCCATCCATTAATTTCTACCCGCGATTTCCGAAACTCCCCTCTACCCCATGTATACCCACCGAAACGGTAAAATCGGTATCAAACATGTTCATCTGATTAATTTCGGTCTAAATTTACGTTAAATTTTATAAGAGATATTTCCAGAAAGGGAGCGCGAAATTAATTTCGACTGAGTTTGATATCGAAACCCCTCTATATGTCTGAGAAAAGCATAAGAGTTCTATAATTCGTCGCTGTATCGTTGTAGTATAGCCTAGTCCGTTCCCTCAAGAAGCGTGAGTGACTGTTTGCCTATAGTCCTTACGCATATCAGTAAAATCGAAATTTCTAAACAATTTTGCTCGTGTATGTGGAAGTCATCGTAAAATCTGGGCTTGATTCTCCGTTTTTTTTTTTTTTTTTTTTTTTTTTTTTAAATTCAGTGGTTCAAAGTTTCAGCCATCTTTCCCGCTTCATCCAAAATACTCTTCGTCGTTTCAGTACCGCAAAGAGCACCATCACTGGAGCATATTTGGTTTGGTATTAGGAACACGAATGAAAGCTCATTTTGATTCAATTTTGACACAGTAACATTCAGTCGGAGATATCCTGTGTTGTTTTCTAAATATTCACTATTGTCGAGCCACTGCAATTCACTATTATTACGAGTACAATGTACTTGGTATTTACTTGGTTTAAGGAATAAAATAATTCAATATATTTGTCTTTTTTTTCCCAAAAAAATGTTATCAAAATGTCAAATACAAACAGATTTTGGGTCCCACAGAGGTTTACTCCCATGTGGACTATTTTAGGGAGGGGTGACAACAACTCGTGAGACACCCTATACGTAGGGATTCCACATTGTTAGGAATTTTCTTTGATAGCACTGAAAGGCCATCAAATTCAAAATAGGTTAATTCACCGCAAAAAGAAAAATTGTTGATAAATATTACCTTTGCATATATCAACTTTTATATAAATTTGAAGAAATAGCTAGTCTCAGATAGCGCCAGCGTACACTTTTATTTAACAACCGTTCTAAACGGAATAATTTTTGAAATGCGTGCTGTCCCCGTTTAAGAATGGCCTGATGATCCTCGCGACACCGAAATCGTCGACGAATACGTTAACATGACGTAGTGACCCGTCTAAAACTGAGCTTTTGACGACTTCGGTATTTCTTCCTAATCCAACGCTCTGTCCGAAATTTGGTTTCAAATTGCAGATTAACCAGACACACAATTTCATTAAAGTTTTAACAGGCGATAAAATTTTAGTCAGCAAAATACAATACCGTTATAGTACCGACTCGATTTCGTTCTAATATTTTTTCCGTGTTCCTTCGTCGAGCGGAGACTCAATCGAGGAATGGTAATTCAACCAATTGAAACTTCAGTCTGATAGAAGTGAAAAAAATATATTTTCATTTCAACTTTTTAAAAGAGACTATCGAACGTACGTTCCGCTCATTTTGAATGGAAATAACGAACATACATTGCTGCGTCAGCTAGGCGTCTATACGGGTAGCAAAATCTATTGACTCACTGATCAGAAACCACTAGAAAAATCCTGCTTACAAATTTCGTTTGCTTGCTATTTGCAAAAATTGAATTAATCAAATTTTCTAATGATTTATGAACTACGTTAAAATGGTGAATGTAAAATACTTGCTATATACATCGATCTAACATATTAACACTAAGAACTCATAAATCAAACGATCTTCGATTTCAAAAAACGCAATTTTGAGTCGGCACCACAAACCTTTGCTATTCTACTGGCTAATAAAGTGACCGCTTCATTTTTCTATTCTAACTGCGGTCTAATCGGTGGGAAGGAACCAATTTTTATAATGAGTAGAGAATGAGCGATTTTATTTTATGGCAACTGCAAATATTGAGCTCCTGTCAATTTGTTAATGACGCTAATATCTTCCGGAAAAGTTTTACGGTTAACTTGTTCCCACTTCTAACTTAATTCAAAAATCTTATTTTTGGCTATAAGCCACTTTTGGGTGGAGTTAGAATGACTTTTTGTAAACTTATTGGGGCGATTACGAGTGGGAACATCGGTACGCACACTTCGAGGGCATTTAGATTCATTAAAGCTCCTATTTGGGGAAATTGATTGGCAAGCACGTGAGTAAGTACTGAAGCGTAATAACAGTGAACGAGATATGTGTCTTACCCTGTATTCGTTTCTCCAAACTGTAACAGGCATGTTGATACGCGTCGTAAACCCAATACTCAATTATATTATCGCACTTTTTTGGTTAAAAAAAATCGTTTCACATTCCTACCTTGAGCAAAATTTAATCTTGGGAATACCCTACTTTGAGTCCAAGGTCCTGGTCAATCATCTAGTAAATAATTAAAAATTGCGAATATACGAATATATCGTAGACGAGAAGGTGGTAACATTTTTGCATGAAAATGATTCTTGGTAAAGAAAAAATGTACAAAAAACCAGCAGGAATGGTGATTGGCCTCTAAAAAGTACTTACAAAGCTTTGTTCAGTTCAAAGTCGAGCAAACTGTGAGGCCAAAAGGCGGCAAATTCATGACAAAAGCGGTAGGACCTACCTTACCGAACCAGCTAGCTTCTGAAGACGGGCACGAATTAAGCTGTGATGTTGAAGATGTGATGAAGATCGGCCATATTCAAAGAATTTTGAGAGTTGAATTCAGGAAACATTAGGCGCGTGTAGGAAAAAGAAATAGGAAATGGTCGCCCAACGTGCCATCACATGAAGACATCTCCGGGAAATCAGCCGTATCCACCATTCCTGCTTCACAGGATGAAGATTTCAAGAGTGTTCAAGGTAGTGGCCAAGGAAGACCGGTGAAGTCCACTGGGCCGCCCAACCCTGCGTCAGCTTCTAGAAGACTCATGATGACGGCCATGGCTGCTTCGTCGTTACAGTCGCTCGGAGCCGTGTTGCGAGGAGAGACGGCGCATTCGATCATTTCCATCATCTCGTCGCCATCGCCTGCGACCCAAATAGTCCCTACGTGATTATTAGATGGATAGATAGACCAATTACGATGGAGAATGCAAGATATGAGAGCTCTCGAGAATGATTGCTTCTGAAAAATGTGCTATAGCGTACGATCTACGTTATACCTAAGCGTGATGGAATGATGACTGTTTAACCTCCCAACGTGCAATACCGTAGGTTCAGAACTGATCATTTCCACACTTTTTATAGATCAAAATGTCCGTCCTTTTGAGCCCATTTATTCGCAGCCATAAATTTTCCGGGGAGGGGAACATAATGTAGTCGATGAAGATAAAAACTATGAAAATCCCTCTGCATGGTGTGGAACCGTATAACTGGCAAGAGTGTGCTCATGTAGAAAAGAAGACCCTAAACACTCTGAATTATGGAGATTACTCTTTTCTCTGGGCAGTCACACCCATGCCAGACATGAAAATAATTCAATAACCTATCAGGAATAATACGAACAATCGAAGTGGATTATGAGTGGGCATTATGAAAACAGATACCTTTTCTACTGCCAACTTGACTACCGTTTCTTTTTTTCTTGACATGTTGCCATGTGTGATAGACAGCCAACCCTATAGTACGAGTGCGCCACAAAAATCAGGTACCTAAGATTGCTATGAGAACAAAACTCTGCTACTAATTTGACGGGCTTGGTCTTGACATGTAATCAAGTGTTGTAGGCATGCAACCAGATAAAATCCAAAATTTGATGCTGGATAAAAATCTGTAGGGTTTGCAATGCTGTAAAGGACCCCAAATTGGTTTGTGTTGAGTTTTTTACCAGCAGAGCTAACTTGATTACTGCTGCTACCATTCTCAACCACAATACCACACGGACGTAAGTTCAAATACAATTTCAATGTGATCTAAAACCCCAAGTTCAAGTATAAAAATCCTAAATTTGAAATTGGATTAAAATCCGTAGTTCTGCTGACGTCTCCATTGGGTTGGAAATGGTGTCAAGCTGGTTTGTGTCATGTTTTTAACCAGAAGAGCAAAACTGATCTGCTCCATTCACTATGACTACACTTCACATAGCCACTGCCAAGGCTTGCAGGTTCCTATGGTCTTTGTGGATTTATTGCTGCTGTAATCAGTGTGACCGCAATGGCCAATTATACAACCAGCCAGGGGGAAATTCGTTAACAGGAATATCATCCTGATCAAAATATTGGTCGTTGAACCGCGTTACGGCATACCGTACTGTTTTTGAATGGCGCAAAGGTGAACAATTCAATTTTAATCTACAACAAATACAGTGGATACAGTGGATACACTACCATACTTGCATTCTCCATTAAAAACAATGTTGATTAACTAAGCTGCAGCCAATCCCACGTTCATGTCCTACCCTAAATGAATTCCTAGGTAAAACATAACGAGAGCTTTAATTCTCAATTTACTCGCTATATCATTTTAAACAACACCAAGTTACTTTTTGTAGAAAATTAGTAGGTAGGTGCCGAATAGATGCGACTACACGCGAGTCAACGGATACATAATTCATTTTAAGCAACTAAGTGCTTGATGGTGCGATTGTTAAGAATAATATCCATTATAAACCTACCAATCTGACGAAGTTCCGGTTTAGAGCACTGTGGCAGTTGAGACTCACCTACGTCACTTCGTATGCTAGATAGCGTTACGTTGTTTCGCACGACGCAGTAGCTATCTTCGTTACTCGACGGAGTCTTCATCACGTGATTGTGAAGAGCGGAATTCGGATGTAAACTATCCGGGGACAGGGATTTGATGCTGTTCATCTGTAAGGAAGGCGTATTATTTTTACGATTGCGGCCGAGAATTGTCCTTAATTTCATTCACATTGAGTGGAATTCCAGAGGATCTGGAGGGAGAGGGGTCCCCAACAAAGATTCTTCATTCAGGAAATGTTTGTGATCCATGAATGCTATTTAGAATCATAATCCAATAAACTTTATGAAAAATTATTTCAAAATAGAATTTAGATAAAATGCAGCCAAAAAACTTGGGTTTATCATTCTCATTTCAAGTTCAAGTTAATCTTAGCGCAATCCGTTCATAAAACACTCCTTTTCAAGAGTGCCACTCCATTGAACAAGTTGAGAACCCCTAATCCGTATCCACAATAAAGTAACAGAACCAGCTTACTTCACCGAGCTGGGTTAAATGGCTTGGTGACGGTGTGCTGTTGGTAGGAGTTGGAGATGAGTCGACGGATCGTCGTTGCTCATCCAAAAATTCATCGGCGATTTTACGTCCGATGTTGCTCGCCTCAACGTGAGACGTTATGAGTCTGGATATCTCACGATTTCCAACCTCACCGTTGTCTGGAAATGAGGGATAGTCGTACTTACTATAATTTCAGACTATAAACAAAGAAATTTCGAGTTACTCAGCGAAGAAGGAATTTAATTAGCGAAGAATCAGTTCGTTGGAATCATCCCATTTCTTCACCAGCTCCCGCAACAATGCAAATACCACGATTACTCTTAAAACCACTTTTGTCAGGAGTGTCAAAACTGGGAGCAGACATAGCCACCCAATTATTCGGCCGAGCTTCGAACAGAGCTAGAAAATCGCACTCTCGAATATTACTGCGGACAACAGCAAACAACCTGTCAAATATGAACAAATGAAGAGCTTTCAAAAATGGTAAAAAGGGGTAAGTACCAACAGTCCTGGATTTCCTAACAGTTATGACTAGGTTTACTGCACTTTTTCATTCGAATTTTACAGAATTTGTATAACATTTATTAGTCTTTTTAAATGAAGTCCACGGTTGTGTATCTAACAACTAATCGCAAATTAATGTGAATGAAAACAATAAAAGCATAAAAATAATGAAACAATAACAATAAAAATCTAAAAAGGAGTCATCACTTTGCTGGTTAAATAAGCTTGTACCAAAAGGAAAACTTTCAACAAAAGCGGAAAAGAAAACGAGCTAGAGAGCAAATTTGAGAGATACCATCAAGGGGGAAAAAGTGCACATGCGCCTAGTGGCAAGCGTACCTGAGAACAAGGGAGGAGAAGGGTGAAGAGATAATTCAAGTTGAGAAAACGCCAATAATGTTAAACATTGTTCCAAGAGTGGAATGTGAACTTGTGAAATTCGACGGTATGTCCCCATGTTTCCTCATTTTTATGCCCATGAATCAACAACTGATAGATTTTGGCCTTGGTTTCTTTTGATAAATTATAAACGTGAGTTGTCAGAAATTAATGTATTTTGAAAAATGCCTTCCTAGCCAGGCCTACGTCACAAAAGGACAGAAATCCATTAGGGTGACTGACCATGAGCGAATGAGACTGTCTCTGGGAATGAGTCAAAGCTTTACATGTTACATGCTGCAGTAGGTAGCTGGAACAGCCTCCACTGTCCCCAGAAGACATTTTTTCTCAGCAAACATGACCAAATATCAACTTTTAAATTAAAAAATTGATTTAAAAAAAATGTATTTTGATCCTTGGAATTATGATATACTTGTGCAGTTGATTTCTTGTTGGCAGGCTCTATTAGGAGTTTGCATATCTCTATTTTCTTATTTTATTTATCTTTAACCAATTAGCTAGGTACAAGAAACATGAAATAGGTGTTCTTTTGTCTGAAATTGCTGTGCAAACTGGGTGAATTTGTGGGGGAAAAACCAGATGTTAACAAAATTTGGTACTGAACTTGAAAACGGCCCTTCAAGTGTATTCTATGGCTACGGCATGATATGGATGGTGAGCATGAAGGGATACCAACTTAAACGGGGCAAACAAAATGGCTACCTCGTGTTAACAGTCCCATGCTGAGCTTCAACTGTGGTAAAGTCAAAGGTTGGGTACCATCAGGTAATATCCCAAATATCTCGGAAACGGTGGCTGGTCGCTGCAGAGAATCTGAACGAAGCTATTGAACAACAACTAGTAATTTCCAAAAAAATGTCCTCACCTCCTTGAAAAATGAAACAAAAACACCAGGATTTTTTTGGCGTAACGTCAAATACAACGTTGGACTCAATAAGGCAGCCATAATAGCGCTTTTCAGTTTTCTCGTTATTGTTGACCACCTTACGACTCTGTTATGTAGCTTTTTAAATAAAATGTTGATGGAAATTACTCTTTGTGCACTCCGCTTGAGAATGGCAACGCTACATTTGACCGTTCGGAAGGAAAGAACGAGAAGATGAATTAGAGCCCGACAAATCGCAAAGCGTTTTTTGGAAAGGACAACCATCTTTATTTGTCTGCTGGCCAAGATGCAAGCGATTGAGGTGATCCACGTAGGAATTCGGATATAAAAAAGTAACAGAGAAAGCTGGGAATTGTTATTTCGTGTAATAATGGTAGGTTAGAGAGGTGAAAAAGAAAATTCCTTAAAATGATGTTAGTAACTACACTACATTCATTGGTACGATTCTAATCCGAGCCGTAATGAATGTTTACCTGTACCCAAAGTTTAGAGAGCGTTCAGGCTAGATCTGTGGTCACAGATTAGCCAAGTTAAGAAGAGCACCTTCACCGTGACGCGATAAAATACAAAAAACAAGAAAGAAAGAGAAACAAAGCGTTCTCAGGTTTGAGTGAACACGGGGAAAATTGATTTCGGTCGTACAGTAACAAAACGAAATAACAACTTAAAACGTAAAAACTCAACTTTGATCCATAACTGCATTCCAAAACTTTTCACTATTGACCGGGAAATTTCCAGGGTCGAGTTCATCATTGTCCTTTTCTTTAAGTTCATCGTTAGAGTTGAAAAATTCTGACAACACAACGTACATTTTTTAGAGACTGGAAACGCCAAAAGGCTGTCGACAGTGAATTAACAAAAGTAGATTCAAGAAATGGGCAAATTAACGAATGCAGACGCAATGAAAATGTCCGCTCATCCAATTTTCCATTTCCTGAACAACTTATATTAAATTCACCTCAGCCTTTCGACCATGTACCGGATGATTTTGTCGTGGAGACTTTGGTATCAAATGCTTATGATTTACGATAAGTTTTTGGTCTGCTTTATCCTCACATACACTGTCATGAGATGAAAAATCAAAAATGTTTTTAGGGAGCGAAAGGGTGGGAGCTATAAAATCGGTTCACTGATGAGAAGAAATTTGATTGGGAATAACGGGAGCATGAAACAAGATGTTAATGATTTGATTAGAGTGAAAGAACATGCAAACATAAGCTGTGAACAAGCCAATGATTAACAACATCCAATCCTGTGCGACCTTAATTTACTAGCATTCAAGCAAACAAAGAAAGCCACGACAAAGAAAAAAATCGATAAATGTGACCAAATAAGAAACAAGAAGGGCGAACTTACTGTTGACAAGTCTGTGGTAGTCGTAACTACTGTGGACTTGGCCAGACGCCTCTCTTGCTGAGCTTTCCACTTGCTGCTCTCGCTCGCCACTGAAAAGGGTCAAGGGAGCAAATGAGTGAGTCTGACGGGGCGATGAGGAGGTGAAAGGAACGATTTAGCTCAAATTACGCACATGACTCGACGGTTTTTGGCAACCATGTACTCGGCTTCCTTGGTCCAGGGGTTTCTGAATGACTTCCACTCGCTCTGCATGTACACGTATGTTCCGTCTTTCCCTCGAAATCGGTACACCTGTGGCGGGAAAAATCGATCTGTTGAACACTTTGGACGAATCTCTTCAAAATAGCACAATTCAGCTCTTTAGACAAACCAGCAAGTTGGCCTATTCCCATCTTGAACACAGATTTAATGAACGCACCTTCGTTTCAACCCTTTCACCACTTTGCAGAGCCGCTTTGTGAGACTCAGCCAAATGCGGTATATCATCCCGGTGATAGTACTCGTACATACTCGTGCCAAGGAGTTCTTGCGGAAGGAACGCCAGCATCAATGTCGCTCTAAAAGCAAAAAACCCAGGCTGATGATTAGCAGCTGGCAACATCATGTCAGTAATTCTGAAGTAACAGTTTTGTCTACAAACCTTTGATCAACGAAGAGGAACTTCCCGTCCATCGCATGCCTGGATATGAATTGGAGTGGCGTTGTGTGAATGGTTGGATTCGAGGGGGCAGCGGGCACCATGGGTATCGTTATCACTCGTCCCATCGCGACCAGACATGACAGGTTGCAAGTCTCTCCCTCAATTTCACCCTCTTTATCGTCCTCCAGGCCCAATTTGGTCGTGGCCCAAGGCTTGAGGTATCCTGTACACTGAATCACACGATACTTTTTCCCTGAAAATTCATGCAATGGATATCAAGGAGAGCAAAAAATTGTATAAAATGTACAAGAGGTATTAAAAAATCATCGCCACATGAAGAGAGACGAACGTAATGAATGGTGTGATTGTTCAACTTCCTCACTATTAGGTACAAGGTCTAACCCCTAATTACACTACCCTAGAAGAAAGCTATAAGTTGAACATCACACGTACCTGAATTGGGCAATTTTTTCCGTTTATGACAACCCGTGGTCGTGTCTGCTTCTTCTTTGATGGTGTTGTTGGTTGTTTTGCACTTCATCCTGCAGAAAAACGACCTCCGAGCTCCTGGGCAGAGTCTTGATCCTTGTTGCGGCATTTCGGTTTTGACTGGAAGCATTGCTGTAATAAGAGGGTGTTTCTTAAAGAAAAGAGACCAACGAACTGGAATTAAAGGCTCTTGGTGGCTGCATTAGAATGAAACAGCAACCCCAAGAACCATTTGATCATTGGTCATGAATTTCTAAAAGTGCCTATCTTCATTGAACACGAACTAACACTCACTTTTGGCGTCAATAAGTCTTTCTCGAGAGCTGAGATGTGACGAAGACAACTGCTCTTTCACTTTGGCAACGTCTTTGGGATGAAGGATGTCAAACCAGCTCTGCCCCAAGAGATCAGCCTGACAAGACAAACACGAATTTGGATATTTTGGCAAACGTTTTTTTTTTTAAACCACTTCGAAAGATCACAAGAAACTCACCTGAGTGTAGTTGAGAGCTTGGGACACAGATTCCGACACGTACAAGATGCGGCCTCGGTCACAGCCAACCACAAAAAGGAATCCTTCTGCAACCTAGAATATGAATTGGACTCGTTATTTGAAAAGCATTGTACTTCGGAACCAATTTTACCCTAAAACTATTGCGTTTTAAAATTTATTGTATTTACCTGCTTGATAAGTTGCTTCAATTGAACGTCAGAGAGAAACGAAGGCTTGTAGTTTCCGTCCGTGTAAGACTGGACAGCTCCCCTGATGGTCTTCATGTGCTGGACAGCCATCCGCAAGACGGTCAATTTGTCCAGTTTACGACTCATCGCATGGCACATGGGAACCATTGCTGACAGTTCAGTGATGTAGGTGTTCATCTTATCCCTCCTCCTCTTCTCAATCTCACTGTGGTTTTGCCTGAAAGCCCAAGTGAGATTGCAATCATTTGGATGAGGCGCTTCTTCAACCCAGGATTGTCATAAAATGGAGGCCATGGTAAACAAATCATTTTCAAGTAGAAGATACCTAATGGATTGGCATCCAAATCAACATATAATATGCCAGGCAATCCTGAAGGAAGCAGGAAGAAATCAAGTTCAGTAGGTAGATACGGCAATCACCTGTGAGGAGCAACCTATACCTACCTAGATTTGCAATTCCGCTGTTTGATTGTTGATATTTTGTGGTAAGGTAGTTTTGAATCTCCACCTTATTAGAAGGTTTTCCATCAAACGGTTAAGGCAGAATTGCCATGTTAACTTACAGTGTCAGCTGCCTGTGTTTGTTCCTGTCTTAACAAATTGAGTCGCAGTGAGCTCTTCTCTGTACCTATTGCTTATCACCTCACCAGGAATTAATAGTGTTGATATTTTAGAGGCTCCCTAGAATGAATTATGTAAGTGGTACCAAGCATCCATCATGAAATGACCCATAGAGCAACGTAATCCCAAACCAAATATAGATTGTGTTTCCTCCTTTGTACGTCTCTTCTAGTCAATTTTCCTCCTTGAATATGCTGATACGTTGGCTTCCAAAAAGAAGGAACTGATTTAAATAAACGAGTCAATCGTTGACCCCATCCATTTGAATGAAGTTGATACAAACAAACACCAAAATATTCCACGCAAGCGAATACGTAAGGCTGCTCAGGTAGGTTAATGTTTTCACCGTGCTCTGCCCATGTGCGGTACGAAACACATTTTGAATACATAAATGCATACATATTCCCATATCACAGGTCATTCGCCGTCTCAGGTCGCAAAACGGAAAACCTCGAGAAGAGTTCTTTCAAGTCGGATTGGTCTGGCAGCTGTTTTAGTTGGTTATTCTTTGAATAATCAACCTAGGTAATCGTCCACATGGTCATAGTCGACCATCTCCGATTAGCCCCAAAATGCTTTTTTTATGCGTTTCATGATATGAACGTCCGCTGCCTACTTGGGTCTTTAAAAAAATCTAAAATTATCATGAGGGACCTCATTTTTGCTCTAGTAGGTCCTCAAAACTTGCCCGATCGGACCAAATTTGGGGAGGGTGTAAGTAAAATGTGTTTTTGGCGATCAAGGCGCGTGGGGTATCATTTTTCATTAAATTTTGGACTCGGAACCCATTGGGATAGGTCCCGGATGATTGGCGCCCTCTGGAGGTGGGTACCAGTCAAAATGGGTAGCTATTACAGAAGAGAGTTTTTGAGATTTTTGGGTACCCTGGCGTGTGGTGTATCAATTTCCACTTGATTTTGGACGTTGAATCCATTAGAATGAGTTCGGTCTACATTTACTGTTTTCGCGATACTCTTGCTCCAAGGAATAACAAACCCATGTGAAAGAATTTACAGCGTTTCATATAAGATTCATGAAAAACAATGTTTTGCCCAAACTCAAAGGCTATAGTGGGAAACAACAGGTGTGGGTACTTGGGCTATAAAACAATGACATACAATAAGCTGTAATACAATTGTTAAGAATCACTTCAAGTCAGACATTATTGTTTTAAAATCGACATTTTGGATATTGGCAACCCAGATTGTAACGAACCTGTATTATACTCGACAAGTGAAGGAGGATGAGACTAGCAATTGTAAGAAAGAATGATTCGGAAAGAAGTGATAAATTATTGAATTGATTGCCTTATGCTTAGGGAGGGGAAGAATATTTCCGGAAAAAGTGTTCGAATATTGTTTATAATAGACAACTGAGGATTCGAATCACTTTCATCATATTTCAAAATTCATCAGAAAATGTATCGCAGTGTTTTTTACCACTTATTCTTATTAGCCTTTTCACTCTGGCCACCTTGGTTAATTAGCATATCGTGAATCGGTACACACTTCGAATTTTATTATTTGGAAAAATTTATCAAAATGCCAACAAATCAGTTCTTTAGTCAGCAACCAGCTCACGATGAGCTCAGGCGCCTTGGTGCTGTGGAACTTCCCATTGTTCAATAACAGTGTTGTACGGTTGGTTATTGGGTTCGACAGAACCGAAGCCCCGCAAAGTAGGACGCCTTCCTAATATTACCCAGCTAAGGTCGGCGTGACCTTCATCGCGCAATGAGACTTCAATAATTGGCTTGTAAGTACCAGTTTTAACTTATCACTCAACTTTCACCAATGAAATTGCCTTTGGGATAAGGGTTCGCTAAATGGACAATATTGAGAATCGATTGGATGCGCTAGAATTTTAAGGGCGGCTAGGTGAGCCAAGGCGCAATAAGCTTTGCAAACGTTCTTTTCCTTTCTTATTCATGGTAAAATTTACAGTCTGTACAAAGCCGCCTACTTAGTATTAAAATTGCATAGGATACTTCTTTAGGATACTGGAAGTGTTACAAGAAGGAAACAAACAAGAATAAAATTGCGTACAACAGCAGGTCCCAAGAGGAGATCAACCACGTACAACTCGGAGAAGTGTGATCAGGGTGAGGCCATAATATTCAACACTAATTATGCTTTCTCTAACTTGTCCCCTCTCTCAATCAGACACAATGACGGCATCGTGCTTGCGCCAGCATTGCCAACCCAACGGATTTATTCGTTGACGTACGGATGGTTGGTTTCGTTTCTAGATATTTGGGTTTTTTTTTCTCAGGATAAGTTTTGTCAAAACTGACGGATTTCTGGAAATAGAGGTACGTATATGTGAAAATAGCTCGCCTTTCAAAATATATTTGCCCTCTGCAAGCATTTGCACGGTTGCAGCAATTACCAATATACCAACACCCGTGATTTTCATGACAGTCTGAAGCAGGTTTTAGTCGACAATTAGCTGTAGGATCGATGTTTGGGTGATTAGCAGTCGATAACGCATGGCCTACACCTTACCCCCGAATCTCGGATTCTTCAAGATTTACTCGAATTTGATGGCTAATTCCGGTTTTTGTGCTGATTGTAGTCCACAGTCGTTTTGGGTTTAACGTTGTAAGAAGAACTCACTTTTTGTGGTCGTCTGTCCTTGTCGACTTGCTGTCATCCCCGGTGTCCTCGTCACTCCCATTTCTGGAAAACAGGAAAAATTTGTTATCATTCGCAACAAAATGAGCAAAGAGCAACCAACAATCAACCTTCGATGACCATCAACTCCCACTCGTAAAAGGCTTAACGTAGGTAGTCCTCCCCCCTCATAACTTCCCATCATCCTGTTACTTTATCATATTCACTACAGCGGAGCGGCAATAATAAATTTTATAAGTTTTGCAAAATTATAAACAATTAAACAGCGCCGAAAAACTTGAACGTTGAGAAAATCCATGTTCTATTCAACTTTTCTTTTCAATTGGGTACATAAAAAATGCCCAATTTAGTCAGGAATGCAATGTAGAAGACCACGAAATAAGAACAATGACCAACTTTTGAGTCAGTGGTAGAGGTCCTGAACGAAGAATGACATTGTTCATTGTGGTATTTCAACACACTAAAAATAATTGCAGTCCGAGGCTTTGAAACTATTACAATCGATTCACTGACCAACATGGCTAACTACACCTCTAACGCCTATAGATGATATTTTCTTTTCTTATCGTATTTTGCAGTTATCGTTTTTAGAAATGATTAGGGCGCAACTTCGATTTTCGTACAAAATTTTGTTTGAATTTAAGAATAAAACACATTTTGAAATTGTAAGTATCAGGGTTTCATGTTCCTGTCTTTTAACTCGAAATAAACGAACATTCGAATTACAGCACATGGTAATCAAAACTACACTGTGATTTTTCATGATCGTGAAAATAGTTATTTGAATAGTCTGTATATTTAATTCCCGTAATTTGTCTGATTTTTTAATAATCGATAATGAGAAGCAGAGAAAAACTCCATTTGAAAAGAGAAGACAAATCCAAAAATTAAGGCATTATATGAATTTTAGAATGAAACATAAAAGCCCGGTTCGTGGGTCTTAGTCTGGGTTACATAATGCTAATATGTAGAGTTATGGCGCTGGAAATGTGATGTTGAAAAAATACTAAGATCTACTTAAAGAACAAAGCTGTCTATATACTCGAACTATACTATCTTGTTGGACTCGTATCTATAGCTCTAAAATGGGTCGATTAAATGAGATCCATAAAAAAACAATAGTACGATATGAACTACATAGGAGGTCCACTTCTCTCATAATTTTAGTCAGTATCTAGCATTAGTGGGTACAAAATATCTCGAAAACTGGATAAATCTGTCCTACCCATCTTGGCCAATGAAGTACACCCCCCTTTTGACGTGTGAGGCACTCATCTTCTTGCAGCCTATTACTAAATAATTACAGTCCAGATCGTCGGTTGTCGACAAAGAAATCTTTCTACCGAATCAACCTCGTCCCTCATCCCTTATCCTCGTTTTAGGCAATGAGATGTACCGGATAGCACACCCTTGCCGTAGATACCATTTGATTCCGAAAGTAAGCGTCCTAGATGATAGTTTTTTCCGTTTGCGGCAAAATTTGGCAATTTCAGAATGGAGAATTTGAAAAGCCTTTTTCGGCTTTGAAGACAGACGAAGGGCAATATTTAGGATTTTGAAGTAAATTGCAAAATTTTGGAGAGGAAAGAAATCCCTCCCTCTCCCCCGCGCATGACCATTGATACAAATAATTACAAAAGGCGAATAATTCTGATTATTAAAATAAATAATCAAAAGATTACTTGTCGATTTTTCATGTTATTCGATGTTCTTCGGGGTCTTACGTAACAAATACAAATTGCAAGAACCAAGAGAGGTTCTCTGTGTCAACTTTCCACGTACAACAAATTACTTTGTCACTTCTTTCATTAAAAAAAGGCCACTAATTGAAAATTGAGAGAAAACAAGAAGTTGGCATTTAATACAAAAGCGATATAATTTAATTGAGGTGCCTTACAGAAGGAGCTAAGGGAAGCCTTACGATTATCAAAACCCCGACCTGACTTTGATCTGGCGCGAAAACAGTAAAGGGAAGCAGTTCGTAGGTCTCCAAGCTGTGGAAGCCGGTGATGCAACGTTTTGACGTCAAACTCAACCCCGTTGACAACTACCCCCAAAGCCGGTTGCTACGTTCCAACGCCGTATCATCTGACCTTGATTAGCAGTGGTTGCGATGGATTCGGAATTCGACAGACTTTGATGACTTTGTTGTTTGAAGGGTCAAAGAGGGAATGTATCGCCGAGTTGCGTGATATTATATGTTAGTACGTACTAACGGTGGGGTTCCAGCACACTCAACTTAATACAACAAAGGTCAGATACACACTAACAGACCATCGTGCCCAATCTCATAGAATAGAATTAAAAGTGTAAAAAAGATCTTTTTGATGCAAGGAAAATTAAAATGAACTAAAATATTCCACTTAATTCTAAATTAGACACAGAAAAGATATAAAAATTCTTCACGAAGGGTTTCTGATTTCTTGTTAAATGTTCGAGCAGAACCCTAGGCTGGAGAAACCATGAGTGTAGACCCACATGAGAGGTACCAACTTTCATCATTTTACAAATTTATTAATTTTTGTTTAATATGGATGCCTGGAAAGATTGTACCATATACCAATCCGGGTTTTTCTCAAAATGTAAGCCTGAACTAGAAAGACAAGTTTTGGATCGCGTATATATTGTATTAGCTGATCCATTTATATTTAATTCATTTCTTCATAATAACGGGGTAAGCATTACAGAAAAAAGTATGAAATTACGTTCCCCTGATGGGCAGAGAACGAGGTGAAACTCATGAAAGAGAATAGCATTTCAGCAATGAAAAATACACTTAAAATACTTGAATAAAGCCCCCCCCCCCTTCCACCCTAAAAGGTATACACTATTCAATACTATGAACGTATACTTTTGGGATATCACGCCAATTATCCCTCTGGTAAACATTTATAGAAAGAAACCAAGGGCGAGTATAGACTAGTAGATACCCTGTTCATCAGGATCCGTTTCAATTGATCCAACCACCCTTAAGAAAATCAAACCCCCGATGGGCCCTCACCTACCGCCATAGCGCACACTTACCCGAAAAGAAGGTCACCACTCACGGTGATCGCCTCTCCAATTTACTTAGGCCAAAACTTCGAATTCAATGCAATGTGACGCCCTTTAAAGGCTGAATATTACTAATCGTGTTTTTAAATAAATAAGAAAAAAAAAAAAATCTTGGGCTATTGGAAATTTGGAAGTGATTTCCAGACAAGCCAACTGAATAATGTCCGCCGTTTATAACTGAGCAACGTTGAGGAACGAAAAACTCGAATGAAAGAACCAACATTCCAATCGATTCAGTGTCCATGATTTAGTGGAAAATGATACCCCACACGCCTAGGTTCCAGAAATCTCAAAAACACATATTCAAAATGGGTAATATATACCCAATTTGACCCGTAACTTTTTCCAGTGGGTGCCGATCGTTCTGGGACCCATTTCATTGGATTCAGCGTCCAAAATTTAGTGGGAAATGATACCCCACTCGCCTAAATCGCCCAAAATCTCGAAAATCCATTTTTCAAAAAACACATTTTGACCCCTACCCCGCCCAAATTTGGTCCGATCGGGCTGAAAAGCTTGGAGGACCGTCCTAGGCCGGGAACAGACCCCTGACCCAAATTTCAGATTTTTAGAAAATTTTCTACTACCAAAAACGGCGTGGACGGCGGACGGCGGACGGCGTACGGCGGACGGCGTACGGCGTACGGCGGACGGACATTGACCTTTTTTGATCAGGACATCATGAAACGTCCAGAAAAAAATTTTGAGCCGAATCGGAATGCATACCTATTCCTTCGCAAAAGCTCATAGTTTAAAAAAAAATTATTCCCAAGTAGCAAACAGAAATGCAATTTTCCATCTTTAATTAGCCGCAATCGGTTCAAATCCACTCTCAAACGATTCACCGTACAAAATTTATAGCAACACGAGAACGCACCTACGCCCAGGAACCCATCTCCAAAAAACATTTTCAAAATCTACCTCATTTCACTCACATCCTACCTACGTTGGGGAAATTCATACAGTGCGTCTAATAGTAACCTTTGGAATATTAAAAAAAACTGTACCATAACTCATTCGAAATCGATTACGCGGTCGTGCTATCGCTTTCGTAATTATAAAAACCAGGGAGAGAGATTCGCATTCTCTTCGACTGACTCGAGTCACCCGGATGGTTGAGATTAGAGACAGAAATAAAACAATTGTACACTGATAACGGCTAACCGAAATCACTGCGATTGCTAGAATTAACTAGACACCGACAAATTGAGTCGAAATTAAGGATTTCTTACTGATAAGAAGCTGCTCTCCTTTTCTTGGACGGATTCTCCCTCGTCGAGTCTGCTTGGGGTATTTCCATAGCCATTTCATTCGAAATATTCTGGCCGCCGTCAAGGTACATGGACGTGGTAGATGAGGAGCAGCAGGTTCTGCAACAAGAAAAGTTGAAAGCAACGTTAGCGAAAGTTTTGTTGAGTATTTGATTAAATGTTAAGGAAGAGTTTTGTGTAATTCCAAACTAGAATACATGAACCAAAAGCTGATATTTGTCTCGTCCACCTATCATAGGTGCAATATAATGAAAATTTCATGGAATCAATCGAGCGCCGTGATTATGTTTCAACTTGTTTGAGTAAATTAATTGAACCCCTCCCACCTGAGCCAAAACTCAATCTGATACTTCCAATCAATCTCCCCTGCATACCCCTGACCATTGGCTACTACGTAATATCGGGTTTCTTCTATCTTTTCCACTCCACCTCAATGCACTGTAAAAATAATGAAAATATCGGGTTGTCGAGTCCACATCTCGTCACCCGCCAATACCTTTTGTAATTTGATATCTCGAAGGGAGAATGTTGGGTTGATACGAACAGATAGTAATTTTGGACGCTCGCCTACCTATACCAAAATAATCGTCGCGTGAAACATCAAGTAGTGACTAAGTATATTGTACACGTTGAATACATCAATATATTGTCCAAACTACAATTATCTGACGGGTAGATTTACAAATATGTTCAATAGACTCTTATCTAGGAGGTTTCAGAGTAAATACAGCGCAAGTCCGTCCCAAATGAACCTACTGTATACATTACAATTTCACAATTAATCGGGTCAAACTAGGCTGAAAATAAAGAAGAATCCTCAAAGTACAATCCTTTCAAGCAAGTAAAATAAAGAATGAATATAACACAAGAAGGCGTACTAATTCATAAATGACGAGGAATACAAAGAGGATTCCATTACAACAAAATATAAAAGTTACAATGAAGAATCAGTCTGCCTAAAAAAGAAATAATTGAGAATATTAAGCCTTATTGCAGAAACCTGGGCACACTAATTTCCGGTTCTAGTTAGCCTTTACAACTTTTTAGCCCAAATTAAATTTGGGGAGGGTACGGGTAAAAATGTATTTTTTGAAACTTGATTTTCGGGACTTCTTGGGAACTAGGCATGTAGGGGTGTCATTTACCATTAAATTTTTGACGCTGAATCCAATGAGACGGGTCTCGAACCGATCAATGCCCACTAGAAAGGGGGGAGGGGAGTATAGGTCAAAATGGGTACCGATCTATCTATTTTGAAAGTGGGGTTTCGAGATTTTTTGGTACCTGGGCTTGTGGGGTATCATTTTCCACTATAGTTTGGACGCTAAATCCATTGGGATGGGCCCTGGACCGATTAGCGACCACTTGAAGTGGTTATGGGTCAAAATGGGCGCAATTCTGCCTACCTATTCTGAATGTGGGTTTTCGAGATTTTTGGATACCTAGGCGTGTGGGATATCATTTTCCACTAAATTTCGAATGTAGAATCGTTTGGAATGAGTCCGGGACACTCCACACTCACTGTTTCTCTCATGATCTTGCTGCTGAGAATTTTCAATTAGCAGCGTTTTTGGAAATTCAGTTAAGGAACAATGATCTATAGAATATGATGAGGACGCAGTTCCCTTTTTTCCATCAATACGATTTGTGTCTCCACGAATATCTTTTGAGACCAACATTACTTAATAAGTGTATCATTCCCACGAAAGTACTTCGGTCGTACAGACATGAGACACTCGGAGGTGATTCGGTGAAGGTCTACCGCGTTGAAAGGTCCCAACAACAATAATTCGTCAGAGAAAGGACAAGATAACTGGTAATGAGCTCAACGTTAAATAATGATGTAATCAACTCGGGAAAATTCCTTCGAGGAAACTTGTCTTTGTGTTGATCGCTTGAAGAGCTCATCACCGTGAACTCGTAAACGTAATGATATTCATAGTTGAAATTACCCGCGTTACCTCCGCTAACCGTTTAGTTTACTAATACTTGACATTGTCTATAATATTGGGATCATAATGTTGCTTCTCAGTTTTGCAGAATGTCTACGGAACACAAGTAGGAAGCCATCAACATTCCACGAAGAAGAAGAGAGCGAGAGGCAGAGGAAATTGCCTTGTTTCATTCAAAGAGTTTGAAGAGAAAGCTGAGTTTTGCCACTTAACTAAGTACCTAATAACAATGTTACTCGAATATTACGATAAACAAGTTCATATTAATCATAACATAACCACAGATAGGAATATAAAAGTAAATTAATTTGGAATGAGCAGTAAATATCCAACCGTTTCCCTTCTTACAATTTTGACGGAGTATAATTAATTAAAGTATAATCAATGATAGTTCTAGGTACATTGAATCGGGGAAATGTATTTGTAATCAACTAGTTGTTATGATGAAGTAGATAGAAATCAACTCAGTCATTCACGAAAACTGCCCGTTGTCTCTTGATAGTCCTAAATGAACATTATTTTCCCTCCAAATTGTGTATTGTTTCGAAGTAAATTCGTCTCTGGCTTATTTCACTCCCTAAAAGATAGCCATGAAAAACACTGTCGATTTGAAAACTTGACAATAGTTATGCGGTAAAAATGTATCTACAGTGTCGCGCTGGACAAGCCGCTTTGTATCTATTATCCTTGTTGGTTCAAACAATGATTATTCTATGAACTCCCTTGCACATGGCACATGAAATAGCGCTAAATGTGGGCAAAAAAGCAACTAAGCAACTGTATTTGAGGCCTGATTGAGTTAAGGTCATTTTCGGCATATTTTTTTAAACGCTGAAATGCTTACATACGTTTCGATATCAAACGCGGATTCTGGAGATTTCATTTGGAGTATCGATACGAGGTATTTGCGAGGTGGCATTGCATTCTCGATTGAAACCAGTCACGAACTGCCTTATTTGGGGTTTTCTCCATATTAGAATTGACAAGGAAATTTGTTTCATTCTCAAGCAATAGCCCATTGATAAGGCATTTCCAGCGGTGTTTGGACACTCTGGCTATGCCATTCCACATTGATTAGCCTCCTCTATGAGACGTTTCAAAAATCGAATGATTTTTATTTTTAGCAAAATCGCCCGAACTTGAGGTGATTTGGTAATCAGACTTTCTTCTGAATAGAGATAATTTTTTTAAAATTGTTTTTCCCTCATCAAAAATGTTTTTAAAAAGCTCTGTCTCATAGGCAGCTACACCTACAGATCTGCAATCGGTATCGTTGTAGATCCACAATGAAGCATTGGCCAAATAGCAAGCTTGAGATTCAAACATGCTGTATCAACACACCGGTCTTAAGACTGTCCAGCATAAAAGAGCATTCAGGAAAGTGACCTTACAGGTCTGCTAAGTTGTCATTCATGCTCATGTGGCCTTTAAAAATTTCCTTGCGCGTTTACAAGTTGCACGGAACTCTAAACTTCAGGTGATTTTGAATTAACCATCTAGGTTCCATAAGAGTTACAGTGTAAGAATGACAGTACTGAGAATTATAAAGATATATGTGATGGAAGCGTGATCACATGTAATTAAGACATGAATTGTTTAATGTAATAATTTCTTTCAGTTAGTTTCGAGACAAACTGATGAGGCGTCAAAGCGCATGTTGTGCCTTTATCTCTGATTGAAAAGTTTGAATTCACCATTAAATATGTTGATAAATATTTTGGTACGTTACTGATACGTCGAAAGTTCGCGAGGAACACAGTTTATTACACATGGATAATAATGAAATAATAATAATAAAATAATAGTGAAACTTGAGATTAATGTTTACGAAGCCTAAGTCGTATTGGTTGCTGATGTATGCGACAAAAAAAGGGAATAATTTTGGCTCGAGAGCCGAATTACTGATAACGCTGGGATATCGGTGGTCATTATAAAAGATAGGTTTGGGAGACTCATCGCCGTCAGCTGTAGAAGGTGCTGATAAGAATGACTCCAGCAAAGTGCGCTAATGTTATGGCTCATGACTAGCCCGGTACTTTTGTACTTCTCGAGTACCTATTTATCAACGAAGTCTCGGCAATCACGATTTTAAACCTCTTATGATTGGACTCTACGGCTAAATCTCCACAAAATGTGACAATTGGCAATTTGAGTTTGAAGGCTTCATTCGGGAGTTATTTCACTTATATGATTTCATTATATCGCAGGTTTTACCTCTATTAGGGATAAAATGCCCTTAGCTCTATAATGTACAAAGTAATTTCAAATCTGGGGATACCTTTGGGAAACGGTTAAATTTTCCCCTCTCTTGGTTGGTCATTCCTTGAACCTATGATTTCATGCAAACAGTTATTAATAAAATAACTTATAATTAAAATATCATATAAATATTCCTTAATAAAAAATTAAGCCACAAATCTAGAAAAATAGATAAGCGGAATATTTTATCTTTAAAGAATTAAAAAAGTTGTCGGAACATTCTTCTTTTTAATAAAATAACTTATAATTAAAATATCATATAAATATTCCTTAATAAAAAATTAAGCCACAAATCTATAAAAATAGATAAGCGGAATATTTTATCTTTAAAGAATTAAAAAAGTTGTAGGAACATTATTCTTTTTAATAGATTAAATTAAATTATAAATATAAATGAATTTGTCCCTAAAAATAAAGAAATAATAGGTATTAACTTCACTAAAAAGGATGAAACAAAAATAAAAGGAACCTGAAACATGAGTCAAATTATTAAACATCCAAAAGTTAAGGAAAAGAAAATTAATAAAATTATAGATAAATTCATAATTTTATCCTCATAATAATTATGAAAAATATAATTACCACAACCCCCTAACATTAAATAACTAACCAAACGAAGTCTATATCTTATAGTTAATCTTACTGAAAGTATATAAAAACTAAGTAAATATATTATTATTATATATAAATAATATTTCTAAAATTAAATCTTCTCTCTGAATCAGCCCGAAATTGTTTCCTTGGCGTTTCAAGATGTCTAGATCAAAATAAGTAAATGTCTGTCCGCCCTACGCCGTCCACGACAATTTCGGTAGTAGAAAATTTCCTTATAATCTGAAATTTTGGTCAGGGGCCAATAGTTGGTTCTCGAAACTTTCATCCCGATTGGATCAAATTTTAGGGCATCTGTTTTCGGAAAACGGATTTTCAAGATTTTTGACGATCTAGGCGTATGGGGTATCATTTTCTACTAAAATTTGGAATTCGCGAGTAGGATTTTTTTCTGAAAATATGAAAATTATTGTTTGAAATCCTTAACATTTCTGGCTCAATCGCCCGAAATAGAATTAAGACATAGATGAAAATTGGTATTTTATTAATGGGCTTTTTGGTACCTAGGTGTGTAGGGTGTCATTTTCTACCAAATTTTGGACGCTGGATTGATTCGAATGAGTCCCCAAGCTGCTGATCCGAGGAGTAACCAATGAGAGAATTCGCAGTGTTTTTTTGTTGTTGATGTATTATGATGTTGATTTTTAATCATTGTTTTGAGCAAATAAACTACTTAAAAGTGGAAACCAGTACCTATTTTAGGCCTAATTGGCCTAAGTAATATATGCGAGTATGTTGCGTCAAAAGAGGGGATAATTAGTAATTACTCACTGGGATATCGGTTGAAGGTCATAATAAAGGACGGGTTTGGAGGACTCATCGTCGTCAGAAGCGTGGTGCAGAAGGTGCTGATAAGAAGGAACGTCTCCAGCCGAGCGCGCTACCGTCATCACGGCCCATGACTGGCGTCGCCGCGGCACGAGCCCCACTTCCCTTTCGGCGGGGTTTTCCCCTCTCATTTCCCCCTTTCTCTGGCTCCGCCTCCGGTGGTACCTCCCCGCGGACGTTGGCACCCCCCGAACCGCCCCGCGGATGTCCGTGTGTGTGAGTGCGCCCCGGAGCGAGTGTTCGCCGAGGGTTGAAGTCACCGAAACCCGGAAAACCACCACCGTTTTCCCCGTGAGATGCAGCAACATTCCAACTTATAGGTAGAAGCGCACTACCCTCACGTCACGTGATATCATGCGGAGAATCGCTCCAGCAACATGATCAATTGCTGTATGTTTGCGGGCTCTGAAACGTCGACGTAGTGATTTTACTGTTCCAGAGGAGCTATAAGATGGTCTTCTTCGACTAGTGATTCTGAATAGGAATAAGGATCAAAACAGTTGCTACTTTGATCGCAGTCGGTACTCGAAACTGGCGTGATTACATGATAAAAATGAAAAAGAGAGGAATAGTACAGTTTCGTACATTTTATGTTTATTTAATCCCAAAAAATGTCTGCGAAACCGGAGTGAAGGCTGCAGAAAACTTCCCCGTGTGTTGTTATACACATGCACAACCCACATTAGGCTACTAAGATAATTATTGTTCTAAATCAACGCCTGTTTGAGTTTGAGCTTCCCGAGTATGTTTCAACAAGATTCTTTTAGGGATATACCCCCATATCAACGATTCATTTGAAAGAAAGTTCGAACACATTAGCAGCGACGAGGAGTAATAAGTGTCCATGAAACTGGGTCATTTTGGTAGTTCCCTTCGACGACCAACGCCGAACGAAACCGAGAAATCGTAGCGATCGGCAAGGAGTAGTTCTATTGAGAGAAATCGTCGGAAAACTACTGTGTACCATCGGCATTCCACAGTGAAGGTTTTTTCCCATGTCTTTAGATAAACTGTAGTGAGATCAAAAGGACCTTTCAAGTTTAATGAACCCGGAAGTTGCGATTTGCTTTCACAACTACGGTTTCTAGAAGGCAATTAAACGATTTCGCGTTCAGTCGTAGTCACTGAACATAAGCACACTAGAAGTCTAATTTCAATTTGGCAACCAACCGATCTGATCCTCGCACAAGGCAGGCGACAATTGTACACCACTTAATTTCTACCTGTTCGCACTGAATAAAGATTTAGGTGTGCCTTTGTCAGGTTCATAATTCCTGCTATCTCACGCCAAGGATATTGAAAGAATGCAAGTCGCCAATTGGAGGGCGTCACTAACAACCCAATCGTTACAATCCTGATTAAAGATAGCGACTTTTTTCTATTCGTGCATGCTTTTTACAAAACATATTTTAGTGACCAAGGAATAGAGTCACAGTTGGGTATAGATTGTATTGATAGCAATCACCGTTTTTTTTTTTTTTTTTTTTCGTAACACCATAATATGGTGTTATTATGTTTGGTTTATAATTCTCTGAATCCTACGTGTTCATGCCTGAGTTCAATACCTCTGATTTGCCCAAAAATTTAACATTATTAGAATGAAAACATCCGTCCACGTTATGCCGCCTGACGTCCACGGCTTCAGATATGAAAATTGTTTGAAATCCTGGCTCAATCGCCCGAAATAGAATAAAGACATAGGTGAAAATCGGTATTTTATGTGTGAGCTTTTGGTCTTTTTAGGTACCTAGACGTGCAGGGTGTCATTTTCCACCAAATTTTGGACGCTGAATCCAATGAGATGGGTCCCGGATCGATTGGTGCCCACTGGAGGTGGGTAGGGGTCAAAATGGGTATCTACCCACCTATTTCAAAAGTGGTTTTTGAAATAAGTCCTGGACCCTCCACACTCACAGTTTTTTCCATAATTTCGCTTCAAGGAATAATAAACTATTGTGGCCGAATTTACAGCGTTTTTTTTTTCTCTGTCGTTTCTAGCTAAGGCTTTTCACAAATAAGTATACTATACTACTAAATAAGTATAGTATACATTTTCCTGAAACCTAGACACAATCAATTTTTAGGTTGGTAAATATTTCCGAGTTCGCCCAAGAATAAGACGCACAAATAACGTTTTTGCTTTGACCTCCACCAATTTTCGTTCTATATGATCTCGTTTTTTAAAATTTCATATGTTTTGGAAAGCGGCACCGAATGGATTCACAGTTAGTCCATAAAAACGCCAACACGGCTCTTTCAAAAATATGCTTCAAGCGACCTTCTCCTCTCAGGCAGTCCGTTGCACAAAATACACAAAGACATAGGGTGTCTGAGGGTTTGGCTGCAGTAGGTCTTGCTCGAGCTCAAGATACCCGTATTAAGACTAGCTTCACGCAAAGTAATAGAACGTACCGGTCTATCGGTGACCACCAGGAGTGTCTTAAACGCATCAGTACCAAAAACAAAGGTAAGTAATTTTGAAGAATCTGATTATTCTCGTGTCTAATTTACACGCCTATGACTCTTGGACAAGCAAAGGTCCTTGAATCAGTAGTCGCTCAGGACTCTGTCTTCCATACTCCACTTTAATCCTCTCCAAATGAGAACCCCCAACCGAATTTACAGGTCCAGCGGATCGTAAAGTTGTCACTCTCGACCGAGGAAACGGCACCACAGCGACACTTCACACTCAAGGATGTGTGATCAACTCTTGGAGAGTTCGCAACATTGAGCAGCTTTTCACGCCTGTGACCGCCGATTACAATCGCTTCACCCGCCACAAAGGTAAATTCAACTTTCAAAAAGACCTATTATATAACGTTGTTCTAATTTGAATGAAAAAGACAGAGCTAGATGGATTTACGGATGACATTTCAGTCTTGATGCCCATAGTGAGCTAATCAAGACGACTAGAATACGTAGATAGAATACGTATAGTACTCATCATATTGGCACTGGCCCTTCACATTCCTATAAAGAGATTTTGCACCAAACTCATTTTTTCTTGTGACTTGGGAAGGTGGAATAACACTCAGCTTTCCTCATGATCCACCTTGCGAAATCAAGGAAGTCTACGAGCTATCTCGTTTGTACGTCTGGTCGCCGTTCCTTGAACCAAAACTAACTTCAGATGGTGATGTCACTGCTACTTTCGTGATGATGGACGATCTGTGGACTAGGTCGTCCTGGGATCACCCTTTCTTATTATTTTACAAGTGAGATTGTCTTTAATTACTTGATCCGGATTTCTTCACTCAATTCTACGTGTCGCCTCACAATTTCCCCATTCTACAGGATAACTCTAAGGGAAAACTCTCTCACATGCGATTTAAGAGTAGTAAATACCAGCCCTGACAAACCACTCGAGTTCAAATTGCACCTTCAAATGAATTTCCAAGTGAAAGAACTGGAGAATTGGAGATTATCTGGTCTTCATAAAGAACACTACTCTGACAAACTCGCCACAAATTTACCTTACGTTAACGTGGAAAAAACCGAAGACAACGAACTCATTAAGTACGGGAAGACCATGTACAGAATATACAGCCCCCTCAATAACTCTCCCTTATATTTCCTGAAAAAACGTGATGAATGCGAAGTCCGCCGAGAAGGATTGGAACCATTCAAGCCTATCGTTAAAATAAACAGAACAAACCTCCCGGACGTCACGACCAGGTGAGCTAAAAATAGCATTCATTAAATAGGTACGAATACACCTGTCCAAACTTTGATTTTCGTGTAGGCGACGTGCGAGACAGAACAAATAATATACGACAAATGCAAGTCTAATGTCATGTATAATAAGAGACCTCGATTTTGCCAGACATGTAGTGAGCCAAAATGACTCATCTGCAATAATGTCAGTCTCGATAGCCAAGATCTGTTTGGTTTCCAGATACCCATGGTTCATACCCGAGAGAAATACTGATGGTGTGAAGGCGAAACATTTGATAACTGACGCCAGGAGAGATGCAGTCTGCGTGGGGACTGGCCACATTTCAAATCCGAAGAGGTTGAAGCCTGGGCAGGTGTACAGGTCAAAATCACCATTCGATATGAGGAATTCAAGGAAGCTCAATTACATATCTGTTAACGAGCTAGCATCAAAATGGAACGAGCAGTACCTACCTATTATCATGTCATGGGCGTTGCATGGGTAGAGCTGTAGAGCAACATGACTGCATAGAGCCTTACTGCGGAACTATGCTTGAGTTAATGAAATGGCGTGGACAGGCGTTCCTTGGTGCAGCATGAAGATTGGGAGTAACTACTAAATACAGCTGTTGCTTCAAGCTGACAACAAACCCTGAATGTTCCCGGCAATGTTGAGCAACCCACCTCACCCAGGGTTAGTCCCTAGGGGATACCCCTTGGAGCGCACCACCATAGTTTGCAGGGGGTTCCTGAGTTCCTCTGTCATAGGCAGGCGGTTGATTTGGCAGGTCAACTCCTGGTGAGGCTTTGCAATACAAAGATCATATGGCCGCACCAGGTGTCAGTGATTTGCTGGGCTCTGGTGAAGTGTTACGTCGGCAACTCTTGAGAAAAGACGTTTGCTCCCTGGTACTTGTTGGGATCAGAGAATTTGGATTGTGATGAGACTTCTTAAGAAGCTTCTTTCAAACTAAAAATTGAAAGTTTTTTTTTTAATTGAAAAGAGCGGTTCCTGCTAGTTTTCCTAACCCACACGATTATTTAGTGTGTTATGATACAATAGCATAGATAGTATCTCACTAGAACCACTGTAGAACTCCTACATTGCACTCCTTTTGCTCCAGCATCAACAATATGTTTCATGTTTGAAAATCCCCAAAACAGTCTGGGGTGAGGTGACACTTGAGAGAATGCATAAATTGCTTTTAGTTTTGTGGAGTGATGCAATTAATCTTATCTACCCAACAAGATAATTCCAGAAAGATATTATGTTTGCCTCAATCGGAGCGTTCTATTTGAAAACCAGGATCTTAACTTTGTCCGTAGATAGGGAGCTGTTGAGCATCTGAGAGTAATGCCTGCTCGCAACTACGGCCCCATCTGGTCTCATAAAACGTTTGGTCTTATGCAACTTATCAATTTGAATTTATCTCTGTGGTAGGAATGACTGCATGAGAACCTACGTAGCTAGAGTAGGAGCTAGCGTACTATTGGCACCCCACTCCCATTTTGATTATAACAAGCATTTCAAACAAAACTGGTGATGTTTTTCCAGAGCTGTGACCAAAATCAGCATTCTTCCTGCGGAAAAGAGGACCATGACAATGGCAGAGCTGATTGAGCCTGCTCTATTCAGAAAGCCATCCACTTCTTCGAAGTCTCGTCCTCATCTAACAGATGGCTTTGGCTTGGGAGTCTGCAAAGACTTCAATCCATGCCAAGTGTCTGGTCAACGCCGCTGGAATGACGTTCCCAATGCAGGCACATGCGGTTTTGGCTGGTGGTCACTTGCACTCGACAACTAGCGGGAGAAAAATAACATTCTGCTGAAGGAATATTGAGTGGTTTCATCTCAACTCATTATCTGAAATAAAAAATTTGAATGCCCAAAATGGACTCTTGAACCAAATGAAGAGAATATTTACTTAACGCCGTTCTTTTCCCTGACCTGACAAATGATACATTCAGACACAGAGGAAAGTTCGAGATAACAACAACCATTATGCTGAACAACACAACACCGGCCAAATCTAATCTAGTTCAGTCTGGTTGCGGGAACCCCATTATCAGAAATGGTTACCAATGACAGTCAGCTTAAGGCTAGCCTCATAAATAAGGAACTATATATGAGCATAATTTGAAGATTTTGTGTCCTTGGGTGTATTTGTGCTCGACAAGACAAATCTCTTCAACATATGAGATCGATATTGTTCTCCTATACTGGAATAATGCATTAATTGAAGAATCATTTGTTACCTATGGCGCACTGTTTTGGGTTTATGATTTTGAATTGAAAAACAGTCGATACGACGCGTTTCATTCTGTAACTACTTAAAATTCGATTGAGAACGAAGACACTTCATAACGTAGGATGCATTTCGGTAGGAAGAACGGGAGCATCAGAGCTGAATGTTTCAACGATAAAAGTGAGAGTCGTCCACGGATTTTAGGCTCGAAAACATCGGAACAAGGATGTCTCAATGATTTTTCCTCGGTACTACATATCCGCTCATCTCATTTCGGCTGGATGTTGGATTGGGCCGTTTCGGTGATTTGAATTACTGTCCCAAGAGGTCGAAGGGGAACATTGTCCGTGTTCATTCATAGATGTATTCAAGAAATGCTTTTTTCATCTTCCTCCTCGCGACCTTAGTTTGTGTGTTACTCGAAGTTTTAATTTTTAGAGGAAACTGACCAGCACTACCAAGAGATATTATTTTGATATTATTATTCCCGACTTCAGAAAATATACGAATAAGATGAAGACTTCCAAGTAGGAAACCCAGAATTATGAAACTCCGTTGTAAAAGAGCTCAGTGGATTATCCTAAGGTTCTCCGTAAAAACTAATCGATTCTATTAATCGGCTACCGATCCTCTTTTGACGTGAAGAAAAAAATGATCCCTTCCGTCAATTGGCCTCAGAGCCTCACGGAAGTCCCTTGAGACCGATAACTTTACGTGCATTCAAATGACGAGCCAGATCAATGTTATTGTACATTAGGCCCCCTCCATATGTTAAAGCAGGTAACAAAAATTATTCGGATGGAAAGTAATTGTGGTGAATATGACTGCAATGATTTGATTGATTTGAGTGGCTTGCATTTTTTATCATTTTTAGATCGTTTTGGGATGAACAATGATTAGAATATCACAGAATAAGAAACTTTCGAATATTTCTACTACGATTTCAGGCAAATAAATATAGTTTCTTCGAACCCATACAGAGAAATTCATTGCTAGAATTTTCTTGTTACTTCTTTGTTATCACAATAACGATCTGTCGGTTGAGTAACCGATTCTTCTCTCCATCCAACTGTCTTTCCAAGAAAATGGGAGAAATCTCACGAAAATCTCTTATGAGGGAGGCATTATTGGTAGACCTGGTGGAGACGGCCCGTCGTTGGAAGCTACAAAGGCTTCTACCGCAGCAACCCTTCACGCTCCAGTACGTAATTGTTCTTTACCGTAAAGAATATGAAAATAACCTTGAGAATTTGAATCAAATTTTGAGGATCAGCGTTGAATGGAAAAATAACCGAATAAATAACCGCTTTTTCCACCAATCCTAAATTCTCTTTACCGACCACAACTGTTTACTACAGATTTCAGTCTCGTTGTGGATACTGATGGCTTCCCCGGGTACGTACCTGAAATCTAAAAAATCAATGGTGCTTTTCTAGATGGGAAACATTCAACAATTGGTGAACAGACCAGTGGCGTGCTTCTGAGGCATTCCGGTTCCTCTTGATTTGACCACTGCTGAGGAACACGGAGCTGCTTTCGGACAGTAAGAGAAATGCCGTCAGCAACACGATTGCTGAATCATTCCCACAGTTACTAAGTATGACCAGAAAACCGACAGAGGGAGACATCAGAGAGATTCGACCTATCATCACGTTGTGCGCTTGGGATCGTATATTTTATGTACCCACGACTGCTCGGGTCATAGTCAATCCAGAAGTTGAGCCAAGTACAAGAAAGATACTCGTGCATGCACCTACATACGCATAAATGCTGGATTTCACTGCAGGTATCAAATTATCAGGTTTGTATTTCTAAGATACCACTCATGCAAGCAGTGTAATATTGTAATATTATTCGACAAACATAAGTACCTGATGCCTTGGCTTCATGAATCCCGTCGGCGTTACTCCACCGGATATCATCTCTCTTCTTCCTGAAAAATGTTGAAAATTACTTTCATTATATATCAAAATAGGTCCCAAGACAGACGTGGAGATCAAGGAATGCGATAGAAGCCATGATTGAATGGGGGATTAACCTTTGTAATGACTAGATGCTACCATTCTCATCCTTGTCGTAGCTTGTACGTAGACATTTGGTGGTAATATATCTAATTTATTTAAGTCACCTATTTCAAAAATTGAAGAATTATCGTCGTCACTCTCAACGAACGCCGGGAATTTTATAATCTAGACGAACAACGACATCTCACTCTCAGTATTGAAAGAATCTCGAATATCAAAATAGGAACACTCGAGGAATTTTTCTTTGTAGATTGATTAATTGAATAATAAGACCGACGAATACAACTTTATCGCAATTCTCTAATCTTTATCACATGAATGAACGATGGTAGAGCGAACGGGGTTCAATAAATTACGCCATCGAGGTCGACGACATTACTAAATGGTTACACCGGCGTTGCCCGGTAAATTATGGTGGTTGGGGTTGGTCATAATCATTCTTATTATCCTAATAAGAATAAGAAAATATATCATTAAATGTGGTGAGTGATGCGTTTCGGAATAGGGTTCAACACTTGGGGGAGACATCTCCGTGAAAAAGAAGGTGAAACAAGGTGACAAGAACCGTCATCAAATTCAACGAATAGTTCATGAATGTTTTCGGCGACTGGTTCGTAATTATATCCTTCAAAACGCTTTTTGCTCGTTATGCTCACTTCGAACGACACTGTGTTCTTCGAAGAAAAATAAAAAGCGACTTATTAAAGTAAGTACCTAATTTTTTCGATTCTGGAAAACAGTTAGGGTATTAAGAAACAGAGAATATAAAAGTGCAAATATTACGTTGGAACAATGGGAGTCCTACCTGGTGGAAAAAGGAACGCCTTCGCCGACTTCTTATAGTATGAGTATAAATGATGAGGAGCTATTTCCGGCTCTAAATGAGCCATTCACAGTAAACGAGATCAAATCAGTCTTGATAAATTTGAAAAATAAGAAAGCTGCGGGATTGGACAATATACCAAATGAGGTCTTGAAAAATCTACCGAACATTGGTATCGAAATGATAACAAATATTTTCAATTCTATATTGGAGTATGGGAACATCCCAGAGGAGTGGGGTAAAGTAATAATCCGCATGGTACCTAAATCTACGAATTGGAATGACATTAATAAGCAGAGACCAATCGCTCTAATTAATACTGTGGTAAAATGCTTTACGCAGTGCATAGGAAATAGGCTAATAGATTGGGCTGAAATCGCAAAAGCTATCCCAGAATGCCAGGCGGGTTTCCGTAGAGGCCGAGGTTGTAGGGACAATATTTTTGTTATGAATACTTTAATTGCACTCAAATTGCAGAGGAAAAAAGGTAAAGTGTATTGCGGTTTTGTTGACTACAGAAATGTGTTTGGTTCCCTTCCCCATGAATTACTATGGGGTAAATTAGCAGAGTTAGGGATTAGGGGGCGAATTCTTAGGGCCCTGAGAGACCTGTACAGCAAAGCAAAGGTTGCTATAAAAGTAAAAAATGAATATACTGAATTTCATCAAGTTCTAGAGGGGGTTTTGCAAGGCGATTCCGTTAGTCCGGTCGTATTTTCTCTATACATAAGTGGCTTGGAAGAGTATATAAGGCAAAGGAATTTAGGGGGCTTAAACGTGGATGGGCGAACTGATATATTGCTTCTCATGTTTGCGGATGATATTGTCATCTTTGGTGATAGTAAGAGGGACATTGAAAACAAGATGCAGGCCTTAGACGAATACTCAAGGTCAATGGGTCTCTCTATAAATCAGGACAAGACAAAAATAGTGTGTTTCCAAAGAGGTAAACGAAAAAGGCAAGATGATTTCATAATTTTACCATGTGGGAAAATAGAATTCGTTAAGGAGTACATCTACCTTGGAGTAAATTTCTCTTCGTCAGGATTGTACTATAAAGCTAAGGAGCAATTTAAAGCCAAAAGTCTACGAGCTTGGGGTAGTGTACGGGAAATTTTGGTAAAGGGTAAATGTGTAAGTTGGGAAGCCACTTGTCGGCTTATTGATTCGATGGTCTGTTCGGTACTGCTCTACAGCTCAGAGATCTGGGGCCTACGTTACCTTGAGGAGCTAGAGGCAATACAGTCAAAAATTTTGAAAAGCATTTTAACCTTGCCTTTCGGAACCCCTCGTTACATGCTGCGAGCCGAGACAGGTAGGGCAAAATTAGGAGTTTTTGTAGTGGATAGAGCCTTGGGTTGGTGGGAGGCAATCCTAAGAATGCCGGAAAGTAGATACCCTCGCATTTGTTATAACCAGCTACTGTCAACAATCAACAGAGGTCTTGATGTGGAAAAATACAACTGGGCTTCCCAACTCAAGACTATACTTGTGGAATTGGGTTACCATGATCTGTGGAAGGTGCAAAATGCTGACGAAGTGAAAAAAAATAAGCAGCAGGTGTTAAATTGTCTCACGACGAAAACTGCTTACGAAGACTACGAGCGAATGGTATGTTCCACTTACAGCCAGGCTTACCAGGAGTACAGTCACAATTACTCCTCGCTTGAAGGATATTTAAGATGGGAAATCCCTATAAACGTTAAACGAGTAGTGGCCCAGTTGCGTCTGAGGAATGGGAATATGCTTCGTATTTTTTATAAGGGTTCCTTGTACACCATCGACCATTCAAACGAATGCTTTCTGTGTAACACCAGGTCGCCAGAAACCATCGAGCACATTTTTTGTAGTTGCCCTCAACTAAGGGAAATGAGGGAAAAATATTTTGGCATGCCTCGAGTCAGTTCTGTTGTTAACAAAGTTCTATTTGCTGCGGTGACTAGGGAAAGTGTGTTCATGCTACTTAATTTTACAATGTCATTTTTGAAATTTAGAGCCTTTGTGAAAGGATTGATGGATGATGTGTCCAACTGAGGGCACCCACCAACTCTCAACCAGTTTATTGTGCATAAGAACATATTATACCCCCCCCTTTATGTCAGCCACAAGAAGTACTATGTATATTTTTATTTTTTATTTAGATTTATACCATGATATAGTCTGTACCCTCGCGAACCTTCCTTGTTGTATAGGCCATAGTTGCCTCAAAACGACAAATAAACATTTCTTTCTTTCTTTCTTTCTTTCTTTCTTTCTACCTAATTTTTTCGAGGTCAGTTGACTGATCTCAAGTCTATTTCCGTCATTATTTGATTTTATCCGTGACATTGTCGAAGGCGACCTTTTTTTTTCCTTTTTCTCGTTTCGTTATCTTTTGAGATAAGTTAGAATGTTCTTTTGGAAACTTCGTAAATTAGACATTCATTCATTAGCTGCTCCATCGGAGCCAATTATTGATGGAGGGTGTCTCAACTGAGGGTGAAAGGGAACGAAAGAGGGACGTAAACAATGAGATCCCCAGGTTTTCGTTAAGTATAAATCACCTGTTTTGAGTCGGAAGTAAAAAAAAAAAATCGAGATCATGAATAGGGTGTAAAACGGAAGCAGTCTTAATTTGTCTCCTTGAGCCGTCAGAAACAATCACAGCTATTGGCAATGGTAGATTAAAATTCCAAAAACGGGTCAAGGGATTCTAACAACTTTTTCTGTCACATAACAGACTATACTGTAATCGTAAGCACAATTAACACCCTAGAAGATGTGGCACTCACATTGGCCACCCCTAGTTGGTCTTCGAAAATTTACAGCCCGATCGGACCAAATTATGGGGGGTAGGAATCAAAATGTGTATCATTTCGAAAAATGGATTTTCGAGATTCTTTGCGATTTAGGTGGGTGGGGTATCATTTCGAATGAATCCTCTGAATCCAATGAAATCGGTCCCGGACCGATCGGCACCCACCGGAAGAGGTTATGGGTCAAAATGGGAACACATTTCATGATTGGGTCATCGAGTTTAGGGTGTCATTATCCACTAAATTTTGGACGCTAAACCGATTTAGACTAGCCCTGAACCATTGCCGGTTACAAGAATAGGGCTACATGAAAGTTTTTTTTTTTTTTTTTTTTTTTTGGATAACGTGCATTTAGATGACTTGAAGAATTAAGTGCTTTTCCCCACGAGTGAGATACACTGAAGTAAAATAATTTTGGAATACGTTAATTATTCTTTCGCACTACATGAGAAGCACCCTGGATGTAAAATCTACGTGTTTAGTTATCGGGTGGTAATAAAATAACAATAAGAGTATAATAATTCCGTCCTAAGTTAGGTTTCTGCTATGGAAAATATTCAAATAACAAATATTTTGAAGTGATCGTTAACATAACGATGTGAGCGTAAATGTCGTAAGGGTGTATAAGGGCAATAATGCTTACAACGTTTTTTGTGAGTATTTAGTGATTATACAAATAAATATTGTAAATAAAACCAACATTTTTAATAATGAGAAATGATCAACATGAGTAACAATACAAGTATGCTTTGGTGCTAGTCTCATCCTAAATAATAACACCCTCCAATATTCTCTTCATTCCCAACATTAGTCCAAAATTGCGTGTACATTTGCTTCATCTCGTTTTCATAGTAGGTTTCATATTCAGTTCTTATTTGAAGTTCGCGTTCGTGAAGCCTTCGTTGACAAGTGCTTATCAAATCACGATAACTATACACGGGCTCGTCTGCATTAGGGTTTAGGGTTTGGGTGTCGAACGATATTAGCGTCGCGTTCTGATCTTCGGAATTGTTTCCTTGAAATCGATATCCTTCCAACGGGAGCCCTGTCTGAAGGCCTCAGATGCTCCTTGAAGCTCGAATGTAAATCGGGAATGTTCTGTGTCGACAAATGGGAGCTTGTTGCGTTAAAAACAGATTTGCGACCCTCAAAAATGTGCAACCGTTTTCGTTTTGAGTCGCCAAAATCGTCGAATGAGTTCATCGGTCTTTTCCTACAAGGATGGGAAATGTTCGCTTTGTCGAAGCATGAAAAGTTGACGCACTCGCCTCGTTCTTGAGTCATTAAAACGTGTGAAATAATACCAATATTCAATAAACAACAACAATACACAAGATATTTTCCGATTTGGTGAAATATCGGAAAATGTGAATCAAGTGGAATTTTTTGTGGTCATGACCGCCACCATGTGTTTTTGCACGGTAGTTGGCGAAGTTTAGTTCAAAATAATGATTAGGTACCTAAGGATTTGCACCTAAAATATATTTAGAACAATTCAAACACAATCATGACAATAGTTTTCTCGAGATTTCCGATATAACGAAGAAAACAATACACATACCGAATTTCCATCGTCTTCTCCCTTAAAAGAAAAAAATTACGGTTGACGGAAGTTTAATTCTTCATGTCTTTGAAACTTCTGGTGAAAATTAGCATTCTAGCTGAAGGCCAACATATTCTCAAAACTAAACACGTAAACTAGCTAATGGAAAAATCCATCATTTTGAAATTGAAAGCAAGAATTATCTATTATCCTATTTTAATCCTTGATGTTTATATCATTTTAGTCGAAAGTACAAACGGTCTCGCGAAGGTGGTTCGTAAAATTCCCTCTAATGGATTAGATGAAATTTCAAATTAGATATCCTATTCGTGATATTTTAATATGCGTTGAAAGACGGGCTTCTACAGCTCTCACGGACTCCATAATGTACAGTCACCACAATGGTAGAACATGGAAAAGAGTGGGCCATCGAGGTACCTACTGCTGGTCGGAAATTAACAACAGTCGTATAATATACAATGTATTTTTATTTTCGATCCGTTGGCCACCTCTGAGATCGGGCGGACTCCAGGGAATCTATAATCTCGTGAGCAGAATTGCGTAAGACTCGTGAATGGCAATGGGGCCGTATTACTCTCAACTGCGCTGATCGCTCTGAGATAATAGAGGACGGGAAAAACTTCATGTGTTTCCGACCGTCCAAGGACGAACTGGAAGTATCGCGTAAAATAATAAGCGACAAATGAAGCTCCGAGCTTTTTATAATTGGTAGAGCATCCAAAGCTACGACGAAGCTGATCGCAATCAGCTTGTCAAGCTTTCCGGTTACTTCGTTTGAGGGTCCCGTTCCCAACGGACAGGTCAAAATAGACCATTAAATGTACACTGGAATGAATTGTCACTGTTACGTGAGCAGAATCGTATAGATTATAACCCAACGGACATGTGAGGGATTCGTTTGAATTTCTGGACGATAAAACTAATGAGAGACGACGAAAATTGTCAACTATGAAGCTCGCTGAAGCAGTTACGTTGGGAAATTTCCAAAACTAAAATCCTCCCGTTTTTGTCATTGTCAAGGGTGATTTTGTGTCGATGCAGCATCGAATTTTCCACCACTCGGTGTAAATAGTGCCGTTTTCTACGGACCGGCCAAAATGAGAAAGTGTAGAGAAAAAAGTGTCGAAAAAGCTGATTGATTTGATTTTTGAACGGAAATCAGAATCCTCAACTAGATAACTACGAATTCGTAAGCTAAAGCCGTCTGACCCCTGAAATACATTCGGGGGACTGGCAAGTGCAGACTTCTGCCAGAGAATTAGAGTAAATTATTTTTATATTCTTTATTTTATTCTAAAAAAAAAAAAAAATTTATTTACTTGTATGAACAACGAAACAACGAAAAGAACAGCACAATTTATGCCGTGATAATGTTTTGACTGAAAAACCTCGAGTTTTCATTAAATGTGGAAGTTTCCCCCTAAATCACTGTAGATTTTCGAATGGTGAACTTGGTAGGTACGCAAGGTAGGCCGCAGAAGAAATCGCACTCCAGCCAAATTGGAAAAAAACTTTCTACATCTGACCTTTTAATAGTAACAAAACGGCTGTTCGAGAAGGACACTTGACACTCCTAAACTTAGCATTTGAAAAGTTCGTGTATAACTGTTTAATAGTACTTTAGTAGATTTTAAAATAGCCGCTCACAAGTTAGAGAAAATGAATGAGTAGAATCATGGACTCCTCAACATGATGAATTAAACATTATTCTGTGACCTGCGTTCCCAGCTATTAAATCCGGATTGTTACGAAGCTAATCGCTTAGACGATTCGTTTTTCCGATGCTGAAAATTAATCAATTTATTATATTGAAATCGAAATGAAATAATTTGATACAGGAAGAATTTGAGGCATTTTGTATCAACCACCTGTATTTGGTGCAACCCTTCTCAAATCTAGGACGTTCATTTTTACTTCTTCATGACTAAGTTCGTAGAAGTTTCTACAAATTCGCGATCTTCGTTTCTGACGCTCTTGAGGAGGAACAGTCCCTCGAAGATGACTGTGAGCGTACCAATCGATTCCCCTCCTTTGGTCCGAAACATTTCAACTTCCATATTCACTCGATTACCTGATCCGGCGTACTGCAGAACTCCCTTCATCGAGAAGGTTCCATATCCGTAATCCCAATTTTTGAGGACGTTGGCCTCTGGAGCCGCTTGACACACCAAAATGAACATGATCTCGTCATTGGCGAGGAGTCCTGACGGATCGACCATTTCCTTCAGAATGCTCCGTGCTTTTCTATTATACCTGGTCGAGACGCAGAAAGATTTGAGCGAGTCCAAACGAATTCGTTTTGACAACGGTGCTAAACAGGTCTCGTTCCCCACATAGCCCAAAAACACGTAATCGACATAGACGAAACGGCAGATTCTCATCAGGCTACGAACGACGTCATCTTTGAGTTCCAGACCTGTCCACAACCACCTGAATCTCGTTAGAACTCAATTTCCGCGGATGACGTTCTTGGGCTACATCACATTTGGTTCCATGGCCAGTGAAACGTGGCCTGGGACAGCCTTTACAAGAACCCGAGGTTTTGTGTACTCTATACAGGGAGAATTCCACGTCTCTATTACACACTGAGTTTGGGTTCGAATCGAAATAAGACAGTCTTCTGTACAGCCGGTCGTCCATTTCTTTCGTTCGTCTTGAAGGAAGTTGTCTTATTTGGGAAGCTAGAGTCTTCCATCTCTCGGGAGAAAACTGCATCACACGCTCAGAGGGAAGAAGAGGTATTTCCGAGTCGGACGTTTCTCCACGTAGTGTTTCTCTGCAGCTACCAGGACGTTTTCTGTGCCTCAGTTGAGGGCAAATGTCAGGAACGCATGGAGTTCTGTCGTAGCAGGAGATGTTCGTTTGCACCTGGGCCGATGACACACGGCAATGTTCACTGTCAGACACCCTCTCCCAACTTGTGCGCGATTCAGATTTGGCGGCCAAGATCGGTTCTTTTCCTGGACTTTCGCAGCACTCTTCAAAGTTTTCTACAGGTAACTTCTCACATTTGCAATGACAAGTGCATGTACTGGGGTACGTAGGATCGTTACAACCGCAAACTTTCATCTCGGGTAGCGGCTGTGGAGGAGGACCATAGGAAAATAAACTAGCCTCCTTAGATGCAATCCCACCACTACGAACAGACTCTTCACTCCTACTTTGCGTGTTTTTACTCGGCTGATTACTCCGCGTTATGAGATTTTGTTCAATCGCTTCAGCGGCCAATTTTAACTTTGGGAGCAAAAGTCTATTGGTGGATTTGTCTTTATCAATGAGCTCCCTCATTACTTTTATAGCCTCTTCCTTATTGTTTGTACCTAGATGCTTCTCCAATTCAATCCAACGGTAATCTTGACAATCAGAACCCGAAGTTTCTGAGTGTTTTATCTGAGTTGGCCTGGAGACATGCTCGCTAGGTGGACCTAAGTCAAGACTGACCTCAGCTTCAGTGACTGTGGGATCAATATTGGTGTTGCAGAGCTTTTCAGAGGCCTGTACCAGCGTGTCATGTTCAAGACTCGTTCGTGGATGAATCTCAACAACTTGACGCTCAGGCCTATTACGTAGTTGATCGCGACAGTTCCAGGAGTTTTTGATTTTGATCCTTGGGGGGTCCTGACGACCTGGCGCTTCATCTCTTTTTCTCCATTTGGAACTGAAACACCTTCGATCTACTAATTGATCGCTATTTCGATACGTGAATATAAGATCACTCAAGATGACAAATAGTTTTTTTTTTTCAAATATTTGGCCAATGATGGACATTATACATACACAACATGAGTGAGGAGGTGTCCTATTTGTACAATGAGTGTAACAACTAAAATGTTCTGTATATGAAGAGATTTGCCAGCAATCAGCGACATTTTTCGGAAAGGGGGTGGTAAAAAGACTTTTTTCCGCAATTTAATTGTTCATTTTTGGAGATCACACGACAGTTAGTTTTTAATTGTAAAAGTTTACTTGGCGAATATTCAAAACCAAAACCTGTATTGTGAACAACAGTTTTTTTTTTTTTTTTTTTTTTCATTTTACGACAATAGTTTTACTATGAAATGGAAATGCCAAATCTTCCACAAAAAATTAACAAAATAAATAATAATACTAATTTAGAAAATACTAAGTTAGAAAACTCGCAATCGTCCAGCCCAGGTGATTTGAAATCTTGAGTCTTACCTGAGACAACAGGATGCTTCTTCTCATCGTTCAGAGGCAAATCGTCCTTTTTAGGTGTTGTGCTGCCCAAATAATTACCGTCGACATTACTTAGACCGCTTTCATTGCGATTGCTCTCGCGTTTTATTTCAGTGGCTGAATTCTTAGATAATTCGGTTCCGATTTCTTTTGAATTTTCAGACTTCAAAATTAAATAGTTTGACAAGTGGTCAACTGAAAACTGATGATGCAACTGTTTAGTAGGAATGCACGATCGTGTATGCTTGGATTTGGCTGCTGTTTCAATATTATGATGGTTGAGTGGTTTCATGTTGATTTGAGGCACACGCACTGTTGCCTGATGACTCGCAGGCTCAGTTCATTTTGTTTGATTGCCTTCGACGTATGCCAACGGTGTCCGAAGTCTCAATTTGTTCGACAGACTTCATATATTTGAGGGAGTCTGGACTTCGGAATTGTTTTTTGGAAGGTCTTTTCTCCATGTCTTTCAACCTAATTCTAGGTGAGCTCGCAAACTGCGGTACTCTGTATGCCTGGTACACCGTCAAACAAAATCACAGCGGCCCTGCATTGTGGTTGTCAGCCTTCTTACAATGTCCTGTCCGTGTACTTCCCCAAGATAAGTTCATCGAGCTGCAATTTTCACTCGATGGAATGAGCATACAAATTTACAGCAACTTGTCTAGTATAATACCGTTGGAATGTATCTGATTTTCTGGTATTTGTGAGATTGATGAAGACTTGATTATAATTATTGTGGCACAAAATTATTAGTTCTCTTGGTTACATTGATTATTCAGGGGATTGGTATGATGCTAAAGAAGTGAGTAAACCCCTTATTGATATTCATTTATTTGTAGATAAGTTACATTATTCAGGTGCTTGGCGTCTGCCATATCTTTGTCAGAGGGAGTAAAATCGGTGTTGTGTGCCATGTTTCCTCATCTTCCCTTAATTTTCCAGTTTCACGTGAGGCAATCATTTGTGATCACTTGATCGTGCAATCTCTTTTTCAGATGTCCTTTTCTTCGGTTGTTTTTTACATCACTGTTCCTTTGGGTCTGATTCTTTTTTATCATTTTGCTGAGATTGTGATGCTGCTACAGTCGTGGGGCCAGGCGGGTGACTAGAGTCTTCTGGATTTCCTCGTGGGGATTGTGGAGGAGGTTTGCGTTTTACGTTAGAGTACCCTAGCCTTTTGCAAGGCGACGGGCATTGTGTAGAGTTCTTCTTGTCATTGTTGGGACACTTATTACATTGTTTACAGCACGCTGCGGCGTGCTCTTCAGCATCTGTCAACTGATTGCAGGGTTGGGGGCAGGTGTTCGTTGGACAAGAATGTACTGGTGGGCACTGAGGTGGTGGAGGAGGTGGGGGACACTGCGTCCTTGAATTTAGACAACAATTATTGTTATGGCCAACCATGCTGATCGCTAGAAGCAGTCAAAGTAGTTATGATTCCAGGAACAAGTGGCCGCTTTTCTACCTCGACACATTAATGAACGTGATGTGTTCGTGAAATTATGTATTAGCAGAGGATCATTTCAATGTTTTGTGAATGAATGAAAATTTAACATTTGATCAAGTTGAAAGACGCTGACGTTTCATAGTAACAACTTTTCTTGACTGGGTCCGCAAGGAATCCACAGAAGCCTTGAAAATGATGCCAAACCTGTATCAATGTATTATTGAAAAGTATTTCAGCGCTCAACTCAAGCGTAATCCAAGGGCAAGGCGACTGCCCCCAAAAACAATACAGGAAGGGACGCGGTTCGTCATCCGCACTCGAAAGTGCGATCGACAGTTGGAGCGTCAGAGGCCTGTTCTTGAGGGGTCTTGTTTGCCCGGCTCATAACCAGGTGTATTCATCTCTTCCCTTGTTTGTTTGCGAAATGAAATCTTACAGGGCTCCCGACGGTCCCTTCGTTCTGGCTTGTTAGCTCTGATCGTGTGAATTCGCCTCATTCCATATTACTATGAATGGGGTTATCGCAGTAGAAAGCCTACATCGTGTTTTGGGAGGTAAATACATTCAGGCGATATCTATAACCCAATATCCAGCATTCAAGAAGAAGTTTCAAGAAAAAACCTACTTGAAATGGATCAACTTTATTAAAACTATTAACGGTCAAATAAATCAGCACAATCCACAGCACATAAACTATAATTATATATGTAGTATATTATTTTAAACAAATAGAATAAATTCAATGTCGCGGTATTTTGAGGTATGCCGAACTAGATTCAAGTGTGGTTTATGTGTATGAGTATGAGGGGAAGGCGGAACAACTTACATCATCAACCGACATCCGCAATGAAACAGATCAACAATAATAACGTTTACGCGAAGGTCAAGGTCTAGGTGAAAGTCACAAACGCCGTATTTTTATTTCCAGTCATACAGGAATTGTCAATTCCTGGTTCACGCCCAACATCGAACACAAACGATCACGTGAGGGCGGTAAGTGAACCTTATTTTCCTCATTCCCTCTTCATGAATACCGGATTACCTTGGCCTGGTGCACTAGGGCTCGACTTGAGCTGTATTTACCTTTATCAATGCGAGAAACAGGGTGCCAATAGGCCCTTATACTAATCCAAGTCTTGTAGGCGGTTGTAGATACTCTCTGAACATCAAAAATTCCTTTAATTTTGAATGTTACCGTTCGAAAACCCGTAATCCACACAGGTGAATGAATGGAATTGACATCTTCAAACACCCGTAACCAACCATTCCATAATATATTGTACGCGATGCAACACGTCAGTATTTCAAAAATTTATCGGAAAGTGAAAAAACACAAAGAATTCTCCAAAAATTTCAAAAACTCGTTATCGAAACACCCATCTTCACCCATACCTGCAACTATTAGAGTATTAAAGGGTTTTATTTCACTGATTGGATATTTAGTGCACCAATAACCGCTTACATATTGATGATTTTTCGAAGGCTTATAAGCAGTTTGGTGTTGTCACATGAACCACAGTATTTCTGAACACTCCTTCAACCACCTTATTTGACACACATTTGGCAATGTATCAAAATTTCGACGCACCGTCCAATCAATGATAGGCCTTTTTGATGTTTGTGACATTGATAATATTGTGAAAGACAGAACAGACAAAGAGCCGATACAATAGAAAGACTGAAAAGTTTACCACATTCGTTGTAACTCTCTCGGGACGATTTTGAAGAGAGAACGCTTCGAAGAGCGCTATATTTCCTCATGAATGGATAATAAAGCATTCGAGTTCTTCGAGAACAATTAGCTCATTCTGCTTTAAAATGTCAGTTTGCCAAACCACGAATAGGAAGTTGGTTGAAACTGGTATTGCTCTCCTCCCCACGCCCCAATCGCAGTTGAGTGCCTTCTAAGCTCTTATATTATACTCCAACATAAAATGTTCATGTTTAATAAGGCTAACCAGAGCATTATTAAATTGTAAGTCTTCACTAAAAAGTTTAAGGGGTATTCCATGCAGTATTCCCTTTCCATGCAGTCTCAAACGACGTGCTTTTTGGCCGATCGCCCCGAACGGTAAACGAATCACCGAAATCGGTCGGAATTCCAGGAATTCATTTCCGATAACAGGTCGTATTTTTATTGATAAAATAAATGTATACGATCTGACTGGGTCAAATAGAGCGCCAGCGGAGCAGAGGCTGACGAGTGTGTTATGAGATAATACCAACGCGACGTAACAATCACCGCCATTCGCCAAAGGTCACCGTCGATGGAGGATCTTGTCGTGTCCTTGGCGCTAACTGCTGCATCAAATTACAATTGAGAAAATCCACCCGCTTAATGTTTACACAAGTCGCGAGATATTTCAATAAGACAAGGAGTACACTCGAGTGCTTCATGTTGGACAAAACGAAGAGGATAACGTTTAAGCTATATTAATCTAATGGATAATTACTTTATAATTGTTTCAATAGACGATTAATGTCAAAAGTTTATCCCTAGTTTCATATTTATTTTAGATGAATCTCCCATGAACCCGTAAGACCCCCGGGTCAATTCGCGTTAAAAATGTTTCAAAATATTGTTCGAACCGACTTTCAAGTCAAGAAAAGAATTGGTCTTCATTAATTCGACATTTTCAACGATAGGTGTAGTTGAGCTGCAACCTTGGGCCAACCTACGACTCGAAGAAAACTTGATTAGTAAACAAGTTTACTGTTGATGATATTTTTTGTTGTTCTGGGGGCTACACAATCCTCCACCTAAAAAGTATCGAGTTGAACTAATCACTGATTTTACATTCGGCTTTTTGCGAACCAGCTCTTGGGTCAGAGACGATTGCCATTCTCTGATTGAGTATCTAAATAACTTTTTTAAGGATTCCATAAGGAGTGTACACCAGCAGTTTGTAATGTGAGTGCTTAGTGACGTTTCCGAGTGCAATGTCACACGATCAAATAATTTTATTCAAAGAGGTTCCTCTCTCTCTAGACTAGTACGCAGTAAATCAATATTCAAGATTATATTTTAATTTCATGAACACCTTATCGCAGAGTCAAAATATATTTTCTGTTTTACTGTTTTGGGGGTTTTCTGGCGTCAAAGGCCGCTGAGTTCTGCTTTCCAAGGGCTTCAGGTCTCAGCTAAGCCCATCAAGTTTTCAAACTAGAGCCGATTGGAAGAATCCCGACAAAGTTGATCACCAACTTACGCGTACTGGTAGATCATGGTGTATTCAACAGCGCTTTGTCAATTCGGTTGCCTACTTGCTGATTTTGGGTCTTGACCACCCAGTTTGTTTTGCTCAGAATCCTCCTGCAAATCCTAACTTATTAATCCCGAAGGATCGGTGGACGCATAGTATACTTGTCCATTCGTCTATGTACGAGCCAAACGAAGCAAAATGTATCAATGATTACCAATAATAGAAATCAAAAGGTAATATTCAATAAGGTAAATCAACATTGTTCACTTTAAATTTTCGTTACGCAAAATGAACTTTAGAACTGATGACAAAGCAGATGGAATTTGTTTAGATAAAATTCCAAAGCAAGAAGAGTCACCGATTATCGACGATTAGACCAGGAAAAAAGCAATTAGATTCACTAATGCCCGCGGGCCGGATTATCAGAATCGTAAAAAGCTACCTACTATTATTATATTTTGATTGATATCGGAGGATATCCGTAATTGAAGACTCATTAGAACGCCAAACGTTTATTCAGCGGTATTTCTTGACGTTGCTCAAGCCTTTGATAAGGTTACTATGAATTGGAATACAAGCTGCCGCAAGATATGACTCCGACACTTTTTGAAATTCAGCAATTTCACGTGAAGGTCAGGGTAAATGTGGAAGAGAAACAGCCAAGCATGGGAACAGCATTGCAGGAGTTCTGCAAAGTCCTCTTAATCACGAGAGATATACCCTCGATATACCTTGGAGATATTCTTGGCTGTAGCTGAAACAGCAGAATAATTAGAAAAGTTCAGGTCCATTTGACTGTGGGGTACTTGTTGACTAAAATGGAGAACGGAGTCAATGAAGCTTGGTAAACTTGAGTTTGACGTACGAAAAGGATCATCCGTGGCCCATTGTGCTTGGCTCGCGAACCATTCTCTATGCAAGCACAGCCAACCTGATAAAAATACTGGAAGTGAAACGCGTACAAAATGGAAAAAGGAAGAGCTGAATCGAAAATACCCGAAAATATATTAGCTCATAGGAAGACATCAGAACTGGGTAACAGTTGTACGAGCAAATTCCAGGACTTTAATTGACTCGCGTACCCGTAGTTACATGAGAGCAAGAATGAAAATGGTGCATTAAGTCACTCAGCTAACAATTCACCTTGAAAACCTACCGTGAGAAACTCGATTCTCGTTACGTAATACTTTCGGATAGAAGAATACACAAAAGAGATCATCTGCCATCATCGAATATCAAGTCTCGTGCTTACTTCCCGTTTCAATGCGAGTGTAAAAGGAAATGATCGCCGCAGCATTGAGTTGTCCGAGATATCAACTAATTGCTAGATGAGACCGGGTTTTACGGAATTTTTGGATAATTAAATTGTATTAATGTTTACTGCTGCTTACCAAAGAACCGTGTGCATTAGGAAAACGCGTCATTATGTCTTATATTTATCCTCGTACTGAAAAAAATCCACATGTGCATTATTGTATTATTATTATTTTTTTTCATGATACCTAGGGGACATTGATGATTTCCATCTATCACTCACGAGGTATTTCTTCCGTACCTCGGACAAGCCGTAAAACCTTCAAAAGCACGCGCCTATTTTTCTGCTATCATAACTCATCTTGCTTTATGGTTCAACTATTGAATGAAATTCTCAAAAAATGTCGGTCAACCAACGGGACGACAATCTTCCATCATCATCTAATCTTCACGGTATTATACGAATGACAATGATCAGATAGACGTTGAATGAAACATGTGAGTTATTCATTTAAGTGCAACAAAAAACTGTGGAATTGATCTGAGATAAGTGTCCATGATTTCTCCTGGCTTTTTCTTTGAAAAATACCCTCTTATTCCGAATTTAACTCCATTTGAATATAATTTTGCCCAAAAAGAAGAAAAAACTTCATAATTATAACTCTTTGAAAGGATTATACGCATCCATCGGATATCTGGAATAGGAAGCTTCCTTTTTTTATCTTTCTCAAATTTTATTTTCTTCGTCCTTACTCCCTCCTTGGCCATTGAAATATATGAATGTATCAGAGAAATTAACCTGGTTGAATCTGTTCTAAAATCTGTTTTTGTGGTAACTTGAATGTGGAAATTTCAGAAATCTGGTAGATAAGTAATGTTTTTGTAGAGTTTGTGAAAGATGAAACCGAACGCCCGCATTCGTCCGGAAGGTACACGAATACCCTTCACACGATATCCATTCTGATTGAATTAAGGCCCCACGGATTCTCTCACCCGAATTTATAATATATTTCTTTGAAAGAGGGAGGGGGGTGTAAAAGTTGACCTTCCGCCACCAAAATGTCTTCTATGCGAGCGATCTCTAGCCCAATCGCAAACAACAGTGGCAGGGACGGGCGAAAGACGGTATTATGTTGAATGGGGTTTTGAACTAATCCGGTACCTAGATAGTGGGGATGTCATTTTACGAAAAAAAAAGTTGCACGCGGAATCGATTGAGATCGATAAAATGAGGCGGGCTGATTGCCGCACTGGACTTGATCGTAGAATTACTCTTCGCGGAATAATCTGCTGAGTTTTTATAGTAAATTTTAGTGAGTAATAGCGTGATGACTAAGCACACTAACGTGCATTCATTTCGAATGGGAAATCAAGTTTTCCAAGGTTGATCCCGACAGTGTTTTAGCGAGATTCAATTGCTATAATCATCACATACGCTGAGGACGATTTTTCCATCAACACAATTCACTTGTTTAAAGATTCAAGCTCAGGAAATCCCGTACACATACATTAAGAATGCGTTTGAGTTCTTACGTAAGAAATTTTGATCACAAGATCCTGATGAGGCTGTCGATCAGAGAATCTCCAATCCGATGATTAGGGCTATTACACACGCGCGCGTCATAATAATTGATAAACCCCAAATATCCATGAATATTGCAGCGTTGGATAGGTTGCGCCATTGTCTGAATATCAAACCGGTTGTAGAGGGCAAATCGTTTTGCCGGTATTCATTATTCGAGCTATTAATGTTTTTTCTTCGACCTAACGTTCTTCGAGGCCTAGATCGTCAACAGTAGTGAATAGACGTGATAGGCGATGCCAGAACGTTGTCCTACGGTAAAGGTATTTGGGACAATCAAAAGTCAATTAATGGAAAGTAGTGGAGAATCCGAGAGAAATTAACAAAACTATTCGAGCAAAGGCCTTCCAATACCCCATGACAAATCCGCTTTGCCGTCTGGCGTCCCGTCCAAATATACCTCATGTGAATTTTGTTATTCTTTTTTTTATCTTCACCCAATTATCCCTTTTTCCGACATTTTTGCTCCGTAAGAGGTCTATAGTAATCTTATCTTTGTCCTCTTGAACCTGCGATGTTGTAATAGTTGTTTCGCCTCATTTTTGTTATTCTAAAATCCTTCGGAAATATTTCTCGAGTTAAATATTTATATTCGAACAACAAACCCAAGACCTTTGATTGCATCCACGCATCAGTAACATGATTGGGAAGTACATTTTACAAAACTTTTTGACATCGTCTTCTACATCGTCAGTAGATATACAAATTTTGATAACGCCCGCTTTATTTGATTCTCTAACTTCAGAAGCTCTTTCTACGAGTTTCATCGAAATCGGCTGGTTAGAGGGGTAAATAGCTCAACACAACCTGTTGGGTTGAGGATTCAGCCCTTATTTCTCTCAATGTTTGGATGAAACCTTTTAACAAAGCTATCGAATTTCACTGTTCTAAATTTTGGTTTAAACAAAATTAATACTAGCTCGTATAACAATTTTTGCCATTTGACGGGGGAGAGAAACGAACAGGTTTCACTCCTAGATTATTGACAAGTTTTCATCCGATTGATGGGGACTTGTTGATGGTAATTTCCACTTGAGGTTTTTCTGATTCTAGGTAACAAACCAACCGTGAAATAATTCTGTTTCACATGCAACTACTTACGACTCGTTGATAGGAAAAATCGAGTCGACCAACAATCCCCTGTAATGGGAATTACCTACCCACATAATCACATACCCGCTATCGTTCTCATGGGGCCACAATATTATCTTTGCAATTACCTTCCTATTTGAAGGTAATTCCTCATATATCAGCCATTAGCTACATAACTCTCAACTAATTGTGTTCTAAGGGATTCTAATGAATAATTTGACGGCTACCTCGCTTGTCAACCTTCGTCTCGAATTGTAGCTAGGTTTGTTCATACTCATCTGGCTCCCTAAACGGTTCTGTCAACATCAAGAATGAGCGCATATATTTGAACATCTTCCAATGTATCTTAGGATATCGTCATAATCCAGGTTCTGGTAAGAATAATCTCAATTTCATCCAACTGTTTTGATAAGATCACACGCAAGGTCGCTCTACTGACTCAATCAATGGATGAGGAGGGAAACATACGGGAAAATAAAATTTCTCTCCTCCCGGTAAAAATCGTGAGAATTATTTAAATTTACTTATTCACTAACAGGTCCGTCGAAAATAATCTTCCCGTCAATTCCACAAGTATTCACATTATTAAGGAGTTTCATCACAGATTTTCAAGAGAAACCTGAATGGAGTTCGTGCTTGTGCATCAAATTATGTTATATTATAGTTGATGTTTTCTCTTAAAGGCAACTTCTAAAGATACATTTGTTAATAGTTGTTTACCTCGCGGCGAGACGAAGAGCCGTCGGGGAAACTCTGGGGAAGGCCGGTGAGAGATGACGTCACAATGTTCATCGCAGGGTGAAGAAAAAATATCACGAAACTGTGAAAACCGAATTATCTGGGATGAGTGAGACACGAGAAGAGACAAAAACGAAACTGATTGAGTAATGTGGGATCGGATGTCATTTAGTACGATATCGCGGCGACAAATGTAAGAGGAAATTCACACTGCGGAGGAAACTGGTGAAAAGTTTCTGGGAGAAGCCGACAGATAGCAGAGCCGAGAAGTCATGAAGTTATTAGCTAGTTGTACGTCTATTACATAACTGAAGGACGGCTGGTCGCTCCCGGGAATTAAGTTTCAATAGGGGGCCGAGGGACGAGGTGGAGGGATTAGGGATTCACATTTACATTACACTTCTCATGTCACCAGTGGAAAAATTGAATTGGCTTTTTCACTCGGGATAGAAGTCAAACACGAAATCGTCTAAATAGAAAACCCGGTGAGACCGACAACGATCGTGGAACGGATATACCGAGTTAGGTCTTGACTGAACAACAATCGGCGACAGACTGAACGAGAGGGCTACACCGCTTTATTTGTAATGATATGTGATAACGCCCCCCGAGTGCCACCGATATGAGATAATAGACGTTCACTTATGTAACGACTACCAACGAGTTACATGGAATGGATGAACAATTGACGGCAGTCGACGGCGATCTGGTTATCCCGCCAAGGGCCGTCTTCCCACGCCTCGGATCGTTCAGTAGGAAATGATCAAATCGCATTTTGACGAAAAGATCCAATTTTTTGCAGCACTTATACACTCCTAATTGACTCCTGCCCTGCGTCGGACTTCTGGAGGGTCACAAGGTCCTTAAACTGCCAAGGGTACGACTATGTATGTTTCAAATGCCCCATCATATCTGCAACCATTTGCAGTGATGTCCGTAGGGAAGGCGACAGCCCTGAAGAGGAGGCAGAAAGATACTTCGGCGGGCACAGGAAGATACAACCACAGCTGACATCTTAGGACTACCTTCCCTACCAACGGTCATCGTGGAGGCCAGTAAAATGAACAATCAAGGCGCAGGATATAACCGCAGTTTTTAAGCCTAGAAGCATGAATTCTTCCATGCTAGGAGATTCAACCTTACACAAAAATGGCCGCAAGACTATAATACCTGCCTCTTATCTCAATTGATTCCGTCGTTCAAAATTTAACGACACTCCACACGCCTAGGTCTCCACAAATTTTGACAATTCATTTACGAAATACCTAGACAGTTTCCCCCAACCTGCCTCGGTTTGCGGCTGCAGAGCTGAAAATTAGTAAGGCCCAACTAAGGTTTGCTAGGAGTCTATTTTCACATTTTTTGCGCTATATCGCTAGCAGTAATGTGCATGAGAATTCCTCCATTCCATTCATCTTCAAAGGTTGAATGGGCCGTTTTTAGAGATTGATAGACATAGCCAAGCTTAACCGAAAAATACCCCAAATTTGTCGCTGGTGCGTGGTTTACCATTTCTGCCTTCAAGTTGCCATCACGTTCCTCGATGACCGGATCTCCTGTGACCGTCGGCTTTTCATCAGTTGGTGAAGCCTCGTTCTTGATGCTGGCAAGATCTTTCGAATGGTGATGTGACTTCGATCACAGAATAGAAACGTACTACGTACTGACTTCGTTGGTAATAGCCGCCAATCGTGAACTCGTGTCCAGTATCACATCGACTGGGATCTCGGTCTGATAGTATCTTGACCTTTGTCTGATCGAATTCATCCTACCAATGTCTTCTCTGTGGCCATCGTGGTGCAAAGTGTAGGAATAGAAAACTGCCCCTGGGTATGTGGGTGTTGTAGAGTATGTACTTTTGCTAATCATTACAAAATCCAAAACCCACTCGAAAACTATTTTAAAACTGAGCGGTCGGCGGACTCAACCCAAAAAAAATGATAAAAATTGTAAAGTTGATAAGGAGCGGGAGAATGTAGAGCCTCCGCGCGATCTATCGTCGTTGTCAAAAAATACCGGCGGTAATGGCGCATGCGCACTAGTCAAGGTACGGTGTGCGAGTAACATCGTTCACAATTATCTAAACTAAACTTCCGTTCTTTGATTCTTATCTTAAATCAACGCAGAGTGTAGTCTACTTATTCCATGGTGTAGTGTAGGGTAATCTTGTTATCCTGTCTCGTCTCTTCGAACTACGACTATAATTATTCAGGGTTTATACCTTGTCTACGAGTCTGGTTTTGTCATCTGGGAATACCGTATACTTCGGTCGTAGTAGCTACCTGACCGGAGTGATGGCCTCAGCCGAAGACACTCCTGTCTTGGAGGGTTTCATTTGTTCAATTTGTAAATCAGACCGAGGGACTATAGAAAACTTGGTAACCCACTTCCAAAATGAACATTCCGAAGAGCAGGATTTGATCAAATCGTTCAAAGGTAGGCGAGAAATGTATTTTCGGTGATAATTAACGTGTTATCGCAGCAGAACCGAACAAGTCACAGGATTATGTTGTTATTTCATCTGATTGATTACTCCAGGTTCGGCCGCTTCCCTTGACAACGGGCTAGATAAAAGCTTGTAAATTATTATTATTAATTATATTTCTATTCTATTTCTTGCCATAATTGTGATGCGCGTACGCTCATAATTCCAAGTCCACAATAATTGCATCGTACAATATCGTGAATTTACTAAATTAATTTGTTTCTTTCTTTATTGCATTCGAGTATTAAATACGTGATTTTGTTTGTCTTGATTACAGACTTACTAGACATAGCCAAAAAGAAGATATTGAAACAAGATAACTTTTCCAGCTCGATCTATGAAACGCCAAGACATTCATCGAGCAGTTTCGAATTTGTGTTCGAGCCACAAGAAATAGGTGAGTTCTAAATTTCACCGCGAATATGTTCTCTCGGGCCAATATTCATACCTTACAATGTAAAAATATTTGGTGCCATTTTGCAATAATTTCAGTCATTATTTCAGGAGTCACTTTTTCGCACACGGCGCTATTCAAAACAGTCCGAGAAGATCGCATAGAACGACACGAAGTGGCAACAAATCAGTTGTATATTCGTATGGAGAAATTAGTTGATAACATTCCAACCGACCCGAAGAAACGGAGAGGTCAGTTATTTTAGCCTGAATTGGTTGTAAAGAGACATAGTCCACTGTTACCGATGTGCATGGATAAAAAGACATGTATAAGTATACTTTTAAGAAATCGAACATCCAAAATTGCATTATCGGAAGGTTAATTAGACGCAATAAGAATTATTTTTATAATCCGCCTTCATGAAGATGCAGGCAGACTTAAAAGGAAAAGGATCATGTTAGGAGGATAATTTTGTTGCTGCCACTTTGTCCTCATTCTGATAGCAGCTCAATGAACCTATCTGTTATCTGGAAAACGTAGCTGTCTGTTATCTGGAAAACGCATTGTTCATCAACTCCCCTCATCTTTCTCTTTGCAGCCCACGAACAGAACATCGTTCATTGGATCGACGGAACCGATGTAAATAGGTGCCCCATTTGCACTGACCCCTTCACTCTAGTCTGGAGGCAGCATCACTGTAGGTTTTGCGGCATGGTGTTGTGCAACGTATGTGGCTTGATGGTCAGTGTTAAAACTATCAGTAAGTATCTTTGCTCATCGCGAATTCTTGCTTCTGCATTAAATTTTGCTTCCAAGGTTGTAGTACTGAAGCAGAAGCTTTGTTGAAAAGAAAAGAATCTATCTTCTCTAAATTCAAACTTTTTACATCCGTTTGCGTATCAGAGCCTCCTGGACAAATTTCGTTTGCAATTTCCTTGCATCGACGATAAATACCTACTACAATATTGACTCAAAACCTAATTTCGTAGCTAATTCGTCGCAATCAAACCAACAGTACGCGCTGCGCACGCGCAAACATGACTTGTTGTTACAGCCGTAATACTTACAAACTTTACATTAATATTAAACTGAATGGTACGGAATAAATCAAATCTGCTTCCTTATTGAAATAATTTTCTGAAGCTGGAACCGGGTTTTTATAGTTTTCTGAAAGTTATTGGTTATGTGCAAATTCACGAGGAAGCTCATGTGCTACTACCGCGGCAGTGGATTTGAGCAGAGTGGCCTCAACATCCTCGTTTTTTGTTGCCTAGGGACATTTTTGGAGCCTCAGGTTGAGCTGGTGGAGCCTATGGTTATGCCGGTGGCGCCTGCGGTTGGGCCGGTCGAGCAGCTCCCGAACCCCTCGAATGACATATTTCTGAGGATGTGTCCTTACTGCTCGGAAGTAAGTGTCTACAGTTATTCTAACGGCTTGTTTTAGCCTTACAAGAAGTATTTGCATCCATACTTTCCTCAATAGGTCATGGGCTACACAATGGATATTACTAAAGTATCTTATCTAAATACTGGCTTGGAATGCAGCTGGCGAGGTATCGTTTTCCTCCGTTAAATTTTGGACATTGAGTCAATTGAGATGGGTTCTGGATCTGCCGGTTTCCTACTTCCCGCTCAAGATTACCTAGAGATTAGAGTCATTGAGCAATCATTTGCTGCATTGAAATATAGACATTCTCGAAATATGGTTAAGGATGATGGAGAGGAAGTAAATATAGTTTGAACTAAAGAATGTGGCTTTCGGTTTATTATTCTCTCAGATAATAAGTATGTTGTTGAATGATAACATCTTGGAAAGGTTTGGGGTTATGTAGCTCTTTTTCTATGACTTTTTTTTCAATTTCAGTTTTATGCTTTCAGATGATTGAGACTAGAGAGTTCAAAAAAAGAAAGCACCTTAAACCAACGATCACTCGGCTATACGAGCAACTAGCTATAGATAGAAAGGAATCAGAAAAACTCAACGCCGAGTATACAAAAATGGCAAATTCCCTGAGGTAAGAAGTTTTGGTGATTAGCTGTTCAGTTGTTAGCTTTCAATGTGAGTCGAGTGGCCTTCAAGAAATATGTCCTGTTTCAGCTCCGGTGAAACTATTTATAGTCTTAAAGAAGCTCAAATAGCCAAAGTCAGACTTTTACGGTTGTTCGAGAATATTGACTTGTTGAGGTGAGTTTGCACCGCTTCAATTCTACACTGTTCCATTTTGATTTAACGATAAATAGGGCAATATTCCTCACTTGTATTAACCAGCTCAAATTCTTTGCTTCGCAGTTCAAAAATTGCGGTTTTGAAACCAAACGTATCGGCACCAGTTGATGGCAAAGCGGCAAGGCTCGTGAACATGGTACGATATTCGTGCTCCATGTACCTTCGAGAACAAGCCCTCAACCTCCCGAATCTTCCGAACGATGAAGAGCTAGAGCAAATTCAGCGGAGAAGAAGGTAGAACGCAGATGACGTTTTTACTTTCCCTTGAAATGGTGTAGGAGTGTATAATTCATTCAACGTTTCATTACTGTTATCGCTTATTATCTAGAGAGAAGATTACAGCCGAAATACACGAAGAAAAGATGAAGAGAGAGGCGAAACTAAGTCACTCTACTTCTCATCAAAAACCCTCCACTTCGCCAAGTAGAGCCTCAACTGCGGTGGCGGACCAAGTAAAAATTGCAATGATTTTTCAAGTTTTGGCATGCCAATGACGAATTCTTGGTTTAGACGTACTTCATTCTTTTCTCAGCAGTTGAGTCTCGGCCAGGGTTGGGTTCCTGAGACAAACAAGAAGGTTAACGAACTGGAAGATCCCCTTATTGAACAAATGAACATAATTCGTATTTACATCAAAGAAGCCAAGTAAGTACGCCATTTATGTTGAATAGTCTTTGGTTTTATTGTTTGCGTAGCTCACGGATTACTCGGGCAACAGATATGGGTAGACGGATGATAACCAACTAAGATTGTTGGTAAACCATCATTATGCTGAGTGAAAATGTCAGCGTTCCGGACGGCTGCTTTCGGTCACTCATTGACTGTAGCGAGTTGTCTCTGCGCACCAACTGCTAATAATTGTGATCACTATTCACATTTAAATCATCTCGGTTGCGATGTATGTTGTGAGCATTATGATTATGATCTCAGAAACTGTGAAGTAAATAGAAACAGTGAATAAGTAATCAGCATCCACAGAATTCTTGGGCAGTACGTCATGTTGGCTGGTCAGCTAATGTTTGCTGGCCAGGACTCCAAGGGCTGGCTAATTTAAAAAAAAACTAATTTTTGTAAAAGATATAATTAGTTTCTGATAGGTTTGAAACTCAGATTACGTATTCTAAAAGAAGAGCTCACCAAGAAATCGTCGATGTTCGTCGTACGTTTTTACAGTTTACCACGCAGCTAATACTTTTTTTGAGATTTTTTTTTTTATTAAAGCTTTTGGTTTCAAGTTATTTTACAAAAAAAGCCAGGGTCCACATGAATACCACATTCAAGATACCTGTTTTCACCATACCTCTGGTTTGGGCAATCGAAATGAATGTGAATTGGGCCGAACTTGGACGCAAACGTAGTCCATTGTCTAAATTTGAGCATTTTGAAGACTTTCTTTGGGCGGATTTTGAATCGACACACTGCAGTTCACTTGCAAGTTTCAATTCGCTACCTTATTCAGAAACTGTATTTGTTGGTTGAACGTTCTACTAACGACTAACTTGTTTGAAGGAAGGAATAATAGTTGTGCGTTCAAGTTGACAGTGCCCGTCTCACCGCTTCTCTTCTGCTTACGAACTGTGATCTGACCTCTCACTCCAATCTATCTCTGTTTTAGAATGGCTCAGAAGTTTGATGAAGTAGCCAGCCTCGAAGAGAATTTACAAGAACTGAAAAAGGAATTTTACCGAAAGCAGCAAATTCAAGATGACTTGGTCAGGTGTGTTTTCAATAATTCCAAGACTCCAATCATAATTACTCAAAATAAACATGAGTGTCATGATACAGATTTGGTGAAACTTATCGATGTTAATGAGCCCTTTTTTCTTTTTTTAGCCAATCTGGCGAGTCGAGTGAAGCTGCGAGTCTCAGTAGTTATGACTAGGCTATAACTGCGTCCGAGTCCACATGACATGAGTCATTAATTTTCCTTTGTATAGACATTTTTCTTTGTATAAATATGAGTAATTTCAATATTTTTTTTTTTTGTGCTTAGGCCGGAAAATCCCTGGAAACCAACCTATCACGTACCTACCCAATCATTTGACTCTATATTCTGTGTTTTGTTCTGAACCAGAAATGGGTGGGCCTTGGTGAGATGGAAGTAGGTTGAAATTGGATGAGAGAGGAGTGTAGGGGCGGTTATTTGGATGGTTGAGTGGGGATATTATCTCCGGAACTTGAATTTTGAATAAAATAGTCTGTTAGCCACCTTATATCTAAGTTGGCCATTGGATTAACATGGTAGTGCTGTAAGATACTACTGAATTAAAATGAGAGACCCATATATTTAAGTGACCGAAATCCAAAGTGAGTTGATTCAACGTCCAAAGTGTCCTTTGGCCTCCAGGCAACAAAAAAATGTGTGCAGAAGAGAGGTCATTTTGCAAATTTCTAGATTTTCTTTGCGTCCTACTTGGTCCCAATTTCTTTCCAGCGCGATCGTCGCAAACGGAGGCATGTTACGGGTTGAAATGTATTTTTGGGGACCCAGATGTGCTGGATATTCCTGGGTCCGCTAAATTTGGTACGCTGGTTCGATGCAGATGGACGCACACTTCCTTTAAAGTAAAAACTGTGTTTCTTTCGCTTTATTTTGTACACGGTATGGTACCTGACAATCTGATTTCTTCTTGTTCTCGTCGAGAAATGTGCAGAAAAAGTATTTGCTAGGGAATTGCGTCACCTCTGAGATCCCTGCAAAACTATGGGTACCTATATACTTTTCTTGTTGTAAATTGGCTCCGATTTTGACTACTAACATCTAAGATGGGGGTGGCAGCTCGAGGGATACCCTGTTCAACTAACCAGATTGTAGAGTAGTTACTGGCAAGAGTGCAACATTTCTCGAGAATCCCGATAAATTTCGCCTTTTGACGCTTGCAGAGAAGATTCAGTGCTCTTATGAAGTTCATGTATTTAAGGTGAACAAGGAAAAGATGATGGCGAAAGACTTGATGAGTTGTGTTGCCCATACAAGAGCCTTCTCCAACCTGCAATCGGAAGATAAGGTTCTGAACTTTCTATTTGTCACCGAACTTCCCTTGTCATCAGTCAGAAGGTTGTTCCTGGGCGAACTCAAACAAAACTTGTTGACAAAAATGTTCAGAGAAACAGGCCAACTTCATCGTTGGTTGCTAATCTTGTAGCTTTCTCGGCTTTATGGATCAATCCGTGCTATTTTTCGATTTCAGGATCCACAATTGATTCATTTCATACACTTTTTTGTACTTTGCAACTATCTTGTTACCACTACAATCTCTTTGGAGGATGGAGTTGAGAAAATATAATATATTTTCTCAAAGTAGGTACATACTAAACATGCGAGAAAGTTACTTAATGTAATTTGAAGTTTACTTGTTGTTTTTCAAATTATTTAAAGTGTTTTTGAATTTTGATAATTTTTTTCTCATGGAGTGGAAATACGCTTTGAGTACTTCAGCCTCACGCTGCGTACTCATGCCCCATGCTTTTCAACTGAAAGGATTTTGAAAAATTGATATTTCCTGCTTGCTGGGGTAAGTAAGTTGCTGTTTGATCTCAAATTTAGCCCAGATGGCCTCCTACATAACCCGAACACCTCATAATTCCGTCTGAAGGTTGTCAGAAATGTTCCATAGAAGAACGTTGGTAGTACTGAGATAATTAATTCTACGAACGTTGAAGTGCTCGTGGCTTAGGTACAGCAAATACCGACGAAAAAGGTGAGTCTTTCTCATTAAATCTTACCGAAAAAACCCTAACTTTTTGTGTGGATAAAACGGCTCAAGATTTTTTTTTATTCCACAGTTGAAGAATTTGCCTGAAAAATCGATATTTGAAAATGTTCCAGTGATGATCCAAGAGTATGGATCTCTGTGCAGTGCCGTGACTACTTTTACATTCTTCATGCCTAGTCTCATAACCTTTATGTCTGGTCTTCCTTGTCTTTGAACACTGCCATAGGTATCCCGGAAGGTTGTCCCTAGTGCTTTAATCGTATCAACCCGGTCAAAAAGCCTTGAGTCGATTGAAAATGTGTATTCAGAGTAATTCATACGTACGATATGAATAGAGAGTACGTACGGTAGGTCGAGGTGAACATGAATTATGCTTCTGAAAAAAGGAGTGATTATGTGTCGAGTTAACGAAATAAACTTTGAAGCTGATTTCTGAAAACTTCCGTTTTGGTTGGTTATTCCTTGAATAATCAACCTGTTTTCATGCAAAAAGTCAATCTCTCCGATTCGGCCCAATTCTGGACGTTTCAAGGTGTCTAGATCAAAATGGGCAAATGTCCCGCAAAAGTAAAGCCGTCCTCTGTCCACGCCGATCTTGGTAGTAGACGAATTTCTAAAAATCGGAAATTTTGGTCAGGGACTCGTTTCCGGCTCTAGTTGGTCCTCGAAACTGTTCATCCTGATCAGACCGAATTTGGGTGGGATAGGGATCAAAATGTGTATTTTGAAAAGTGGATTTTTGAGATTTTTTGCAATCTGGGTGTGTGGTGTATCATTTTCCACTAAAGTTTGGACGCTGAATCCAATTAAATGGGTCCCAGAACAATTGGCACCCACTGGAAGAAGTTATGCGTCCAAATGGGTATGTATCCACCCATTTTGTATGTGTCAGGATTTCTGGTGCCTAGGCGTGTGGGGTATCATATTCCACTAAATTTTGGACCCTGAATCGATTGGAATGGGTCTGGGACCTGCCACACCCACTGTTTCCCCCATTCGAGGAATAACCAACCCGTGTGTAAGAATTTGCAGATTTTTTGTTTATTGATTCTTCCATTTGTAGCGGAAGAATCTGTTTCTTAATTTCCGTCTTACTTGTCGCTAGTTTGGCGCCGGCAGCTACCCCATTCGGCGTGCGGTCGTCTTTCCTGAAGCCCACACATAGCATGCGTCGCTTAGGGGAGGAAACGTCCCGGGGGTGGAAAAGCGACCGAGTGGGGGCGGCAGTAGCTCCAAAAGACGCCCAGTCGGCCCATGGAAAGCGGAGAGCTCACGCGTTGCTAGCCCAAAAGTGGTCTTTTGTTTTGTTGGCAAAGACAGGTACGTTTTTGTTCCAATCGAAAAGACCAACAAAGAACGAGACCGCAAATTGTTTCCTCCTCCTCACGTCTTATCGAAACGTTCGATTTGAGTCCCACAAAAAAAAACTACGATTGAACCATCAATCTAAAACAGGAAAAAGTAAACGTAACAAAAATTTTGGTGTTGTCTTGTGAATTTCGTGGGCACTATAAATACAGAGCAATGTGTGCATCATCGTCGTGTGAATGCTGAGCTTTTGATGTTGATAGGGTGACCACATTTGTTCTACCTTCTTGTCTAAATGTTTCCCCTTCTTCGTAAATAACTCCTTTCTGTACCTACTAATTATTAATTGTTGTGTTGATGTTTGACGTACGTTGGACGTGCCTTTTTTACCTTCCTGGAGCCGTCGTCTCCAGCAGGATTTCCCCCAAATAATTGCGTGTACATCCCTAAAGGGGGAGGTTCGACCAGCTGGTTTTCGAGTTGGGAAAAAGTTCTTTTAAAATTGTTCATGACTCACGGTGCGTGCCAAACTTAATTACCTGGGCCTCCGCTTTCTGTCGTGGGAATACCTGCGAAAAAGGATTAGCTCTCAAGAATATGAAATACCTGTGTATGTGCACAACTTCGTTCTACTGAGGAATTAAATAGAAGTAGGCGACTTCAAACTCGATGACCTGGGTTCAGGAATGTGAATATTTTACAAAATCGAAACTTGCGACGGACGATGGTCACAATTTATTGAAACTAGACCCCGGAGTTTACCCGAGTGGACATGACTTGTCTTGTTGGCTCTAATAAAACTTACAATCATGTTCCACTTGCGTAGAGGAACGAACATTTAGAGGAGAACAGTGATCAGTGAATGACACAGAACTGCAAATTGTTTTGGTTCATTATTCTCCGAATACAAAACTGCGGTTCGGTTTTCCTGAGAATTTTACATTTCGTGTTACAAAATGTCTGTATATTCAAAAATCGACCTGCCATCCACTTCGTTTTTGGAAGCAATTTTTCCTAAAAATCTGAAATTTAGCTGAATGACCTTTTTAGCTCTGGTCCTCATTGTTAGCCATCGGGTATGTTAGAATGATAATTTTAAAAGTTTTATCGAACAAGAGTATATAGGAGTCCCTTTCTACTAAATTTAAGACGGACTTAAGACTAGAGCTTCGTAGTTCCACAGTGCGAGGTAATGCTAACTGAATTTAGCCAAGAAACGGGACCAATACTGTTCAACCGTGGAAACGAAAGGCTGAAAATGGATATACCCCTAGCATAATGTATGAGTAAAGATGGATTGATGCCTTCTCATGAAAAAAATAAAAAGATATGTATGTATAATTGTTATGTGAGTCGTATCTTCCCCGCTCATTGTTGTCTCTTGACGATTTCAATCTTTAAAACTCTGCGAATTCGAAACATTATTCAACATACTGCAAGTCCAGCGCCCCATGTGAGTGACACTTTTTCTATTAAGTACGTCAACTCTTTTCAAACTTACATTCAAAACCACTGATTTTGGTAGTAGGCAATTTTCTATAAATCTGATATTTTGATCAAGGGCTCGTTTTGGTCCTCGAAACATTTCAGCCTGATCGGACCGAATTTGGGGGGAGTAGGGGTCAAACTGTTTTTCAAAAAATAGATCATTGGGAATTTCGCCAATTTAGGCGTGTGGGGTATCATTTTCCACAAAATTGTGGACGATGAATTGATTTGAATAAGTCTGAGACACTGTACTCGCCGTTTTACCCCGTTTTCTGCTCCTAGTCTAAATAACCAACCGCTTTGAAAGAATTTGCAGCGTTATACGAATTACGCTGCATTGTTCTTCGAAATTGTTTCCAGTCAAGATGTTTTGGTGGTCCATTAAGTTACTCTCTTTGATACCCTTGAGGACCTGTTCAAATACGTTTCCACTTTCGGAGAACGTGAAGGGTGGAACAATTCAACTGAACTACACATTGCAAAAGTACCGTTGGTCGTAAATATCCTTCAGCGGGGGAAAACACGCTTTTCCACTATCGCCCTCGGCTCAGCCCTCTGCTGAGTCACTGTGACTCATGCGGTGGTTGTGCTACAATTTTTTGGTGAAGCTCTGCTGAGAAATGAAGAAGAATAGCGTACGTGAGTCATGAGGTGATTCGCTGCCCAAGGTTCTCGACCTTTATAGTAAATGTATTGAACGTGGACAATACAACGCTACATTCCTACACGGCAGTTCGTGCCAAGCTTTTTCAATTCATCGTCATATTGTTCTTATGAGTTCGACGAAGAAAAGAATTGTACAGGGTGTCCTACGAGTCCCCCCCCCCCCCCTCTAAAATAGTCCAAATGGGAGTAAGCAACAACTTTTTTGAATCTTCATATATTTTTTTGCAAGTATCTCCAATATCATATTTGCGCAACGCCGCAGGTGACACATAACTGTCTTATTTTAAATGAGACCTATAATTTTTTATTGCAGATTTTATTCCAAAATTTCATGAAAATCTCTCCACCAATTGTTTCTTTATCGCGCTACTGGTTCAGCGAGCACACAAAGTTGTCAAATTGCCAAATAGCGAATAATGGTAAACTCTTAAAGTGTGGCACATGCATTTTCATTGTTATTTAACGCTGATTCACGGGTGATGCAATCCGTATCTTGATTCGATCAATTTTTTGCTGAATATTGACCGAAATTTATTTATTTCCGGGACGATTTTAGGAAGATGGGGGGGGGGGGGGATCGCGGGACATCCTGTATTTAAACACTCATATTATTCTCTTAAGAGCTCTTGAAGCTTTCAAATAATGAGAAAAAAAGGAAAAAACGACTGTATTCTGCTGCTAATAATCTTGGTGAACGTCTGTGTTTGAGGTCTTGACCCGCATGGAAATGATAATGCTCACGTTCTTATTAGTGTTAGTTGTTGTGACGTGTGTTTGTTTGTAATTGGACTTAATTCGATGTTACTCGTCTAAAATCACCTATTTTGAGGATTGAGCAATAGTTTAACAAACTCTTGAGTGCACTTTGGGGTGGTTTGCTTCAGGACGTCGTGAGTTTTCATTTATTGAATATATATTTTGTTTGGTGAGGGTGGATAAATAATTGAAGTTTAATGAGTTAGATACGGTTTGGTATGTTGGCAACCTTCAGCTTGAGTTGAGGCGAAATGAAGAAGGTATAGTGGGTATACAATGCTATGAAGCGAGGTCGAAGCGGGATACCTCGGTCTGACGAATAAAGGGCGGGAATGGCAAAGGAGAGGACGAGCGAGGTCAATTGCTCGGGGAATTTATCTCATCGAGGGTGTATAAGGTAGTGAGCTGAGGTCAATGTACTGCTTCCCATAGCCGAAACAGTCGTGCGTTGAGCCCTTTGTCCAACCCTCCCAACTAATAAACACGAGTAGACCAACGACGCAGTTGTGGCTCGTGAAGACACCATGAAATCTCCGATGAACACCAAAAAAATCGGTGTTTCAAAACCTACTTAAAAACGAAAAAGTAGTCTTTTCGAAAATGTGCGAATTGATAACGATCATCTTGGAAAAATATTGTTTACCTATTTATTTTACGATATCCCAAAACAGCCTTCCACTCCTTTAATTCACAGTATAAGGAGCAAAGCGTCAAATGATTCCTCAATGCTCACCATTCTGTGTACATAGTTCTTAACAGGAAAGAAATCGATGTTTATGAATCATTCACCCCACCCGTTCATAAAAATAAGATGGATTATCTCAATTCAGACCAAGAATATCTCAATGGCCTTGTAGGACTTCATAGACCTGACGTTAGCATTCTATACCAAGTATTAATAAATGAAAGGGATCTTTCCACTCGAAAATTGAAACGCTTACTGTGCAGACCTGAACATTGAATGATAAGCTATAACTATAAAAATAAAATACATAAATACTAACAAAATCCGTTCATATAAATACAAATAAAGCAAACATCACGTTGAATTTCTTATTTGCCTATTTCTGATTACATTAAACAAGTAAAAGTCTTTTTTTTATTGATAATTATCAAAATTGATCGTAAGAATAACAATAAAACTTAATTATTATTACTGCTTTGCACTGTCTTAATAAAATTCTGGTCATTTAACGTATTTTGACTGATTAAACAAAACAATTATTTTTTGTAATATTTTTTCAAAATTAACATTTTTACGAATTTTACTCTTGCATTTTTGATTATGATTATCCCACGAACAGGAGGAGATCCCTGAAAAGGTGATTCTTCTGCTCATGATGTATCTTTTATTCCATATGGGCTGCTGCTGGATGGACGTCATCAGCGCCGTAATGCCCAAAACCGTTTCGGTCACTGCCTCAGCCAGAATTCAATACTGACTACATGCCGCTGATGTTGGGGCTACGTTCCTATAAAAATTAAAAAAGCTGCTAATTCGTTCACAGGGGTTGGTTATTCCTCCGATCAAAAGCATGAAGACTTATTTCAATTGATTCAGCTTCTAACGTTTTAAAATAATACTTTTTGATTCCGCTTGCTCTATTTTTAATGAGTGATATCCGAATACTCTTTTTATTGCTGAGGTCGGCGTTCAAAGGAGGCTTCCAAAACAAACGCCTATGCGTATTTAGTGTTTTACGTGCCTGACGCCAGTGAAGTTGGATTCCCCCACGCCAAAATCCCCTTCAATAGAATTTTTTATTAGTGCTAACCTTTCTGTGAGTTTACCAGGAAAAAAATCATTATTATTGACGTTGATACAGAATGAATTTGAATAGAAAACTAATAGCCAATTCCCTTTTTCATCCATTCTTCGAGCGTGATTCCCGAAAGATTCTGATCACTTTGTAATCCTGATGCAAGACGTGACCGCAGTCAGTGATAAGTCTATAATCGGTCAAGACGGTGAACTGGTTGGGCCATGTACGTTGTTTCGTGTGTACGATTGCCGGCCATACAATATTCATCCCGAGATCAATACATAACTGACTGGTCTAACCGCTTCTGTGCTCACTGCCATGTTGATCTAGTCGTCGGAATCGCATGATTGTTTCAACGCCGTCATACAATGTTCAATTATAAATGCAGAAGGAGGATTTGCTTATGAGTAAATTTTTCTAGTGTTCTCTTCGGATCAATTGTTTGATATTAAAATGAATAATCTCCCCCTCTTTGATACAAGGTAAAATAAAAGCTTAAGTAAACTATTACTTGGAGTACGCCAAACCGTATTTGTTCAAAATGTTTAGGACAATCTGTTTGTTGGCCTATTATGTATTCTTACTGGAATAATATACCTAAATGTGATATATTGTTGGGTATTTTTTCACTTAAATTTTGGATGCCGAATTTTGAGATTTTGTGGCATTAGACATTAGACATTAGGCGGGGTATCAATATCGTTTTCTATTGAATGATTTTTCTAAATAGGAAGGTATTTATTCCAAACATCTCAGAGGTACGCTTCACCACGATTGGAGACTGAAATAATAAACCGTTGTGGAATTAATGTGAAACATTTAATAAGGGAAATTTTGTATCATTTGTCCATAAGCGATACGGTTAAAATAGTATGTACCAATCTATTTTTGCTGTAGATAACATATTCTGTAGGCTCCTCTGTTTGTTTTGAACGAGGATCAAGATGTTTTGAACTGATGATAGAATATATTATAAAAGGTCGAGGGATGAATGGTCGGTCGAGATACGAAAATCCTCTGGACATGACGATTTGTTATCTCAAAGGACGAAAAAGGGAAGAGGCGTTCGCTTTACTTGCCGAAGCCTTTTTTCCTTGTGGTCCCTACTACATCAAATATGTATCGCATGCGGTTGCTCTATCAAAAGATGTGGATATTTCTCTTTCGATTTCCCTTTGCCGTGGGTCCTCTGAGCGTTGGGTGAAGGATGGAACGATTTTTCGTTAAATTGTGGTTGCTTTCCGTATTTATCCGGAACCTCTTCGTCTTTCAATCCCTTTTGGCGATCCAGTGACGTCGAGTCGGGGCAATGACGTCAAGTTCGCGACGTCACAGTCGACGTCATCTTTTTGGCTGATCGATCCATTCGAACCGTGAACCCTATAACCCCGCTGAGTCATTCGACCATTTATTTTGAGCCCAGGAAGAAATGAGTGGTGAAATATACCCTTCACTGATTGAAGGGGATCAACCGGATTCTTCTCGAGCAAAAAAATTAATGACGTGAAACTTTACCTGATATCATAAGCCAAAACACATTCCTTAGCTGGCGAGCCGCCCCGGTCTTCTAAGTTAAAATGTTATAAAAAGTTGCAATCTTCATGATCAGTTTCAAAAATCAAATCGTCGAATATTGAAGTGGTCGACAAATGAGGGATTCGCTATCTCTGGCTCTTTTCTTTATTCTGCCAAAAGCAGCCCTAACTCTCACTAGCTATGCTGCAAATAAAACGCCTCACAAATCCCTACCTTCCAAAGATACGACAGGATCTTATCAGGAGTTGCCTTGATGATTGTATCTTGGCTTGAGGATTCGTCAACAAGGAGCCGATGCCTTGCTGCTGATGTGGCCGGGCATTTGCAGTACACATAGTGGCATGCAGCAGTCTCTGATTTACCGTATCATGCAAGAGAGGTTTCTGACTGGGCAGTACCCCATGAACAAGGATGTAGATCTACAGGTCCCTTCTGTCCTAGAGGAGTAGGGATTGTGCATTTTGTGTGCTAAGCACGATGAACAATTTTGATTGCCTGAGAGCTGGTACAGTCTACTGGTGCTGAGCTAATTGAAATTTTCCTATGTTACTTTTCTGACATGGAATCTATACACTTTGGAATGTAGATTTTTTTTTTTTGCGCTAGAGTTATATTATTCTGATAGGAATAATATATAGTTCCCAATATTTCTTACAAAAGCAGCATTGGAAATCACTGACAAGACCGAGATTATCCGACTCATCAAAACACCCTGTTTACTTATTTGTAAACGTTTAAGCCATTATAGATCTTGACACATGATGGGTTGGGGTATTTGTAGTAATGTGGGATCCACGGTCCATGGGGTTGTTGTTCTCCAAGAAGTGGATACCGTTTGTGAGCTCAAGAGGACGAGGTCTTCCTCGTTGTCACGACCGAACGGTCGTGCGGGTACTGTATAACTCGACCTATGCTGTAATCGATTCACTCGACTAGAGTTGACGTGTTCAGTAAAAAATCTGCAAATTCTTACACACGGGTTGGTTATTCCTCGAATGGGGGAAACAGTGGGTGTGGCGGGTCCCAGACCCATTCCAATCGATTCAGGGTCCAAAATTTAGTGGAATATGATACCCCACACGCCTAGGTATAAAAAATCCTGACACATACAAAATGGGTGGACACATACCCATTTTGACCCATAACTTCTTTCGGTGGGTGCCAATCGTTCTGGGACACACATCATTGAATTCAGCGTCCAAAATTTAGTGGAAAATGATACCCCACACGCCTAGGTAGCAGAAATCCCGAAAAGACATAATCAAATTGGGTAATAAATACCCAATTTGACCCATAACTTCTTCCAGTGGGTGCCAATTGTTCTGGGACCCATTTTATTGGGTTCAGTGTCCAAAATTTAGTGGAAAATGACACCCCACTCGCCTAAATCACCCAAAATCTCGAAAATCCATTTTTCAAAAAACACATTTTGACCCCTACCCCCTCCAAATTTGGTCCGATCGGGCTGAAAAGTTTCGAGGACCCATCTCGGCTGGGAACAGACCCCTGACCCAAATTTCAGATTTTTAGAAAATTTTCTACTACCAAAAACCGCGCCGACGGCGGATGGCGTACGGCGTACGGCGGTCGGACATTGACCTTTTTTGATCAGGACATCATGAAACGTCCAGAAAAAAATTTTGAGCCAAATCGGAGAGGTTGACCATTATCATGAAAACATAGGTTGATTATTCAAGGAATAACCAACCAAAACTCAATGAGTTGCTCCAGTTTTGCAGATGTCAACCGTGTAGATTAGGTCCACTGCCTTCATTCTTTTCCTTAAAATTATTTTGGTCTTTACGATTAGATTTTTGTTGATTTATATATGTACGTAGTTTTATTTAACCACGTTTAGAACTCTAAAAATGATGGTAAACGTTGGAAGGTATAAAACAACCTTTGGTTGATCCCAATGTCCGCAATAAGCATTAATAAGACTAGAGCTGCTCGTTGAGTACCTACTAAACATGTGGGATGATCGTCTGGTTATGTATATCCGACGGCTGTTTTGACTTGACGATGTACTGACAACCCTTAATAGTGTTATTGCGAGTAAACACGCGTGACGTTATACATCCCATCTCCCACTTTGTCCAAGTTTAGGGAAGGGAATCCGTAAGGAGAGAGGATTTCTGTATCACTGTAATTCATATAAGTACAAATCGATCGGAATGCACTGTCAACTTCTGTTAGTTTCTCTGGTAACCGTCGAATTGTCGACCATTGTACGCAAATTGGTCAACTCTGTAGGCGCGAAAATCAACTTTGTATTTATTTCATAATACCAAGTACCATTTTGTTATAATACGAAGAAAATGAAAGATCCCAAATAGGTGCTATAATCATTTATCGAGTGGAAAGGCCATCAACCTCTTCCGGTTCGAAGACCATTTATTTAATTGGAATCCTCCGGTATTTCAGGTCAATTTCCCATCTATGCTCGTGTTTCTCTCGGAGCACGACTCGATCGCGTACGAATCCAATCACAATCTCAGCACCAATGGAGTCCCAGGTGTTCTGCGGAGGATTGCAATCTCTGATAAGTCCGCATCGACGATTTTGTTCCGAGCGGCCTCAGTCGACGATAATCGTAATGTCTTGAGAATAAAGTGTCGTTGGCTGAGTACAGACGATTAGAATCGATTTCATGACAACCAGGTGAGCTATTCGAATAAATAACCTAACAAAGAAGTCTCATTATAGTATTTTATTGTTCTCTTCTTCATATTTTCTGGGTGAGTAATAGTAGAGAAATTATGATACATGCAACTTGAAGTGAACTTAAATGTAAGATCAACTTGATAATTTTCCAACGTACTGGCCTTGAAGTGAGGATAAATGAGACTCTGTGCGTTTTTGAAATTTAAATTAACCAGGAAGTGACAGCTTCCTTAATCCTTCTAATGAGTTCAGAAACGACAAGGCTGACAGAGGGGGCTTAAAAAAGTTATTCTTAAAATAACTTCTTCATAAAAATCAACTTTTCTACACAGTTTGTTTATTATGAGCGCAAACTCATTCCCAAACACTACTTTTCGATTGAAGAAATGAAATTACCGATAGCCGCTCACTTTCATGTTCCTTTTTACTATCACGTCGAAACTATTTTTTTACTTGCCTGGTCGATTGATGCTTTATAATGTCATAAATCGCCCTCGTTACTCGTTCGTAACGATCGTTCCTGCTTTCGTGACCCTATTTATAGATTATAAACAATGTGACGGAAGTTTCTGCCCCCTCAATCGCAGCCTTTTCATTTGAACTTCCCATTCCATTGAGCTCTCGTAACCTTTGAAGTTCCCGATCGGATTAAGCCTTTTCCCGAATCATCTGCGGAGTGGGAGTTATTGTCAACATCCCGCCACATTCACGAGTGCGATCTTGATTTATTATATTTAGGAATGAAACGGAAGAACCTTTCAACCGGGAATTTATGGAAATACGCTCACATTGGCAATGAGACTATATTCATTAGTACAAACCACTGTGTTGGGGATAGATCAATGTCATCCGTGTTGGGAGTACCTACTATCGACTAGTTTTTTTTGTACGCTATCGACAGTGGGCTACACTCGAGGCTAGAGCGCCCAATCGGGATCCTTCTAATTTCTATTACGAGCGTCTGCTCTTGGCCCATTTCCACTCTCTTTTGTCCGGTCTCCTATTGGGCTGATGGGACTTCCAACCCAATGGACGAGTACGGGGAGGTTGGATAGATCTAATCAAGTAAAGGGGACTGGATGAGCGCACTGAGGATACAAAGGTGGGTCTTGATGTCTGCCTGGGTAATCACGAAGGTGCTTCCTAACCCTATAGATCCGTATTACTCGATTATAGTCAGGTAAAGCGTCCATCCTGTAGCGGCCTCCGATACTGTTGTTATCGGGTAGAACGCCCATGAACCTCGGGAACATGTGAGGTGCTGTTCATGTGGGATAAGGAGAATCCGCGAGAACCAACCCTTTCTAATCAGTCAACTCACCTGTAATAATCAGCCTCACCTAGTTACAGGAGTTAACCTAGCGTCAATGATATGACCTATGACAGAAAAGAGCCAATTCAAGGAAGGAATGCTCCACTGGACAAGTTTATCGAAGCTATACCTGGCATTAGTCTCATCACCTTTATTCTGAAGTTAAGGAAATGTCGGGAAAATATCGCGAATCAATCAGTTTTGTAATAGAAACAGTTATTTTACACTTGGGAGTAAGTACGCATGCCAGATTTTTCCGAATCTGAAGTAATTGGAGCCTGGCATCAAAAGGAAAATCGAAATATTTGAACAATACTTGGTGAATACATTAAAGAATGGCCGGTTCAAATTACTGCGACAAAATTGAATGATTGGCATGAATAATTTAAAAAAATCACTAACCCATTAGTTTTGAAGAAAATAATTATAAAATGATACATTAACGAGCCAATATGCCTGGCTATTAGGCTGTTTTATGTACATTATTATGAGTATAATCGGACCGGGAAACGATATCGTTAATCTCGTTCTCCCTAAATACTTGAATATCTCGTGCGTTTAATTTGCCTCTCGGGGGAAAAGATACGTTTATCCTATCCCTCTCCACCTTCTTTCAGAAACAGTATCGGTACAAAATATTGGAATCTCAGAAAAACAACTGTACAAACCACCTCTGCTCGCTCCCATATATTCTATCCAAGGAAATCTGATTTCTCCGAGATTCCTTTTGTATTTGATCGCAGAAGTGGGCGAGTTCTCCTGGGAATGCGAGTTCGGAAAGTCACTTTTTGAACTCAGTTGCGGATGAGTTTTCCTATTTATTTTGACGAGCGGACGAGTCGGAAGTCTTTTATTACATAATTTATTTTTTCTTTTTATAGATTTTGAATCCGAGGAAGGCTAATGCTTAAACTTTTAGTAAAGGTTGGGGAAAAAACACCATTTTGCATATCCTAACATTCTCTCGTTGAGTGCTTTCCATCCCCTTCCAGGAATAGATATTTCCGTGGAGTTGTTGCTCGTCGCGTGGCATCACGAGCGAACTAAAATTACGAGGAGCTCAGGACGAACCGCGTACTAAATGGGTGAGTCCACCACCACGAGCCTATATACGGCGTCAGGGTCAGTTTAATTAGCGGTCCTGGCCGAGATAGGGTAGGTAGGGGGGGGGGGGGGGTGAAACTTTCTCACACCTGGACGACGCACCGGCCGATATGCACCCTGTCTGCCACCGATCCCTACCACATCCTGTACCTCGAAATCAATTCTCCCTTCCAGTCGCTGCGCCTCCCTTTTTCGCCTCCTATTCATATTTATGGAACGTGCGGATAAACGATCATCTTCATGAAATATCGAATGGAACGTGATTCAATATTCATGTGTCACAGTGTCATTTTCAGAAACGAGGATACATTCACTTTATAAAACTTTCATCTGAATCGTCTTCGTTTTTACTGCTACCAAGAAAACATGAATAAGAAAAAGTAGTCGAACATTTCCTTTTTGACATCTTACACCTAATTAGACCAGAACTGGAAGATTCCCGTTCGATATCTCATCTTACAACCCAAAACCCATCGTAATTTGTTCTGTCCAATGAAAGTTGAATCATTCGAAAAAGATTTATTGGTTGTGGTTTCCTTCCAGTTAGCTGGATATCTCGGGGGAAACGAGTTGCCCAAGTCCGAACTCTACGTCATCGTTAGTCCAAGCCCTTTTCACTCTTCTTCTGTACACCGTACTTTTCTTCGATGGACCCTCGGTGTCCTTATTTCTCGCTAGGAAAAGAATGAGAATTACCCGAACTCGTCGTTCCTCTTCGTTTTCGTTTAATGCAATGGAATGATTCCATTTTCTCTTGCACGGATAAATATCACAACTGAGAGATCCACTCATACCTCACATTCACACTACCGTCTTTGATCCTCGGATGATCTCGACATTAATAGAACTAATGTGAAATTTAGGAAGCTCCGGGAGTCTGGTGCTTTCTAAGTGGCAGAACCACTTTCGTGATGGCAATTATACTCACTAACCCGGGGGCAAGGCGGTACAAAATCAAGCTCTCTCAGCACGTCTTAACAGCTGCAGAGATGGCTCGTGGAACTTATTGTCGCGCGATAACTCACATTTTTTAATGTCCGCGTGAAGACACGAGCGTGGAACTCGTAGGCATTACTCAAACGGAACTTTTAAAATGTTGGACCAATTTTTTTCCCCTTGAAATACGTTGGCTACTTACTCTGGAGATCTCAAAGATTCGCTTCCAGTTGTGAAATCGTTTGCACCTTTTTTCTGGTGCTACCTCTTCTATTTCATTTTCGAGACTCCTAAATGAATTGCGTATTTGCTAACTCATATTAACAGAGACGGTTCGTTTAAGGTGATATCGTCATTCCTCGCCTCCTTGCTGTCTGCCTGTCTGTAGAGGGTGTTTTTGGGAGATATAGAGCCTAAATAGGTCGAGGAGGGATATTTTTCTCCCTCAAAGACTCAAAGCATCCTTTGAGTCACAGCGGAAAATCTTGGTCTCGTCTATCTAAATCGCTTGAAAAAGAGGAGAACTAGCGAGGAAGCCACGACTATAAATTCCACCCTAAGAATTTTCATCACACCTACCATGAGTGGTCTTGATTAGGACCCAATTATAATGATGTACTCTTTTCTTACATCCTGGAATCGAAGTCCACTGATCTTTCCACGTCAGTGATGGTAGAGCGAGGGTGACGAGGGAGGGGGGGGGGGGGTTATTGAGCGCTCATAAACTGTGAGGGGAGGGCCGCAAAGGCGCCAATGTGCTGACTGACCCAAATCGCCTAACCCCTTGTTGCATGCTATTCATCAAAAAACACCTTTCCGGTTTCCGCATACTCATTTGAGAATCAAAATTTCCTTGCACAGCTCAATTTACCCGTTGAATGTGGATCCAAATGTCTAGGTATTTCGTACCGTCAAGGCTGATGCTGATGATGATTCTCCTTTCTAGGGAGATTCACTGTATGTTCATGAACATAAAATACAACATAATCACAAGTGATAGACAATGGTTAACATCCAGATCCACAGGTTTTACAAAGTTAGACATTTTATTTTGTTTCCCTTGATGGCCTTGTGCGGTAATGCTGGCAGAGGCCAAGTAAACCAAAATTAGCGTATGGTTAGTATGATAAAGCACGCTCTTGAAGGGGATACCATTGAAAAGATCCGTCGACTAACGCTTTCCAGGAGGTTCCCTTCTCGGTTAGTGAGTAATGTTGTGCATTTTCACTCAATTTTACTTTCCTTCCTCCTAAGTGGCTTTCCCACCATCTAAATGAAACACTCGGAAAAGAAAACTTCGAGGAGAGGAAAGTGCTTTCTACGTTTTTCATGCGGACGGTCACTTAGTTGAGTGGCACCCAGCTGAGTACATTCAGCCCTCTAGGACCCCCTTCAGGTCTTGAGATGTCGCCGAGTAAAATATTGAGGCTGGGATGGTCGACGGACTTAGATAAGACGAAAATCGAACCTGGTGATTTTCTTTGGGTTCGTCTGGCATCATTCAAGGGGCAAAATCGAGTAGGAGTAATGGGATTGGAGGCACTCCCGTTCCGTCCACAAACTTATTCGCTCTACAACATCAGTCATCAACTATAGTATAGCCATGCAAAATAATTAGCGAATGGTTGTTTGAAAGAAAAATTACATAAGCAAAAGCTGAACCATAAGTGTGCTGTCGCGTAATTACTGCCATTTTTGTTAGGAGTCATGGAAAACATTTTGAGTCAAATAAAATTTAAATACACCAAGCTCATTTATTTAAGTATGGTTTTTATAAGGTTAACGGGAGCATTTTCATCCTTTAGACGCTTCTGATAACAATAATGGGGATAAACTGAGGCCTAAGATCCAACTTAATGGAAACAGTAGTGTTGAAATTAAAGGCCGCTCGCACAATAGTTGCCGTTCTGTCAAAGGTCTCTCTCATATTCCTCCTTCATCATCGCTTTACTTCTCTCCTAACTTTTAAGCGTGCTCGCCCTCCTTTGTTGCCTCCCATAGCCTTCATGCCCCAATATTGACAGTGCACACCTTGGATAGTAACGGGGATGAAGTTTCGAGAGAGGAACGTGAAAGGTTAACACCTTTGAAACCTCGCCTCCCTATTTGACGGTAAAGGGTCGATCGTTTCGAATATAAATTGCCTTTGGAGCCAAATAATGTTTTTTAAACTGCCAACTCTTTCCGTGTACTACTATCAGAGGGGGAGGGGCTATGGTGTATTGTTGGCGTACTAGTGCAATCAAAGTGCCAGAAACTATCCCCGTTCACCCCAAAATACACGCACCTTATCCAATATCGGGAAGCCGCCGTTTGTCTTAGCTACAAGCCCAATAATCGTACGACCACGGTGGTTTAGGTATCTCTGTGACTCAATGTTCACTTTGTAGCTATATTACTGGTGCTTGCAATTTCAGGTCAGAAACTGGATTTAAATGTTTCGAGGATCCGTACGAGTCTTTTTATTTTCACATTAAGAAGCTTTTGACATTAGTATTGATCGCCCAGAGACTCCCAGAAACAAGTTGCGACCTACGATTTCTAGTTTCCTTTTTGGTGTATCAGCAAGTTGGTGAGAGTCATTAAATTGAATTTGAAAATTGCGGTCGAGCTTCAGTTTAAGAAAACTCATGAACACCGATATTTCCCTTTCAGATTTTTGCTTCACCAAGGTCTGGAAGGACTGGTAGCCCGGAAGCAACGGGGATCACTCCTTCCCGTCAGATTAATGAAAAAGAAAATCTCCGGAATCATATTATGAGAGGAAACGTTCTTCCCACCCCAGCCCTTAGAAACGGGTCCAACGATGGGAAAGGGAGAAACTTTCCAATTTCCGTCATCATTCTCTGTCACATTTTCTCAGACTATCCTTGACGCGACAAGAAACGCGAGAATCCTCCGGTTCGTTATACCGTCTCATTTCCCTTCAAACGTTGGAATATACAAAGATACTTTTGTGCCACGAATGAATGACTGTCGCAATCTCTTGGCAAAAAGAACGAAAGAAACGTGACCTCGTTCAGATCAAAGTACACAGCTACGGCTGGATTATGCCCGCAAGGGTAGATTATCGAGCGGCCTAGCGAGGTGGAAGAATCAAGGAAACAATGAGAAACCGTTTTTAATTCTCCGTCCCAATTCCCTCCTTCGCTTTTAGTATTGAATTAAAGATTAAACCTGTTTTATTAAGAATACCTCAACAATTATTGGCTAACCCGCCCATTCATCACAAATGATTGTAATAATTTTAGATTCAAATCAACTTGACATGATTGTAGAGGGTAAAAATCCATAAATAAATCAAACCCTTTCCAACATTTTCTTTCATTCGGTTGTTGCAGGGATGATGGTCCAAGCTTCAGGTGCTCTACAGAGTCAAAAACCTGAATACAATTTAGCCTAACCATTGTTACACTTCAAGTTATCAGGTAAGACGAATATTTTGCTTTCTACAGGAAGAATCCTAGTTTGAATTGATGGATAGAAATTAGTTGAATTGAATTGAAATGGATAGTTCCTTTCCTATTTTGCAAAATTGACAAAAAAACCAAAACAAAACCTTTCAGACCGCCTGTTTTTGAATGTTTTGTAAGAATTTACATCTGTTTCAAATTTAGGTAGATACTGAATACGACGATAATTTTGTCTCACGTTCTATTATTGTTTTCTACTATGAAACGGAGACACCGCTTTGCATTCTTTTCCTGAGCAATTGTCGTTTCTGCGCTCCTTATAATTCAAGGCGAATACAAAATACGCCAATTCGTTTGTTTTGATTGCTTCGAGGGTATTTTTTTTTCTTCTTTTCCTAGCTCTAACATAGCTCCTGCGCGTATCCGGTTTTAACAAGTGTATGCTCTGACGTCGAAACAAAAGAACGTTATTCTAAAGCTAACGATTTTGAAACGCTTTTTCAAAAATTAATCTACCTGGTGACTATATTTCACTCGTTGCAAATTAAAATCCGAGGCAATAAATCTGCTCGGTGCAACAATATTCTTAAAGTCACCCATTTAGAATTTGTTGCCCTCAAGTGATCACAATCATAAGGTCTCATAAGGGATTTGAATTATTGATACCAAAACTTACAAATATTAGTACAAATCTGTTCAATTAAAACTATTTTTGGCTTCATCGTCGAGCACAAGTACTTTACTTTTGTAACGGGGCGGCAGATTCCAAGCGCCCCGTCAAGAAACTTCGGCGGCGGGGGACGGATCGACCCCTCTCCCCTCCAAGCGCCTGACCCCAGCTGGGCGAAAGGCGTGTCCTCATTGGATTGGTTATGCGATGGGCGGCGCGAGACACCCAGGGAGGAGTAGGAGGGGAAGGCGACTTGACGAGCGGACTGGGAAAAGGAACATCAGGCAGTCGTGTCCGAACTCAAGTGAAGGAAAGTTGGAATCCCCGTTCGCCGTAATCCCGTGAGGACAAGGCGGAACGAAGTGAAGTGAAGCGGAACATTGAAGCGGAACAACCGACGCGTAGCAAGTCAACCCCTTGTGAAGCCGGTGTTGTGAAAGTGACCTGAGGGAACAAGTGTATCGTGGTTCCTTCAGGGTGAGAACTCGGGAATTGGGAGATCAGCCAATTCCTCTCCCGTAACAGTGGGCCCTTATACGAACTGAAAATCCCCCGTCGGACCCGAGTGTTGATCCGTTCGCGCCCGATTCGACGGCCAATAGTCCAGGTTTCCCACGCACCGCCAGTCGTCGGACCTCCGTCGGAAAGAGTCTCGCCTCCTCCGGCCTGGACGGCGTTCCCCTGACCGAAGCCGAGCAGCGAAGAGAACATCACCCTGTTGTCTCCATCCGAAGGAGTTGGTGCACGTAAGTGGCGAAATAACTCTGTCTCGTACCCTCGCAACGCGAAAGTCGAATCTTTAAATCTGGCCCAAGCCCTGACGTTTAGTCACCAGAAAGCTGATCAGAGAATTGTACATTGTAACCGTATTATTTAGTATTTTGTCTGTCGTAGGAAAAGTAAAAGGAATTAGGGGAGGACATTAGCAAATCACTTTCATTTTGCCGTTATTCAAATCAAACATTCCTGAGCCTTCAGCTACCTCGTAAATTCATTTGGCCCTCAGCCCTTCACTTCTGCCTACTCAATAATTAGATTACGTAATAGTCAGTATCCTTCTCGGCCGAGACATTCCGTATTTCATATTTGACGTCTCATTACTACAAATCTGTTCCATAAAAAGGTCTATTTTGGATCTCATCGTCGGAAAAGCTTTAACTTTACTTTATGCTTTACAGATTTTGGAAATATGAGAGGGGGCGACGACTAGATTAAGCGAGAAAATTTGAAGCGTGTTCCTTTCCAAGTTGACCCGTAAAATGAATGACAGTGGATGTTGGATAGAACGAACCAATCTCATCAGCCTTACGAAATTCGGAGTTAAACCTTTCCCTTGGAAGCTAATGGATTTGAAATATTCGATTTTAAGCCACCTGCCGCCAGTTGGCTTCTCTAATAGAAAGTTTGTCGAGGTACCCACTTGAGTGAGTTGAATAAGTTGTAGTGGTCCACAGTGGAGGAGAAAAGGGTCAAGTCAAAACGGCCTCAAAGTCAGTCAGTAAAATGATTAGGGTCATGACGGGCACTTGAAAACTTGGAATCCGTGCTTATATTAATTTTAACTCTCCAAAGTGGGTATATAATACTCGATACGTCAAATGCGATAAATATAAATTAACGTCCTAAATTGACACTTGAAAGTTCAGCCGGTAGGCGCCTGATGGGTTTCTTAAAAAGTTTTACGTGATTTTAGGAAGGGTTGATGTATATTTGAACTGAGGGGCACGAAACCCAAGATAAATCGGTTCAAAGTTGTACTACATTATTCAAGAAGTTGTATCCGACCTTAGCCAACTTAGCAAGAAGGAGAAACTGGGTCCAAGCTGTCTCAAATAGCCGGCAGCTCTCCATTCCTGACTGCCAAAGTAACCCTGGCCTTCCTGGCTTTACTTCGTATGATTCCTTGAAACGAGCACCACTCCAACACCTTTCGTTCAAATACCTCGGTTTACTTCCAAGCTGACGTTGACGGTTTACGGGAGATGATGAACGTAGATGAAGCGATCTGCAGCCGCATCCATCAACCCTCAATTGAAGTGTGAGTCGACATTGGTTTCCTCGAGAAGTGTATTGATCTTCTCATCAATAAGACAAGGTCGGCCTCATCGGAACCCCAAAGCGGGCGCCGTCGTCTATAAGTGTTGACAAGAGGAAGCAAATAGGCGGACAGAGTATTTCCATCTCAAATGCCGCTCTACCAGATTCATCGGGTTCCAAGTGGCAAAGACTCCTTTGTCTCCGAGGGACATTGAGCGGCAGAGAATCTTATTAGTTCCTTCTCTAAATTAAATTTGGCTTAAATATCAATACTTACTCCATCTTATGATTCACTGGGGGACGAAATTAATAACCGACCATCGATGGGCTCAAAAATAAGCTCAGAGAATATTCGCTGAGATACCTAATACCGATCGAGGTGCTCCGCAGATGGTGGTCAGAATATCCATTTCTCTCTCAAACGCAAAATCATTCAATTCGGAAATCCTCAATTAAGGTAATTTATCTAACGTCCGTAGTACCTTCGTCGAAAAACCAGCCTTTTAACTTTTTCGTAGCAATTTGGCGAAAAACCCAATTAAATGAGAGGTTTCCCACATATCAACGTGGTACTCATATTGGAATGATACACCTGTTGATTCATATCAACTGAAAAAAAAAAAAGTCAACATGCTCAGAAAGGCTTGGGCAAGGTTTCTCCATGAAGAAGGATATTCCTCCATTTTGAGCGTGGGTTGGTGAGATTTTGAACAGAGTCAACCCCAAAGTATTAACGGCGCGCGAAGGGAGTGGTTATGCTGGTTCAAAGACATTTTTTGACTGAAGTCATAGCATGAGTGAGAATCAACTGACAGACAAGACAATCAGTTAATCCTCCCTCTAATTGAGTGATTAAAAAGATATACATCGGTCTATAAATCATTGCAGCTCCAAGGAGGATTTTCAGACGTTCGGGAAAGCCCGTGGGTGGGGCACCTACCGACAAACGCTTTCCCGCCGGCAAGTGTCTGCTGGTAACCATAGCGACATCATCCGTCGATATTTCCTCCCCGATTCCCCGAAAAATCTCCTTCTCCCGTGAGAAACCCCATTACCACCTGGAGGAAGAGGGTACCTACCGAACAAATTATCCTTTTTCGCTTGAACCGAATGCAAACATTTCATCGGATAGTCAACTTTGTGATTTCAAGTTCGATCAACGGTCAAAGTTACAACTTTTCAGCTAATGGGTAAAGTTTTATCAATATTAACGTATAAATCAAATGCTTCTGCTAATTCCATTCCCATCAAGCTCCAACCGCAATTCAGAGTTTGACGACATGATTTTTTTTTTTAATATTCGAGTTTGATATTTCCTTTTCAAGTTGAATTACTTATCATCAAACCTAAATTATTCCACAAACTTCTATAAAATTATACTCAACTTAAGATCAAATAACTACAAAAAAAAAATACAACATAAACAATGTCAAATAATATTTAAAAATCTATCTAGTTTCTACAAAAATAGTAGTTATAAAATCGAATTTTTTACCTAACAGAATTCTCTACGTCCAGTCAAGCAGGCAAACCCAATCGCTATTTCCCCTAACACAGAGTATTTCATGTAATATTCATGTATATCACTAGTACGTACTCAGTACTCACATTTTTATTTATTTATTTTATCTATTTATTTTTTTCTAAGATGTTGGGTTTTGCATTGAAGCCAACATTTGTTCATTTTGGAACATCTATTTTGAGCTTGCTAAGGTCCTTTTTTTAAATTCGTTAAATTGGCTAACGTCTCGCACAACCTCATTATGAATACGCTGCAACCGGGTATTCCACACTTCACTCGTATAAGAATGCTCATCTTCGAGGTCTCCTTAGTAAGGAATTTGGAAAAGTCACGAAAAACTATTTTGTTCCGAAAATATATACATTTGAAATACCCGTCCACACATGAGTTTCCACGTGCGGTATACGGTCTGCTGTGAATCGAATCAGCATCCAAAATCTATAGGAAAATGGTATCCTACAGGCCTATAAGACCCAACAAGCTGGAACACGCATTCAAAATCCCATTTCCAGCCGTACCCAGCTTTCTTCGGGCAATCAGCCTTGGACATAAAAATTGAGCTAAAAATAAGCTGGGCGCAACAAACGTTGACGTGCGTTTTGAAGGCGGACTTTTTTAGGTTTTTATTGAAAATTGAATTTTGTTTCAACACGAATACAGAGTGTATTATAATAATCCGAAAATAAACTTCATTCAAGTTTTGGTTGTAGAAGCAAGCTCATTCCCATCTCCAAAAACGGTGACAGGGTACAAATATGAACATTTAGAAAAAATAATTTCGAAATTTCCATGGATTTAAGTAAATGGGTAATCATTTTCCACGCATCTTGAATCGATTGAGACGGTTCTTGGACTGATCACAGCACCCCTTGGGAGATTTTTTAAGAGTAAACTGCGGTACTTTGGTGTGAGATGCGTTTCTGTTTGTGCAGTCGTTAGTAATATGTGCAATAAAAAAAAATATCTTCTTTCGTCCATGAATCTTTCCGGCCGCGTTGTTCGACGACTTGATTGTTTTTCGCAAATAACGTTTATTTCCTGCATACCACCTGTCACGTTATTCACCCGTCATCATTACGAGTTAAGTTGTGACCCCGACCGTTTAGTTGTGTTTTCGTCGATTTTTTCGGTGATTGGGAACCTGTGTCGCAGCCCGGCAACTCGGTTCGGTTACCTTTTTCGTCCAGCGCTTCATTTCGTCCATAGGGTATCCCGAAGATTTTTCGGATAATTAGGACTTACCTGGTGTGACTGACGAGCCCTGACAAAGCCCTTTTTCCACAGGTCAGGACAATTTAATTATGCGACAAGCCGGGACTTTTGCCGTTCTCCGATCAAAAACGTTACCGCAGTTCATCCAGAGCGTCCCCTCGAACGAATTCCTCAAATTCAGCTTCACGCCGCAAACTGTGTTTCTCCCATCGGCGATTTGGTAGGAGGGCCAAGAAATGCGAGCAGCCCTGTGACTGGGAAGAACGTTCTTCAACCCAGTCAGACAAGAAAAAGTTTAACGATGCGGCGGCCGAGGCGGATGCCGTCGCTGACACAGCTAACCGCCGATTATTTGTCAGCGAGCGGACGACAGGACGACAATTTTTGATCGACACGGGCGCTGCTGTGTCCGTTTATCCTGTTCTTAAAGCGACTCCCTCAAAGAAACAACCGACAGATTACTCTCTTTACGCCGCTAATGGAAGTAAAATCAGCACATATGGTGAAATTCGACTTCATCTTGACCTGGGTATGCGACGACCATACACCTGGACCTTCATTCTGGCTGATGTAACAAAGCCAATCATCGGCGCAGACCTGCTGTACCACTGGGGACTCTCCGTCGATCTCCGAGGACGTTGCCTCACTGATCGAGCTACAGGCCTCAGCACTCATGGACGCATTTCCACTGAACCCATCATGTCAATCCAGGTCATCCCAGACTCACACTGGTGTGCCGACCTGCTGAAGCTTTTTCCTGACGTGACGCGTCCCTCAGCTGGCCTTAAGGAGCCCAAGCATGCCGTCCAGCATTTTATTGAGACCAAGGGTCCACCTGTAACTGCCCGGTCAAGACGCCTACCACCCGATAAATGTATCAAGGTACGAGAGATGTTTCACCAAATGGTCGCTGATGGAATCATCAGGCCTTCCAAAAGCCCATGGGCAAGTACTGTTCATCAATTCTCCGAAGCAATGACCCAGGTTCGGCCTGCCAACTTTCGCTCAAGCGCCAAGACATGCTTTCGCCACAAGAACCTGGACACATCTTCTCATGTTTTTGTTCGCAGAGATAATGTAGCTCCACCACTCACGCCGCCATACCATGGACCTTATAAAGTGCTGGAACGATCTACCAATAAGATCGTTTCTGGTATTTCTTTTCCAAATATAGAAAAAATATAGCATTATTTCTCCACACTTGTCAGTAGGTCGTGCACATAGGTTATGACGTCGATTTGTTTATTAAACCTCGTTTATTTCCCGATGAGAATTGAAATATCCAACCATATCAAAGATTATTCATTGGCTGTCACCATTTTTGAACGTTAATTTGTTGAAAACCCACCTTTATGGGTACGGTTATGCCATGTTGTTAACTTTGAATTGATTCCTAACAGGAATGTGATTAATAAATCAACCTAGGTTGGGTACTCAAATGAGGTACACAGCCTATTGAGACCATAGGGAGTGATTGAGAGGATTTTACGGGGGTGAGTGAGTGACTTGTTTATTTTTACGAGTGTACTCACGTTAGGGCTGACGAAGCCCTCTTTTCCTAATAATACTGAAACAAATTAAATTACAACTTACAAGCCGGGATTCTTTTCTGGTATTATGTTTATTCTAAAAAAAAAAAAAAACAAGGTCTACAAAATACGTGTTGTGGGCTTTATTCGCACATTCTATCTACTACCAATTTTTAAACACTTTTTATCAAAAATGATTTGCGTTGAACAAATCTTGTAGATCATTGTGAAATTATATTTCTTCTTTTCGCGTTAAAGATTCAGTGTTGAAGGTCGTACCTCATATGCATAATAAAGTTCTTATAAGCCCAATAAATTTCCGGTTCAGTTTCAATTAGAAGGGTTTTTTTTTTTTTTTTTTGTGAAACATTTTTTTATTGAAAATTCTTTCTACTTTGACTTTATTGATTATATAAACGATTTGTGGTCTCATTTATCGACCGTCTCTTTGCAGATGGACCATGCCGTAAATAATTCGCTAGAATGGGACGGTTCACCCGTCACCCTGTCCAACGATTGGAGCCGCGTCGCTCGCTTGCTGACCGTCGTCAGTTTGGCCGTTATTGGAAGTCTTGGCAACATTTACATGATCAGCGCCGTCATGATTGAAGATCACCTTAAGAAACGAGGTGATAATTTGACGATTTTCTGCCTTGGAAAAGTACAAAACACACGTGCGAAAAAAAACACGTTTGCGCGTACGCAATGCTATAAAATCCTATTTTACTGTCTACATTTTTTCTTATGCAGGTAACACATTTGTTGTGAATGTGGCTTTGGCCGATCTTCTAGTTACGATGGTCGTAATGCCTTCTAGTGCAGTCGTCATCCTCGCAGGACTCGACCCAGCGATCGAAGTCTGTCATGTCCAATGGTTTCTTGCCTTGGTTTCCTGGATGGTCACCGTATTGAGCCTCGCTTGCACAGCGGTGAGTGGCATTACCTTTTGTACGAACGAACATAATTTTGCTCTTAATTGTGGTAAACTGTCAGTCAGGCTGACCAAAGACAGAATGTGTCTACCAAGGAGTAGCACACTGCGTCTGATCCTGCTGATATTCGCCTACTGTAATTTTCAGGTAGAGAATTACTCCCGTCTGTGCCTGTCTCCCGAGACCTACGCCAAGTGGACCACTTCTCGAATTACGACGTCCATATTGACTATATGGGCCATTTGCAGCATATTGGCTGGTCTACAGGTAAGACATATTTTTACGGCCAAGCGCACTCAAAAATTCTGTAAAACAATTCCATTATTTAAAGGAAAACAAAGCACCAAATCCGCAATTGACAAAAAGTACAATTCAAATTAGATATATGGTAATCACAAGTAATGAAAAAAACTGAATCATCAATTCTATTTTCAGCAAGCCTACGACCTTGGTCCAGATTATTGTATGAGGAGGAGCACCGGGATTGTACTGTACCAAGCAACTGTTGCGTTCCTTTTCTTCATCTTACCTGCTGTCCTCACAGTAGTATTTTACATTAGGACTATCCGACAGGTAAAGTGTTCCGGTAATTATTCAATATTTTGTAGATAAAGGCCATTTTGTTATCCTATTCCTTTAAATTTATCTTCGTTTGTTACGCCGACAGGTGCGATTAGCTCGAGCTCATCCGAGTTTTAAGCCCCCAGTGGCGTTTGGTTGGGACTACTCACTCATGCTGACGAACATGTACAGCTACGTCCTCTTTTTCGTATTTTGGTTACCGTTTGGTGTCATTTTATTCATCGGATCGGTAAGCCTTGCAATAGTATCAAAAATGAACGACAGATGAGATGTATCTGCGAACACTGCGTGTGTTTCTGAGATAAAAGCTCTCGTTTTCAAGATTGATATTTCTCTTTCAGATAAACAAGGTATCTCCCAAATTATTCTACAATCTCGCTTGGCTAGCTTTGAGCAAGTCCTGCGTCAACAACTTCCTATATTGTCTCGTTGACCGTCACTTCCGAAACGCCTACATCAACCTGTTTCATTATTGCTGCTGCAAAACGTCCGTCACGTTTTCTCGTCGATCTCGAGGAGACGTCCCTAGACCGTCGGGTGACGTCAGAGTCCACATCATTCCCGGTTACAACATGTATTCGTACACTAGTCCTCAGAGAGCTGCTGAGCGGGCTGCAAAAGGCCCTTCGAAGAGGGCGGCTGCCATGTCTAGACAGCCGCGACCTCAAAGTTGCCGTGACATCTACGAGCTCTAAGCCATGAGTAGTATATATTTTTGTGTTATACGCGAAGGAATTCGCTATGGAACCTAGTTACGAATGAAATTCGCCACGTAACGCACTGACTGCGGAAGCCAAAAGGCAGATAACGCAGCACTGTACAATTTGTACCTGGCATTTGTGAGGTTTTTGTATACAAGCCAGAAGGAAATACATGCGAGTGAAATCCTACTCGTCAATGTGGCCAGAAAGCAATTCTTCTTACAAACAGGTACCCAATTGAAAAAAAATTGGATATCCGCTTAAACTCCTATAAGAGCTTACAGGCTCTGCTTTGAACATATTATGGATCTTGATTTTGCCTACCCTGTCAAACCAATGATGTTATATTGAGTGCTTTCTTTCAAAAAGTCGCTTCGGGTGAGGAGTGATACGTATAGCACAATTATCGAACAGTGTCAATAAAAAAGCTTCAACGTGTGTCAGCCAGATCGTTAGGTACCTATGTAGTCGAAGTTAGCCAATTGATTTGAAAGATCCTAGCAAAGACCAGAGGTTAGTTCCTACTTATGAACACGATCTAACTGCATTCAGCAGCGCATGCGCATTGTGAAGCATCAGTTCCGTTTTTAGCAGGCCCCATGGCTCTTTACAGCATTCCCGCCCTCTCCGAGGTGTCTGGTTTCAGACTGTAAGCTTAACACATCCAAAATTAGGTATTTCCAAGTTAAATCAACCTCACTCTGGGAACCATTCGTAGACTTCTTCAAACGTGTCACCACATACTCATCGTATTCAGCAGAACATTCTAAAAAATTGCGTATACCCTAATTAAAAACTTTCTAAATGAAAAAAATTGTAAAATGGCAACAACACGTTAAACACTTTTTATTTTAAATTCATTGAAAAATGGCACTGTAAGTTGGAAAGGAGAGAGAAGATCTGGCAATAATTTGTCGATTATTTTATAGAAAATGTATTACGAGTACATAAACCTGAAAATAGTTTAGTCCCCCTGAGTCCCCTGGAGTCCAAGTAGAACTTGTCTATCCGATGTAGTAGTTAAACTAAGTTTCAAATGAAAAGTCAAATTTGAATCTTAACTTTGGATTGGTTTTTCTTGAACATTTTAAATGTACCTCCGACGGTTCTAATTACTCTCGGATTGGTATAAAATGGGACACTTGTATTACAGCCCTATTATTTTGCAGTATCTATTTGCGAGCCAAAAGAACGAATTATTACATACAGATATTAAGGGTGTATTGGGGTGGAAAGGAAGGTTGGAATACCCAAGTGGACTCCTAATGATTAACAAGCAGCTAGGCGTGCTGAGAGTGGGCAGTTTATAACAGCACCACGACTTTCTTCATGAAGCACGTTTCCTTTTTCTTCACATACGATATCATGGTCTCGCTCTGGGTGCATGACCATCCCAACTTGCCAGCTCAATTATGGTTGAAATAGTAAAAGACTATATTACTTACCCTCGATTTTCTCTAACTCCGGTCTACTTTAACATATATTATTTATAACCGTCCTCAACGTTTTGAATTCGTTAACAAACCCAGCCCCGTGTTTGGCGTTTCCCTTTGTATCTTGTCACATCAAGACTCTCCCAATTATAAATAGTAAAGATTTATGTCCTATATTGGTCTATTTGAATGCTAAGGCCAACTCGAACACTGAGTTGGTTGGTAAAAAAAGTATAAAGGAGACTTTCAGTAACGTAAATCGCTCAAAACGAAATAATTTTCTCCTTAAAGCGCTTTTGCTCCCCCTTGGATGTGATCTAGATGCAGTTTTGCACATGGGCTGAGTACCTACAGGATGTGGGCTGGTTCCACCTTGAATTCGGGCAAATCATGTCCTTGAGCAGGTTGTTGGTACACAATTTGCTTAGAAAAATGATGATATTAAGGAAAATTATTTTTTTATACATAATCATGTACTGTTTTGTTATTGCACTTTTGGATCAGAGCGAGAAACTGATTCGCTATGAACCCAAATTAGATGGGTCGATAACAGACTGAGGGACAGGGATTGTAATGACGGTGCACTCCAGCTCATGCAACGTAGGTTTAATCCTAAGATATTTCTCATTTCTGAAAAAAAAAATATCAAAACATTTATTTTATTTTATTAAAACCCTTTTATTTCGGGTATGCGGTGATCGTCGTGGTTACGCAAAGGCACACATGGAGTCTGTATCCGACTTAGATAGTCTTTACGGACCAATCGAAAGGCATCATTAATTGGCCCAAACAATGAATGAATAATTAAGGTTTACAATTACAACTTGAACATTTATCACAACTTAATTTTAAAACAAATTTGAAGAAATTTGGCTTGAAAAATTGATGAGTGTTATTCTAAAGGGAATGATAAATTTAAAGTGCCTACATGTAAGTGACTGGTAAATGAGACAGTACGACAGTGTTATGAAGATTAGATGTTTTATAAATATATATTTATGTCTCCTAGTTACATACATAAGAGCTTCAATTTAACAAGCTTACTATAATGTATGAATTTGGTATATTTTTCTTTTCTTCTGACCATGGCCGAAGTATTAAGGTATAAAATACCCAAATGTCTGTCTGTTTTCGTCGTCTACAAATTACAGTATTGAAGAGCTTTGGTAAACGTAATATTCGCGCAATAAGTGTTGTCTCGTTAACGTGTGTTTATTCCGTTAATGACTCGGGGTTTTCCAAGTTCATTATATTTGTAATTTTCTTCATCCAATCAAAAAGGGATACCATTACTCGATTGAATATCGACGAAAGGTTTGTTAGGGCGAGATCAGAGTTCCGAGTTGGCGTATCTCTCAATTCTCTTGTTCAAATCCATCACTATGAGCATTCCAGTTACAAAGTAAAAGTGGTGGCTTTTGGAGTTTTACAAGGTGCGATTTAAGAACTGAGAGCAATCCATATTCCCGAGAAGTGTAAATAATTATTTGCATCACGTTCAAAACAACTACGTGATCTAAAATATTCAATTCTGACACTCCAAGGAGTAGGTTACTCGAACGATATTAAGTTGACTGTAGGTCGGTACCTCTACATGGGTACTACCTAGTATTCCAGTTTTTTATACGAACAAAAACAGTTGTTGAATTGAGAAATAAAATATAATTATATAAATATATGTAAAACAGATATTTTCTCTCCTCGCTTTACTTATCCACATCTACCGACCTATGACATTTCCATTCTATTTGCTACATCAATAACGGAGCCTTCATATAAGTCTTTCCTTTTCTTCGATGTGAAAATATACCAGAAATACGCAATACATATTTATTGTGATTTTGAAAAGTGCAGAGCAGAGCAGAGCTTTATCATAGAAGAACGGGAAGGGATCGTAGAAAACTTAGTTACCTACAAGTGATAATCAATAACTCAAATCAGGCACAATAGGCTTTAGGTGCAGTGGCTCATCTCAGAAAAGATCAGAGCAAGGAAACTTTATACCCACTAGTGCCAAACAAAGGTTAGTACCATTGTATACGGTAGCCATCTGGGGAAACCAAGTTGAATCACCAAAACACCGGCATTTTTGGGGGGTTTTAAAATGAATTATTGATTACATTTATGCATTGTGAAAAATGCTATTACTATCTTCTATCATCTTCGTCATATTGGCAGAGAAACTACGTATTTTCTTCATTTCATTTCTATTGCCATTTTCTCCAAATATAAATATCAAAATTATAAAAATTGGGTTAATTACCTTAACGTCGAATTGATATTGAGAAACGTACTTTCAGGAAATAGGAGAAATTAAAAATGCAGAGACTAATGTTCATCTTGTTCTAATTTATTTATACAGCACGAAACAAGACATGATTTCATATGAATTATTTTATAAATACTCTATGCAGCATAATATTAATGTTACAATAACAATATTCTCATCCGCTGAAGAACTTAATGAAGCTATCAAAAATATGTGTATAAATTTGTAAGCGAAATAGCAAAACTAAAATCCTTCTCATCAATCGGTTAAGTAAATTTATTTATAATATTTTACAGAGCTCATTTCAGGGAACAAAAGTGGCATTAGTTCAAAGTTCACTCATTAAATAAATGAGATGAAACTCGTCGATTGATTTCTAATAGAATTTGATGCATTTTCGCGAGTAATGGATCAAGGAGTAAAAAGAGTTTCCTTCAAACGAGAAAAACGCCGGTGCATTTCACTCAACTAACGACAATGTGGGAAGATGTTTGAGAATTGCATTTCTTCAGTGAGGTGAAATGCGCTGACTTGAATTAGAATAGAGCCACAATGTGTATAAAGGAAAGAGTAAGGTTACTCGGCAGCATTACTTCAGAAGACCGTAAATAGGCCGCCCAGCAAGCTGAACGGAACTAACCAATAGTAGCGGTTGTTATCCAATCCAGTGAACGTGGAGCGCTACAGTCAACGTTGGTAACGATCTGGGCATGATCAGTTCGGAAGTGAGGGTAGTATAATAGAGAAGTGATAAAGAGAAAACAAAAAACACAACAATGGTTCATAATTAAGGAAACCCAACAACATCAGTGCGACTCTTCGCAGAGAAATTGAAATGAAAGTATGGACATTAGACCGAGAAAGATAATTGGTTCAGCCTTCCTGGCCAAAGTCTTCGGTGAACTTATCGAGTTTCTTCATGTCGTCGTCGTTCACGGTTGGTTTGGAGGTTGCGATTGAAGCAAGCATGTCGCTCTGAAAAATGTAACGCAGAGCGGACTTAATTTAACATGAATGAATCAGGGAACCACGAAGGTAAAGCCTACCTTGTCATAGAGATAAGAAACATTGTTTGGAAGATAGCATCTTTACACAGAAAAGTCCGTCCTATTACTATAAGGCGAACTTCATATGCATAAGACCATCTTATTATGGTAAGGTTTTACCTTATCAGAAGACCCATCGCAAGAACCCTCGCGTTTGGATAGCACATATTACCAAATACGATTTCAAATGCTGCAGAGCGCGTCCCTTGCAAAAAGGTCAAACATAACTTGCAAATCAGAGCTGATGACCAACTTCATCCCTCGATCGCCCGACGTAACCCCCTAAAAGTGGAGTCCTATCGAAGCGAACTCATCGCTCCAAAACTCGTCAATAACGACAAGAGTATTCTTGAACCAAGGATGATCGAGAGATAATTAAAGAGAAACTTCATCCACGTCAGGCCACAATAGGACCCATGAGAAAATATTATTGTTTCCTCAAGGGCTGTGAAGGCGACTCACTTTCCATTGCAATCATTGAACATTGGGAATAGAAAACACTTTTCCTTAAGACTGAATTGTGTTCACTTAGATTAATACATTTCTCCGTAAATACAAATTCCGAACACAACTGTAAATAAATGCGCTTTTTTTCAACTCCATTTAAAACTTTTTCGGTTGAAAGCAGTTGTTATTATTAATAGGTGTTGACATTGTTAGGTATTAAATGTGTGGGGTTAGTTCCGTTAGGCCATGTAACAACATTAGAGGTAACATTCGTTTCAGCTAATAGATTTTTGGTGGTGGACCTACTGTATTATCATTACTATAATTACGTACTTTTTATACGGTTTTCCATCATCTTCTATAAATTTAATGATTCATTCATTCTATTATTTATGTTAAGAAAAATATAAGCTGGCTGCAATCTGGAAGAGACAATAGTCGAAGGTAATGAAAGTCTGTGAAGATCTTGGAAGGACTTGGGTGGGGCGCAATAAATGGCGCCTGACCAAGCAAGCAAGTTACATCAAATTTCAATTCAAAAACTTTCAATTTCTAGTCTAATTCAGTATTTAATTTGGAGGGCATGGCAATTACAAGTAGAATCACCTCGAGTGTCCTGCACAGACATTAGGCAGGCAGTTGTATTCAGGCCTGACCTTCCTTAATGCCGACATTGATGCATCAAGGCAACACACTCACACATTATGAGTCATGGCAGATAACTCATGACAATGAACAAGACTGTTCAACATTGAACAAACACTCCGTCATTTTTCTTCAATGTTTATTCGATGATGGATAAAACTGCAAGGTTTTTTGGTAATTGTCTTCAGCACTCCAAGAGAGACCCCACTTGCTGGAATTCTTCGGTAAAAATATTAAGTTTTAGGAGATCTTCGGCTTTAATGGAAGGCTTGGAATAAGCAAGTGATAGACGCATATCGCTCTGGAAACGTCATTAATGAGATCTCTAACTAAACTCATCCAACTCTCCAGAAATTAAAACAAATAAAATACTTACCATAGTTACAGGAGGCTCGTAGAGTTTGTCACTGGGGACGTCCATCCAGGACATTTCCGTGGCTCCGGGGCTTCCTGGCGAACAGGGCGTCAAGAGGTCGTCGACGATGATGTTCGGGTCAGTTCGGGACGGTCCTCGGACTCGGCGAAAGTGAGTGGCCATTTGTACCTTCCTAACAGGACGCATGAGCGCTTCTCGGACGATGATACTGATATCCGCTCCGGAATAGCTGAAATAAACATACGTATCACTTGTGGCGCCTATCCAAGAGTTCTAAGAGACAGGCCGACGAGGCGTGAAATTCGTACCCGTCGGTTTTGCTGGCAAGAACTTTGAGATCCTCCTCGGTAAGCTCATGGAATGTCGTGTTGCCGAGATGGAGTTTGAACATGACCAACCGGGCGTGCTCTTCGGGCAAGGGGATGTAAATTCTTTTTTCAAACCTTCTTCGAATAGCGGCGTCTAGCACCCAGGGGATGTTGGTCGCTCCAAGAACCAAGATGCCGTCGTTGTTGTTGCCAACTCCTACACAATTTAACTCAAGTAAGAATTTTTTTCCTGTTAACACTCACAGCGACCTTACAACGAAGCGCTCACCTTGCATCTGCACAAGAAATTCCGTTTTGATTCGGCGCGCTGATTCAGATTCGTTGTCCGACCGAGAGGAACACAGAGAGTCGATCTCATCAATGAAGATAATGCTGGGCTTGTGTGCCCGGGCGAGTTCAAACAGGTTCTTTACGAGTTTCTCAGACTCACCCAACCATTTGGATACAAGGTCTGACGAAGAAACTGAGAAGAACGTAGAATTGTTGGCTTCCGTGGCGACGGCTTTGGCCAGGTAAGACTTTCCCGTACCGGGGGGCTAAAAAAAAGTAATAATAGCTTGAACCACGAAAAACAACCAAATATGAGGAAATGAGAGGGCCAGCTGTCAGGCAATATTGAGCTTATTTATACTTATTCAATTCATTTTTAATTTTTTTAATTATATTTGTACTGATATTTATGAATATCAACTCTTTGCTAGCTTCGATCTCCCAACATCGGGAAGTATGCCTAAAAAATATTGAATGTATCACAGGGATGCTGCTTGAAATTGAAATCAAAGTTGAACCCCATCCTCTCAACATTCACCCACAGTCATTTTTATCAGTAAAATTCAAGAAACAACGACAAACTCACTCCGAACAGCAAAATCCCCTTCCATGGAATCCGTTTTCCAGTAAAAAGGTGCGGGAATTTGATGGGTAGAATGACAGCTTCTTTGAGAGCTTCTTTAGCCACTTCGAGCCCAGCGATGTCCGACCACTGGACGCAAGGCTTCTCGACTATGATAGCGCCTGTTTGAAAGATGGATGACTTGTTTTAGATCTCGTTTCGATTACAAAGAAGCAAACGGTCACAATTTTTACCATCAACTTACCTTCTAATTTCGATTGGAGCTTCTTCTTTTCGGGATCGTCTGAGTCGCTGTCACTATCACTCTTTTTATCGTCCGACCTTTACGTCACAACAATTTTAATTTTAGAAATTCGTAGAGTTATGTGAACGGTGAGCCGATAAGAATAGTTAAACGTCGACTCAGTAATTCAAACTATAATGAACATTTCAACTTACTTAGAAGATGAATCACCGTCTTTTACGGGCTTCTTCTTCCCCTTTTTCAAGTATTCTTTGAGTTTTTCCGCTCGATCCAAGTATTGAAGACACTTATTCCTAATGCTTTCCTTAGCTCTTTCATTTTGAGCTTCGTCTGCAATAAAAAAAAAAAGATGCTAGCTAGTTCACGGATCAATACAGAAAAAGATAAATTACAATAAATCGCCTATGGAATGTGGAACCTTACATTTGATAGCGTGCAGGAAGTATTCAACTCCATGCTCATAGAGCCTCAGAGCCTCGGCGTAGTTTTTATTCCTATCTTCTTCGGTAGCTTTGGTGACCAAGTCAATGGCTTTCTGTAATCAAAACATATTATTGGTGCTATTGGTCAAATGGAATTTTCCCCTGAGTCAAAAACTAGCAGATTTTGGCCTCGCATACTTTCTGTTGATGGTTAACGATGAAAAAATCAACGAGAAAACCCTGAAAAACGTATGCCTGTGTTATAATGGGTTTGAAAAGCAGGAATGATCCGAGAGCATGATGAGCGATCCTTTAGTCGAGAAAATCTTTGTTTGTGATTGCTGATAAATCAGTCATGATGCTCTCTGGTATGTGGACTTCATATTGAGTCAAACCTCAACAAATTCATCCCCCTGTCTCACATCAAACACACTACAGAATGCCCTGTCAAGTGGCTCCTCTAATAACTGGCAATTTCTGGAGTCATGGTCGGGCCAGGTTGATACCGTTGCGGAAAATAGCCACAGCCTCTTAGCGTTACCAATACTTTACATTTTGTTTGTTAACCAAATGCTTACGTTTTGAGCGGAATGCGAGTAGGCACAGGTTCAAAGGGAAGGAAATCTTTCCAATTTTAATCGCCGGAAATTCACTGCTTCGCAGAGCCCGACAGCACTAACTTTTTTTTTTTTTTGGAATACGATTCTCAAAAAGAATTTTTTTAATTATTGTTGGCGAACCTCACTACAGACGCCTTGAGGAGATTTTTGAAAATGTATTTCAATGGTAAACATTCTTCAGCATCCCAGGGCTTATAATACATACGCCTGACTTACTTTCCGATGCACCCGCTCTGGGGTGGATCACACACCTCACAGAGCCTTAGTTGGACTGGAAATGCCAGAGAAGCTTTCTGTGCACCAGAAGAAAGTATTGTAAGCCGGGTAAACACTTTGTTTAGTTATGGTAGGTGGTATGTAGAACCCACGCCTTCCTACCACACTTCTTGGTACTAGATTGCATGCTGGATGCGGCATTTTTATAGACGAATAGAAGGTTCCTGGATCTTACGATAAACGTTTTGATTTATTCGGTTGTACACAGATATGAACAGAGCCAACCTGCAAGAAACGGTTACCGATGCGACCTTGATAACTCCAAGATAGCTGCACCATTCAAGGTTGTAAACGAGACAGGATTCTGTCCAAACTAGCCACAGAAGTAACTACTCGTAATGAAACTTGTAAAGAATTGATATGGTACTCATCCCTCAATAAAATAGAACCTTACCTGCAGCGTTCCCCCAGTAGACATGGCCGAGAGTCGTTCTGAAAACCGACCACACCATGTTAGTTAAAATCATGTACCTATGCAATATGATTAAATTATACCTGTAACAACAAACGCATAAATACGAACAACTTATTGAGAGAGGAACAAAGAGATCCGCCGAGATAGGACACGGTAATAAGATAGGCGTGAAGATGAGTCAGGAATCTCTCCACGACTGCATCGGATTACACACAAGTGACACGAAGGTGGGTCGAAACATGTCTAAATGCGAGCTTTTTCGCAGCAACTGGGACGTTTCTAGAGACAATTTATTTCAATTTAAAAACGAACAAGAGCCAATGCAACGTCGGTGGACAACACTTCCGAGTGAAAACTTACGTCAAGTCAACATGAAGTGGTAATTTACCTTGAGAATTTGGGGCTTCACCCTAAGTCTGAAATCTTTGAAGTGGGAACCGCCGTAGATATATCACTCGTCACTTTATTCTGCCATAACAACGGGGCTTCATCGCGGTTCGATTTAACTTGCGCACAGTGTGATAATAGAAAGTGTTGTGACAAATAAGGCTGAAATCAGGGGAAATTTTCTATAATCTTGCTTTACAAGACGAACTCTTTAAACAACCAACCAGTGATCAGCTGATTATAGAGCCAATCATGCCTTCTAGATATATCTGCATAGCTACATAGAAGGAGTTGTTATGGAATACTTTACTTTCTTGACTTCCAAAATACCATCAATATTTCAGGTAATATTTTTATCTTTTTTTATAGTGTAAAATAATTTCAGAATCGATATTACTTTCAGTTTCAAAGCGTTCATTTCTTTAGCAACACTGCCCGTGACGTAATTTCCACATTTTGGTCGAGCGCATGCGCGATTCTCCAGTTTCATTTCTTGTCGTTCGTGACTTGCCTCGATCCTTTAGGCATTTTTTAACTAATTTACCCTTTTGCTAAGAACTGTCTGATTCTAACTTTGTAGAAATGAGCAAGCAGGAGCAGATTCTGAACATAGACCCTTCACAGGAGCTGAAGTTCGTTGGTAAGTGTCATGTTCCCCGGATATCATTAGCCGCCCATGGAAATGATTGTACACTTTTCTGTTTGCCGAGCTCGCCTCGTATGAATTACGTTATTGGCCGACCAGATGTGCTAAATGTGACTGTGAGATTATCTTATTTGTCGTCCCCGCTTTGTTAACTGTGATTTAGAGTTCGATTTCGTCTGAATGAGTGTATCTGAACAGAAATGTCGATTTGAGGTTTCTTACTCCGGAGACAAGTCGCAATGTGTGCCCTCTTTCGGCGCACTTTTCACCTTCGCTTTGTGACTTGCATGAAAGTATGAATCTCACGTTTACGTGTAACTTTTTTCAAAATTTGATTCTCTACCTCTCGCAGAGTCCTAAAACCATTGTTCTTATTTTCCCCAGTTGTACTCTGGCAATGGTCGAGGGAGGCAACTGATAATACGATAATATTCCACCAATGTCATGTCACCGATTGTCCTCTCAAAACGCTAAAACTTTAACGTTTTTCTCATATTAAATCCCTCACTAATCACCATTTCGTTCCTTAGGCCCATTTGTGAATCCTTCCTCGACAAGTTTGAAATTGAGCAATCCGTCGGACAATTATGTCCTGTTCAAGATCAAGACAACGGCGCCCAAAAAGTACTGCGTCAAACCCAACGCTGGCTTGGTGGAGCCCAAGCAGACTGTCACTGTCCAAGGTGAGCTTCCAATTCATTGTTTTCTTCTTATGAAGTAGTTCATTATTCGGATAACGGAAACTACGGTTGTACGACCAGATGGTGAACTGGACTAGTTTGTAGATTTTTCATTTCTTAATTTCAATTCTTGCTTTTCAGGCACCGATAGCCGGTCTCATGCACGTTTTCTTTGCTTTATAAATCTTATATAGCTTATTACAAGCCACATCGTGGCTTGTCACATCTGAACCCGATAAATTTCTCTGTAGAATCTAGAGAGCCAAGAGGGAAAAAATAAAATTAAACTTAACAATCCCATTTTTTCAATCCTATGAACGATGAAATCTGTCTCTTTTTGGATTCACCGTGGCTTAGCCATTAAATGAAATTTGTGTTAACACCAATTGACAGGTATATCGGCTGAGACCAACTCATGGAAACAGGCCCGGATAGATGTTTAAACCATGATTTACATGAAGATCGAGAGCTCGATTTACTTTTTGGTTGGTTATTCCTTGAATAATCATTGGATTCAGCGTCCAAAATTTAGTAGAAAATGATACCCCACTCGCCTAGATCGCCCAAAATCTCGAAAATCCATTTTTCAAAAAACACATTTTGACCCCTACCCCGCCCAAATTTGGTCCGATCGGGCTGAAAAGTTTGGAGGACCGTCCTAGGCCGGGAACAGACCCCTGACCCAAATTTCAGATTTTTAGAACATTTTCTACTACCAAAAACAGCATGGACGGCGGACGGACATTGACCTTTTTTGATCTAGACACCTTGAAACGTCCAGAAAAAAAATTTGAGCTGAATCGGAGAGGTTGACCGTTTGCATGAAAACATAGGTTGATTATTCAAGGAATAACCAACCAAAAGGTCAATGTCCGTCCGCCGCACGCCGTCCATTGTCCGCGCCGTTTTTGTTAGTAGAGAATTTTCTAAACCAGGTACCGGAAATCTCGAAAACGCATATTCAAAATGGGTAATATATACCCAATTTGACCCATAACTTCTTCCAGAGGGTGCCAATCGTTCCGGGACCCACTTCATTGAAATCAGCGTCCAAGATTTAGTGGAAAATGATACCCCACACGCCTAGGTTCCAGAAATATCAAAAACACATATTCAAAATGGGTAATATATACCCAATTTGACCCATAACTTCTTCCAGAGGGTGCCGATCGTTGTGGGACCCATTTCATTGGATTCAGCGTCCAAAATTTAGTAGAAAATGATACCCCACTCGCCTAAATCGCCCAAAATCTCGAAAATCCATTTTTCAAAAAACACATTTTGACCCCTACCCCGCCCAAATTTGGTCCGATCGGGCTGAAAAGCTTGGAGGACCGTCCTAGGCCGGGAACAGACCCCTGACCCAAATTTCAGATTTTTAGAAAATTTTCTACTACCAAAAACGGCGTGGACGGCGGACGGACATTGACCTTTTTGATAGGACATCATGAAACGTCCAGAAAAAATTTGAGCCGAATCGGAGAGGTTGAACATTTCATAAAACATAGGTTGATTATTCAAGGAATACACAACCAAATGAGAAATTTGGGTCAGGGGTCTGTTCCCGGCCGAGAACGGTCCTTGAAACTTTTCAGCCCGATCGGACCAAATTTGGGCGGGGTGGGGTCAAAATGTGTTTTTTGAAAAATGGATTTTCGAGATTTTGGGCGATCTAGGCGTGTGGGGTATAATTTTCCACCAAATTTTGGACCCTGAATCGATTGGAATGGGTTTGGGACCCGCCACACCCACTGTTTCCCCCATTCGAGGAATAATCAACCCGTGTGTAATAATTTGCAGGGTTTTTTGCTTAGATTCACCGCTCACCAGTCAACTTATTGCCTGATAGTGCGCTAAAGGAATGTTCGTGAACACTCACTGGTAGCCTAATCAGTGAATTGCGAACCTGCTTCCCAAGTGATTCTGTATCTCTCTCGGGAACGTCATCGTCAATCGACTTCTTTCTTGTTTTATACTTCTTTTCTAACTGCTATCTCTTGAAAACTATTCTAACGTTGCCCTATTTATTAGCCTTTCTCACGATTCTCAGTTGCGTTACTGAAAAACCTCATTGACGAACCGAAGCCATTGAGTGATTTCTTTTTGAATGGTTGTCCTGGTCAGTCATTCGATGATACTGCCTAGGCCACCGGCTGAAACCTCCCACCTCCCTGCCTTCCTACCATGAAAGGCATTTTATAGATCCTCTTGACTGAGTACTTGACTTTTTTCTTTTTTTTAGTCTGTCTGCAAGCATTGTCGATTGATGTAACCGAGAAAAACAAGCATAAGTTCATGGTCCAAACTCTTCTGTGGAATCCTAGAGGAGAATTGTCTCAAGAGAATGCGGTAAGCTTTTGTTTGAAAAAAACTGATGACAATCTTGATATTAACCAGCTTTGTATGATGAAGTTTCTCTTTGTGTTCGAACAGTGGAAAGAGGCGAGACCGGAGAGTTTGATGGACACAAAACTCAAATGCGTTTTTGAAGTTCCGTCGACTGACGAAACAGGATTTGTCAAGAAATCCGCAGCGCCGACTACCGCTCAGTCTCCACCACAATCTGACTCTGACAACGCCCGATACGTTGGCGGCGACTCTGTAAGCAACATTTTCTACAGCTTATCTATCACCAATCCCACATTTATTCGTTGCCCTCAGTTAAATTGTCTATTCTGTGAATGAAATTGCGAATCGTGTGTGCGACAAGACTGGAATAGAAGTTTCATGCACGATAAGTTTGGAAACGGTAGTAAACATGATTTTAACGCAAAAGGGGGATGTAGTCTTGCTTCGTGTCCTCAGTCTTTTTGCAAGCGTGCAAAATCATCGCCCTTACAACAGATTATCAACACACTCATTCCTAATCACGTTCATTTGAAATGCAACATTAGTTGCAATGACGTGCTCCGTCTATTTCACACCACATCTTTTGTGCACACCATATTTATTAAGTGAAATTCTGAAATTGGAGAGAAATTAAATTGTTTCATTTTGAGCAAAAGTGTTAATAATATGCCCATCTAGTTATTGGAAAAATGCTGATTTTAATTATTCCCGTTCAGGACACGTCAGCGCCTGTGAATAAATTGAGCTTGAAACCAGGAATTGTAAGTTGTGCTGAGTAAATTTTCGCTTTTCGCTTTACTTTTCTTACTTTTAAAAAGCGGCCCTAAGTGGAGTGATGGAAAACAAGAGGGGGTCTTGATAATTTAGAAGTCTGACTGGTTCGAGTTGGATATTCCGTTACCTCAGAGCAGTCTATCGGTTTGCTACAGAGTTGATTGTAGTGGAGATTCTGTAGTTTTGAATCACGACGAGGCGATATTCTTGTTCTTGCCTGTTGTACCTTGTTACAAAAACGGGGAATGGGGCAACCAGAAAACGAATCTTGTAGAAAAAGTGTCTTTGGGTCCACCTCATGAAAAAATTTACGTCGCCTGGAGGGGGGATCAAACAAACCAAAATGGAGGGAAGAATTCATAAATCATGCCAAATAATCCCTCTTCAATGAATTTCCTGATCATTGTGCCCTGATTATTTGAACGAAACCATCTATGATGAAATCTTCTAGTTCTACTCCTATTTGTCTCTTGGTTATTACGGGCGAGTGTGATAATTAATTCAACTTGTGAATGACTGTTTGAGCAACACGCTCATGAAACCTAACAAATAGCAAGTTCAGAGGTGTGATAGTTAGTTAGTAACCACATTAGTAGTCAACGTGTCCACCCCAAACAAACAGCACTAGGGTCCTTAGCAATGATGGGGAATGGGTCAATGCCAATGTACCCCTCCACAGGGTGGCCAATTGAGGTTACAAAGCGCTGCTAGCAAAGTCTTGTTCAATTTCATCAAAATTGGGTTCAGCAGAAATGCCTGATAACAGCTGCGGTTAATGCAGTCAAACGCAACCATGAAGATTCCCCTTCTATTTTTGAATTGAAATATGACAATGATTGAAATCATTTTAAATAGGTTGATAATTTTTTGGAAAAAAAAGGTTTAAATCTTATAAATAAGTAGGGTCTACTAGAAGTGTGAAATTTTTCCGACTGTCCCTTAGTTTTTCTGACAAATTACTTGAACTTGGATAATGATGATTCTAGTATTGGACATAATATCCAAAATTCATATTTGTTTTGTTTTTATAAACGTTATATTACTGTCCACTAAACGAAAGTCGGTAGTTCTAGTGAAGTTATTTGTATCAAGAAGAGAGTATCAACTCATGTATTGTGGTTCTATTGTTCAAAGAGATTCTCATGCCATCAACCTTCAAATCGACTAAAGATCGCTGTTCCGCCTTGTGAATATTCAATAATCTTTGCCCTTCTGTTTTTCCCCGAGAGCCAACTGTGTTGAAAGTAGATACGTTTTTATTGGTATTTCATCTCGCAAGCCAAAAATTTAAATCGAAAGTATATTATAAAATTTACTATGAGTGTCCACGTGTAGGTAGTGTTGCCTAACCACTATTTCGCGTCGTTATCGAAATTTCACCGCTTCCACACTGCATTATGCAAGGAATGCATTATTCTCACTCAAACTTGCCTTGGTGAGCTTGACCTCAAGCCCCTGCATCCATGACGGTCAAATATGTTTATAATTTCATACTTCCTCCACAATTACGTTGTACGTTACCTCCGATTTTCAGCGCACCGGCACAACACCATGTTATAACTAGATCTCACTTAAACCTGATCAAGTGCACTCTCGTTTACTTCTCACTTGTCACCCTACACAAAACTTTAGCGGACACCATAATACATAATACTTCTCCATTATTTCACTGAAGCCTCCAACTTCTCGGGCATCTAGACACCTAAGACTAATAGGTTTCGCTCCCATTTAATTCGTCATTTCGTTTCGTTATTTGGTTCTTCGTATTCGCATTAAACAACTAAGAAAATCCTCTCCAAACTTTCATCTCTTTTGTTTTCAGTGTGCAAATCCTAAATCTGTAATGTACGTTCGCTCTCCGAGCCAAAATACTTTGAAAATACTTATATTTCGCCCAATGCCTCCATCTTAAATTAGTTCTATGCATCCTTTTCGAGTCATTGTAACACGATATTTAATTATCTTCTGGCAATCATACCTTGAAAAGTGGGGCTGTAGCGGTGACGCAATCGTTTCCCCCTTTTTCTATGGTGTCACCTAACCTCAAAGTCACTAAGCGCCACTTTTTCAAGCTTAGCCTCTCATTTGTCAACGTCATCTCACCTAATAATTTTTTTCATTGCGATTGATGGTCCTATAAAGTAGTTTTCAGTCATACCTACTCTAATGGCAACATGGCAACCTCTTTTCGTGTTTCCATGGGATAATTCAAGAAATACACGTAACCTATCTTATTCGCCTATTGATTTTTCCCGGCCGGTTTTAGGATGCTTTCGCCAAAGGTCTCATAGTGCATCGAACTACGCTCAAGGTAAAACCCGCATTGAATGTGGTGAATTTACGCCATAATGGGGCGTTAGTGAACTTTCTTGAAGCGAAAATTGTTTTGAGATTGATCGGACATGCACGAGTTCACTGTGTGAAAACCTGTAACCTTCGTCTTGAGAGTGCTTTTTTTGGATCAATCTTGAACGGGAGGGAGTTTGCATTTAAAAGTTTGTCACCAAACTGCTATGCTCCTCCTAATAACCCTAAAGCGCCCGCAGGAATTTTGGGTACTTGTCAATTAGACCCCCTCCCGAGGGTAACCAACTATCCCAAACATGGCGTGATGAATCGATTTTCTATATATCGATCTATATATAACCTCCACGTTAGCGGTTAATTTTAGTTTATGCTGCCACGCTGATGTGTGTTTATAGGGTATAAAAATTGGTAACCTCTTTCGGGTTCTGAACTGAAAATTTGTATATCCTCTTCATAAATGGTAATTACCGTTGAAATAAATAAATAATTCTGAAATATGTTAAAGTAAGTGCAGGCTACGTTGCGATATATCGTATATATCGCTGTGCGATATATCGCTGTCCAACGGGAAGGTTACAGTGCTAGTAGACAGGTCACCCTCGGGAGGGGTTCTAATTGACAAGTACCCAATCTTGTATTCGTTTCTTGTCTGTGCATTGTTTTTAACGTTCAAAAGAAGAACTGTAATGAATTATTTGATTTTTGGATAGTTTTCTGATTCGTTTGGAGAGTAGGTTCTTGCGGACATTAGAATACCCGCATCTGGCTCCTCTTTTAGGTATGAATCTCAGTTAATTTTCTTCCCTCTAGCACTTGCTCAAGAGCCTTCCCATCAGTATTATTCACTCTGATATCCAAGTAATTTTGTTCAATTATTGTCAACCATGAATGGAAGAAGTTCAACCATGGACGTTGTAGATTAGGACTGCAGCTGAAGATAACCACCAAAAGTGCTTCAGCTTGATTGGTGAAATTAATGAAGAGAGTGAAAATATCCTGGCAACAGGGTATTGCTAGTCTATCAAAACAAAATTATGATATTTTATATCTATATCATAAACGTGTTTCTTCAGTGTATTTTGCAATCAAAATATTTGACACGGTTAGCACTCCAACTCATTAGAGTTACATCTCATCTGCGTTTTCACTAGATTCAACGAGAATTGTTACGTTTCAGTTGCCCTTGTCCCTGCAGTGACAAACACCTTGGTCTTGAATATGACGTTTGTTTGTTTGCCTCGTTTGTACTGATATTTGATAAAATATTTTGTTCACAGCAAAGCAACGATACGGACCTTCTTCACAAAACGCGCAAAGAAATGGAACACGTTATGGACGAGGATTTTGAACTTCGAGAAGAAAATCAAGCTCTCAAGGTGACGAACCAGTTGATATAATTTGTCATTGATGTCGTGGGGGATTAAGGGGCTTTGGATAAAAGGTTGTTCTTTTCTTTCCCTATCGTCAATCCATCTGTTTGGTTCAACAGACGTTAATTTTCTATATGACAATGGGTTCAAGGAATAAGATTGGCTAGCTTAAGGACTAATGTTTAGAATAGACGGTAACAGTGAAGGTTATATCTAGAGTCAAAAGTGTTTCCATTACCATCGATATTTTATCAAATTAAAATGAATTGAACAAGAAAAATTATGCCCTGGTGAGCTCCGGCACAGAAAATGTAGAAAAAGGAATCAGTAAATTGAATTGCTGCCTGGCTGAAATTCGCATAGTGGCGTTAATTTCCCCTTTTGGAATTTAGTCATTTCTGAGGTCTTTAATAAAAACTATGCACTATTGAAGAAACAAAGAGGAAAAAAATTAGATCCGAAATTGACTTGTTGCAGGGGGTTGGAGAAAATTTAGAGCGACACCTTGTATATCAGTGATATAACTGTAATGCATTTTACTTGTGGGATGTGGAGGGGTGAAGGGCTACCCAATATACACTTTCTAAATCACAATTTATTGTTGAGGGAGCCTACATTTATTAGGTTCAATCATGATTTTCGAATGTTATTTCCAAACCGGGCTTCCTATTTTCAGGAGGAGATTCGCCTGATGCGCAGCAAACTAACCGCCCAATCGTCACAGATGCAACCTCAGCAAGGCTTCCTAACGCCTACGCTCATTTTAGCCATCGTTGCAGGAGTCGTAGGCATCATCCTCGGCAAATTCCTCCTCTGAGCGCTTTCTCCTCCAACCCCGAGTTCCCCTCCTCCCCTTACTTGATTTATTTTGCCCGAGATTGTTTCGTTTCATTCACTCTGTAAGTAGCATCCTCCCCATCTCTGATTTCGGCTCCAGCTTGCCTAAGCTCCATTACTATATTCTCCGAATTATATTGTTTGAATAATTTGTGTATGTTGACAAAGAAAACTGTTGAAATTGGAAATAATGTTCACTTTGTATTAGCTGCATCTATTTGTTGCCTGTACTCAAGCTCTCATCCATTTTTCGCATTTTGTTCTGAAGGTATAGGCAAGCTGCATTATGACTATATTACATAACGTATTATTATTTAATCTATTGGAGTAACGAAAGGCCGGTTTTGTTGACTATCAAGTTTTGAGTTTTTTGCAACTGGAAAATAATGACGATCTTATTCACTCTCCCAAGCTCAGTATACAGCCCGTATTTATATGTTGTTGTTAATTTTGAAAAGGGAAAAAATCTGAAAAATATTTTTTCATTTGCATTTTTTCGTATTTTATTTACTACATTTTTAAGTCGTATCGTAAGTTATATTTTTTTAGCGGTCACGATTATATTTTGAACGTAAACTGGTATTAACGTGATTAGTCTACTTATGTTTAAACGAAGAAGGCAAAATCTCCCGGTGGTGTTCAAATTCAAAGAAGACAGTTTTTGGATTGTGAAATCTCACTAGTTTGGTTCTTTCTCTTTTTTTTTTTTTTTCTTAACTATATTGCATTTTAAAATTTGAGTTTATCGGAACGTTTACTGCTTTTTAGGGGAAATGGGTAGTTAGTTCACGACTTATATATTTTTTTTCGAACTATCGACTCGCCCGAAGTTACAGTTCCTACGGGATAATTCTTCGCCATTTCTTGAAAAAAAAAGTGATGAAATTTACAAAAACAATGGCTGTTTTCGTTATGTGGTTCTTATTTTTCAATTTTTATTTTGTTTGTTTGGCATGTTCATTTTTATCCATTGTCGGAAGAATTTCAGCGGGGCCCGTCCCCATTCAATTAACTGGAAACAGTACGTTTTTACCGCCATTTGGAAAGTTTTTTTTTTCCTCTTTTGATGACGTACTCAAACTTTCGAAGTTCAGTACGATTTAACTTACTTTTACAATAGCTCGGCCCGTAAGTCGTCCACCTACTCAGTCGTTTACGTACTTTTAAACCGTTTTCAAAAATTTCTTTTGGATTGAGAAAATTTATTAAGGTTTCAGTAAATTTTATTTAAATAAGGAGAATAGGCGGAAGGATATAATTAAAATGATAGAAATGTAGGAGTTACCAAGGAGAAAACTACTTACGGTCATGATATGAGGAATTATTGCTCTATGAACAAATGATAGTACATACATACCTACACCTAGTATTCAATCAGCAAATTTTATTATCGCGTATTATACCTAAATTGTCTTGACTTGTTTTCACGTTTTCTGTGCTTTGGTTATTATTTTAACCAAGTACGTTCTTGGCGTTATGTCAGCTCATTTTCGTGGGCTTCGTTTCTCCAGATTCTGAACTAATACGTCAACCATATAGCACTCCATCCAAGCACGTTTGGTTAGTATTTTTCGCTTCCTACCAGTGGATTCATATAGTGTATTGTCATTGTCCCGTTTTTTCCCCTTCATTTTCTTTCCGATACGATCTACTTATGAATATAATTTCCTTCGGGATCCACTACATTTTTTTTATCGCAGGAAACGTTCGTCTTATGTATATATCGGCCAAAACGCCGCGCCTGGCTTCAGCCCGTCATCTAGGATGCTGAATAAGTTTGGTGGTAGTGGACAAAACATTATGTTCTAGTCCGTCTCTTCGATTACATACACATTTTTGGCTTGGATGATAACGATTTCTTGAGCAGTAGACAGTTTATGTGTTGCGTCAAAACGAATATTAAATAATAAAAACAATAGTCGTTCTTTATTGGCGTATTTTGTGCCGTTTCACAAAAAACCTCCCTTTGAAATCGTCTCAGCTCTTAGCACTCAATAGTAAGATAATGCAAATTGTAAGTGCCGCTTCCTGGTATTCCAAAATTGACAATGGAAGCCCGATTTTGTGTACAGCGATGTTGTAGTTGGCAATTTTGATGCTTCTGCTGCCACTAGGCGCGAGGACGTGCAGAGAACGTTGCGATGAGAAATGCCAGGAAATTAAGTTTTGCGTAACCCGTCTCTACAAGCCTCGCTAGAATATGTCAACTCTCATATAAAATGTCTATGAAAATCTGTGGCTGCGACGAAGGTGTATCACTTCGCTTCAGGTATATCCGGTAGTCTATTAGGGAGCTGATATGCATTGGCTTTTGACGAGTTGGGAGCACTCCAAGGACGAAATACGATCGTCAGGCAAGAATGTGAGCAATACGAACAGCTCAGGTTTCAATCCACCAAAACCACTTTCAAGCGAAATTTGAAATTTATTATTCAAATATAAATGATCTATTAACACAATCAAGTGGATGATCGTTTTTCATATCACAAAAGTAAACCAGCAGATATTCCCTTTAAAAGACGAATGTCTCAGTATTTGTCGTGATGGCGTCATAAATAAACGTATTATTCACAGGTTTATATTGACCGGTGACTAGCTTTATTACCTCGTGAGCTACGCATCCACCTGCAAAATACAAGAATACGTAAAGGTATAGAGTAAAATGACAACATGAACACATTATCCCTCATCAATGACGTTGAGCCAAACATCACAAAATGAAATCAAAGTTCACCCTTAGTTTCGTCCATCACAGCTTTTGGTTGGTTATATCTTGAATTTAGGACGCTGAATCCAATGAGACAGGTCCCAGAACTATTGGCGCCCACTGGAAGAGGTTATGAGTCAAAATGGGTATCTATCCATCTATTTTGAATGCGTGTTTTCGAGATTTCTGGTACCTAGGCGTGTGGGGTATCATTTTCCACTAAATTTTGGACCCTGAATTGATTGGAATTGGTCCGGGACCCGCCACACCCACTGTTTCCCCCATTTTCCCCATGTTGAAGAAATTAATCTCCATGCGTCTAGTCCGAGTAATGACCAACCCGTGTGTAAGAATTGGCAGCGTTTTTTTTTTATCTAGACACCTTGAAACGTCCGGAAAAACTCTTCACGATTGCTCTATTTAGTTCCCCATAACTGTCAAATTTTAGGGCAAATCGGTGAAACCTTTGTTTTGCAAATCCCTAGGTACCAGAAATCCTGAAAACACATATTCAATATGGGTAACCCGCGTTCTTTCTTTTTGCCAAGTCGAGTTTTTGGTGAATTTTAACCATACCATCCTTTTAAGAATAGGCATTCCAATCCCCGTCAAACTCACCCAAAAAAGCGGAAATGGAATGAAGCTCCGCTCCACCATAGCGGCAAATTTCATGTACGTAATCATCCTTAGCCAATGGGCCGCAACCCCATTCAGACAGCAACTTGGTGATGCTCCCCTAGAAATGAAGAAGTAATAAAAGCTGCCATGTGGGAGAGCGTAATCGTGACTAGAGAATCCACTCAATTCCACAACCAACCTTCAATTTGACAATATCTTGTTCGTCGCCAAACTCGCCAGGATAGTGGTTGAACTCAGCGTAGAATCGATCAATTCCTCTGAACATGACGTAGTAGACTATCAAACTCTCGGAATTTTCCACTCCTTGAGCTAAAATGTTGGAATAAAACGTGACCTGCCATTTTCATTTATTGTTGAAAAAAAAATTTTTTCTTCAAAACGAGACTGCACTTACCGATCAAGGACGTGTTGATGAGTTTAGGATCATACTCGTCGGCTATTCGACTCCCACGGATGACTCCCAAACTAGACGCGTGTTTGCAAAAGAGTTTCGTGTCCGCTTCACTGACAGCGTCTGAAGATTGTCCCAATTGATGGAGAAGTTGTTGAACGCGCCTGTGGACGATTTCAGCGTGGCGATTCGCTTCTTGAAGATATCTGCAAGATGAGGGATGTCGCAGTGTAGGAATCATTCATCTCAACTCCTACTGACAAGATCGTAGGCAGATCTTTCTGGAGAGGGGGGGGGGGGATTGCGGAGGGGCATGCAGCCAGGATAGTTGAATTCCCTCCCTATGCAGGTGGCCTCTCTAGCCAACAATCGATAAATTGATAAAAAGGACTTACAATTGTTGAAGAGCAATGTATCTAGACGAGTCAGCTGTCATATCTGGGAGCGAGCCTCGAAGTGGCAACAAACCCTCGCCCTCGTTGTCCACAAAATCTCGAATCGCTTTAGCCGTTATCCAGAACGGTTTGCTCTGAAAGGTAATTTGACAATTAATGCCATTTGTTCTTTGATATTCACTCACGCAAATGAACTACCAGTCTGGACATATAGGGTGTCTTACGAATCCTTTTACTGTCACATTGAAGCCGCATGGAGCAAATCCATGGTTTTTATTAAAATAAATTGGTTCAGGTCTCAAAGGTAAGGAACAACGTGTCAGTAACTAAAACTCCCCTGCAGAGAATTGTCCAAAATCCGAGAATCTGCGACTAAGATTAATGAGTAACCCCTACGCTGGATCTCTAGTGCTTCCGACATTTTGACAGGAAATGAAGCGACTGACTACCAAATTTCGAATAGCTTTTTGAGAATTTTCCAAACCAATTTGAGGTTTTTCCAAACAAAATTGAGAAGTCCTGAAACTAATTGGAGAATTTTCCTATGAGAACTAAAATGGGGAAAAAACGTTTTCCAAACCGAATTGGTTGAAACAAGTTTTTAAGGCAATTCAATACTTTCATTGGAAATGAAACTACTGAGAACAAATGAAAGAATAGTTTTTTCAATGAATTAATACTGAAACCAAAAAGAAAAATGAATGAAGACCAGCAAAACGCATAGTGGCTTTTCGATTTATTCTTTTCTTAACAAGGGCCTAATTTTTATAAAGTACGTATTCTTTGATAATTTCGTTTCAGAAGTTATGAATTACCTTAAAAACTTGTCAATTCGGCTAGTAAAACTCCCATTTTTGGTTGGTTATTCCTTGAATAACCTATGTTTTCACGAAAAAAGTCAATCTCTCCGATCCGGCCCAAAATTTTTTTCTGGACGTTTCAAGGTGTCTAGATCAAAACTAGCAAATGTCCGTCCGCCATCCACGCCAACTTTGGTAAAAGAAAATTATGTAAAATCTGAAATTTTGGTCGGGGGTCCGTTCATGGCTCTAGTTGGTCCTCGAAACTTTTCAACCCGATGGGACCAAATTTGGGTGAGATAGCGGTCAAAATGTGTATTTCGAAAATCGGATTTTTGAGATTTTTTGCAATATAGGTGTGTGGGGTATCATTTTCCACTAAATCTTGGACGCTGCATCTAATGAAAAGGGTCCCAGAACGATTGGCACCCACTGGAAGAGATTATGGGTCAAAATGGGTATCTGTTACCCATTTTGAATATGCGTTTTCGGGATTCTGATACCTAGGCGTGTGGGGTATCATTTTCCACTAAATTGTTTTCCCCATGTTGAAGAAAGGAGTCTCCATATGCCTAGTCCGAGGAATAACCAACCCGCGTGTATGAATTTCTTTTCAATTGTGAATGTTTCTTAGCATGGAAAATTCTCAATTCTGTTTGGAAAAGCTATACATGGGACAGCTTGCAGATAATTTACTTTCAAGTCCACATTTGCTGTCTCCCTCCCAAAACCGCTCGACAAAACAACAAGTCAGTTGCCCTTTGGACATAAGTACCATCTATATACTCCGTCGAATGTCCAATTTCGTAAAATCTGACTCGTAAGTACTCATTCGGACGGAAAAGAGCACCGTCCCCTCCAACTACCTTAGAAGTAAGATTCACGCAGTTGTAGTCGTTGATGATGTCTTGGACACTCTTGGGAACCCCGGTGGGTGCAACGGCAAAATTAACGGCCTTCAGAGCTTCCTCAAAATTTTCTTCGTACTCCTGCACTCCGTCATCGTTCATTTTGATACCTATAAGTACAAAATTATAAAAAACTGCAATGACGAAAAACTCATTTTCGATTGTCAGTGGTTGAAGAGAGAAACACTAAAAACTCCACCTTTTCTAATCAGATCACGAAATTGTTCTTTTTCTTTGTAGTTCTTCGGGAGGCTGCCGTTGTTACTAGATTTCCATTCTTCGAGAGCTTTATAGAGCGGTACAACGTAGGGAACGTGAGCGTGGTCTTTCAAATCCATTTTGGATAAATCGAAAGCGTCAAGATGAGCGACCAACGCGGGAAAAGGCCGGTCCAGCCGCAAATCCGGGTTTTGTGTGTCTGGATGAGTTTCAATGATCGTGTGCTCTCGGATTTGCAGACGAAGTGACCCTATGAGGCCGTACGAGCGGGTAGCGATGAAAGGAATGTCCGCTTCCCACAGTAGTTCGGATAGAGTTATCAACATACTGGAATAATTTATTCAGATGTGAATTCAGTCTGTTTTGTCGCAAAATAAACTTGATATAGTTTACCTATAATTTATATCATACCGTTCCGGCAGAGACGCGGCAACAACTACAGTGAAGTTTTTGAAAAAAGTTGGATTGTTCTGCAAAAGCTGTTCTATTGGCTCGTCCACGAAGTCACCCTTTACTTCAGGATTCAATTCCAATAACAATTGTGTGGCAACCTGAGCTCTCGGTTTACCAACGCTGTCTATGTCTAAGAAGAAACTACCGGGAAAGGAACATCAAGAATACAATGATAAGACAATTCCACGAAAACAATACGTAAAATTACAGCAAAATATGATGCACTTACTTCACGCCGATATCCTCCTCAGTGACTTTCTTCCCATCAACAATCGTAAATCCTCCAATGCCGGGGAGGACTAGGGATTTTAATATTTCGGTCCCCAAACCGGTAGCGTTGATCAAACAGACGTGACAGCCCTCAAGCGCAACTTGCCCATGGTCACCCCACAATCTGATCAATAATCAGGCGACAGTTTTAGAGAATGGATGCGACGCAAGAAATACAGATTGTTTGAGAATTTAATACAAATCGTTACATGCCTTAGCTGTCTGTCGTATTTTTTGGACTTCTCAGACTGCTTCTGGAGACTTTGGCCCGGGAGACGCCATCGAGCAGAAGACACTATTTTGTTCTTTTATCAACGAACCAACAGAGCTTGAACTTATGTGGCTAAAATATTGTTTTTTCACGTCTCTTAAAAGTGAATATTAATTTTAATCATAAATCCAAACGCAGAACGCTCTGCGGCAGTATGAACATGAATATGAATTCGCCGCGTGACGTTAACGTCATCCAAACTATCCAAAGGTTATCATCTATCCTTGTACATACTACGCAATGTTCATCCACTACGTTGACGACACCTTGCGGGAGTCTGAAGAAGCTCACCTTCCCCGCCCAATACCCAGGCTTCCTAGGTGCTTATACTGGTAAACAACATCAGGTCAGAAGCAATGTTATTGGGTCTTTAGCATTCTTCGTGGAAACTAGGAAAAAACAGAAAAATACACGTACCTACACTGGTTTATTCCATATGACACGTAAGAATCGAACACTGTGTCTATACAATTATTGTAATTTCCTAATGTACAAAATTTTTCGTACAAACTCCAAATGATTTTAGTGTATTATGCAGTCTGGGTTATTCATGGCATAATCTAGAAGCCAAATTGGATTAGTAGAACCTAGTGAAAAACTTATCCAGAGAGTCCTTCCAAATTTTGGCCTCTGCCAAGAAGAAACACAATATTCAGATTTAATTGCGCCATGTCGTTTAGATCGGTTTATTACAGAATATGTAAGGTTCGCATTAGGTTCTAAGCAATCGTGTAAGGAAAGAAGTATAAATGCGGAAGCTTTAGGATCATCAGGAATTGAGGGGAGAGAAGAAAAGGGTCTCGATGTATTAAACATTTTAATGTTATGGAGAGGCACATAATTTTTTCATGTATGAAGGTAGGATGGCGAATAAAAATTCACTGTCACTCATAAATTTATTATTTACTTCATTTTTATGAGTTATTATTTTTATTTTTAATTTTGTTATTGTTGTGTGTTCTTTGTATTGTTGCAATAAAATTTGGAGACATTGTGTTCCTTGTGGAGGTGGTGAATGCATACATTGTCTTCTTGCACGGAGCATTAATTTGTGTTATTACTTGACCCCCAAAAAAACTGAGTAGCTTACAGGAAGAGGTGTGGAGTAATAAATGTGAATTAAACTATAACTGTAAGGAGTTCAACTGACTTCGCAGAACAATGCATGAATAGCGATTGGCGAACGGAAACATAACAGGGAGGAAAGTCTTTCCCAGCATAGGCTCACTAAACGGCCGCTAGAGTGCATTCGGAATCCCTCACCCAGAAGGGATTCAGTTTCAGCTAAGGGAAGGAGGTAAAAGACCCTATTCCATAGTCCTATTTGTCGCTGAGGTCTGTTCAACAAATTCTACAAATTTTGTCTACATCGAAATGAAGATTTAAACAATGAAGGAAAAGAAACGTTTTACCTTACCACGCCATGACTAGGGACATAGACAATATTATTGTAATACATCAATTATTTTATAAGAGAGAAAACAAAAATTTAGTGTTATTAATTTTAAAAAACCACATTGTTTTATCTTCTTTTCTCTTACAGAGTAACTCTATGTCATTTTGTTATAAAATTTTTGAAGAGAACGTTATAAGTGTAAATAAAAGGCACAGCGGAAACTCACGACGAATGTGAGATAGAGGGCGAAATTGAAATCAATGTGACAAAAATTCATAATGTCGTACAATTTTTTTTTTTTTTTTTTAAATATGTTTTTTCAAATTTTTTAGAAAGTAGAAACTTTTCTAACGAACTATGCGACAAAGTTCTCACACGAGCTTAAAAACAGATCCTAAGTGGTAACGTTTAACATAACTGTACATCTCCTTATGTGTCGGACTGTTAAATGGGGAAAAATAAGTTCTGGGGATATTTTTCCCGCTTGTGACAAATACAGGAAATTTTTCTTCCAGGGAGATCATTTCGGGATTTTTTTTCTACGAACCGAGAAGAACAATTAATCTGAATCAAACAGCATTAGTTATATTTTGTAGGGAAGTAAGGCAGGCTTCAATTTTGATTCTATCAATACGAAATTTCTTTCAATAATTTCCATTTTTCTTCAAAGAGTTATCATCTTTCTCCTTATCCTTCAAAGAGTCTCAACTCAAGAAATGTAACACATCAGAGTAAACATCGATGTATCGATGTTTTGTGAAACTGAACATCGACACTCCTATTTAACAGCTGCTACATCCCATTTCAATGTTGCTGTTGTGAAAACTTTGACCGTAGTTTTGTTTGTTTCCGTTTTCATTGGTTTTAAATGAGTGAAATGAGTCAAGTGTGTTGAGAAAAAGGCGTTTATACTGCGCAATTCGCATCTAGGTAAGTCGTTAGCATTTTCCCTAGAGTTAACTCCAAATTAAAGTTTGAGTCGAAGTAGAATGGCCCTCTCTTCTGGGGTATCTCCACATCAACTGCCTTCGGAAGTATGACTCATACATGATTTGAGCTCTACGTTATTTAATTCTAAGGGTGCTACGCCTTTAAAAAAAAAATGATCAAGGCAGCTTCGACGAAGGTAGAAGGTGACAAATATGTGTATTTCTACGAATAATTCTGAAAGTTAGCAACATTCAAGTTGCCTAGTCCCTCAGAAGGCCAATTTGACATTGTTGAAGTATCTCTGTGTTCCTACTTTCGACCTATGGTCCATGGAATGTGACCTCTCTTGGTTAATGGGTAAGTCTTAGGTACTTAATGCTATTTACTGAAGTCAGTGGACTTGTTTCAGGTTGACATCTACATGCCATTGAACTAATATATCGGCTAGAAGAAGAAAATGTTGACACCTCTCGATCAGCTCATCAGAGCTTCTGTAAGTCCTGTTTTTTAAAGTTTATGTATCTGTATCCTGCCGGCCTAAGACCTATTAGTGCCCATATAGTCGAACAATTTTGATGAAACTTGTTAAGACTGCTCTTATTCGGTAACAATCGAATGATAGAACAGGCCAAAGGAATACGCCAGAAGTATGAATTGTGTGTGCGTCAATAGTCCATCCGTTTCTCACATTATGTTACAATAGTACTGAGCGACCGAATTATGGAAACTAGCAGCATCCACAGCATGGCGGGGGTCGTTAGTAACTCATAAGAACCGAAAGTAAACACAATACTTCCTTTACATACATAGCAACTGTGATAGCTAGCCCCCTGGGCATTAATGGGTGAAAATCAAGTACCAGAAGTATAGGGGTAGTCTCTGCATGAGTATAAATCAATCTCTAGAGAAGGATTAGCTTTTTTGAAAGCTTTTATTGAAATAAACACACGTACAACAATGTGATACAAAGAGAACTGACCGAGACGGGAGTCTGCTGGCCTAAGCAGGTATTCCCTTCGGTTGGCTATTAAAGTTTACATAATTCGTCCCCCTACTGAGAAGGAATGTCGAAGTTAATTTTCGAGTATGAAGCAAAGCGGACAAAACTAGTTATATTGGCAATCAAGTAATATTCCATAAAAATGATATAATAATTATCAATCATCGAACGGTACTGATTTAAGCAGCGTTATCGGATGGGAGCAATGACGTCGGTATTATATTACCGTGTATTTCGGCATAATGACAGTTTTTCCATAGTGAAAATCCACTATTATATTACGTGATTTTACTATATTTTTTAGTACGCGAATCCAGACGCAACTAAAAGGGATTACACGAAAGCGATAGAACAGTACAAAAATCTTGTCCCGACTTTCGGACGCTTTGGTAAGTTCAAACCTAGTTTTTCTCTTTCTGGAAAATAAGCAGCCGTAGGTAATTACAGTCAACTTAATTTCTTCTCTACAGTTTTCAATGATGGACGTTTCAAGGATTTGCTTAAATTAGAAGGCACAATACCGATCAACTATAAAGGTGAGTCCAGATCTTACTAGATTTTCTTACATGACCCTGAAATGTTGTCAAAATCACAATCTTCTCACTATTTGTTAATGACCCCAGGTGCCTCGTATAATATTCCCGTATGGGTATGGATAATGGACACACACCCTAACACGCCCCCGATGTGCTTCGTGAAGCCAACTCCCGACATGCAGATCAAGGTTTCTATGTATGTGGATCACACTGGGAAAGTCTATTTGCCATATCTTCACAATTGGAGCCCGGTATGTGGTATTGCTGAAATGCATGGTGCTTATGAGAGCCGTTGGCATTCGTTTTTTGAAAATAAATGTTTACGCTGCAGGCGGGGTCGGACATCCTCAGTCTCATCCAGGTTATGGTTTGTGCTTTTGGCGAATGTCCTCCAGTATTCGCTAAACGAAGATCAGAAGGAAGTTATCCAACTCCTTATCCTGTACAAATGCCTTGTAAGTACCCTCAATCATGTCGAAATCCTAGTTCTACCGGAAATCCAAGAATTCATTCAAGTCTTTTTGAACCTACAGCCTACATGCCGATGCCCGGTGCGAGCAGTGTTGCACCCTACCCAACAATGCCACCTTCAATGGGACAAGTGAATACAGTGACGCCATATCCCACTCCACCATATCCCATTGCAGGAGCAGCCAGCGGCGTAACATATCCGCCATACCCAGCAGCGCAGCCAACTCCTGCAACAGTAAGTGACATGACATCAGGTTTTAAATTTATGGGGTTATTATCGTTTGGTTTATTAGGAGTGAAAGGGTCTACTTTACCTGACATGGCGAGCGCTTTTGAAGTGAATTCGTCATTGTCAAGCCAACTGATATGTTGGCTTCCTGCAATACGTTGTCATCAGGTTTTTTCGCTGGTAATATTGAAAACTCATCAAATTCTCGCATTCATTTCCAAATGATTCAGCGTCCAAAAGTTATTGGAGACCTCACGCGCCTAGGCCCCCCAAAATCTCGAAAATCGAATTTCAAAGTAGGTAGATGGGTACCCATTTTGCCCCTTACCCACCTCCTCCGTAGGGCACCAATTAGTCTGTGACCCATCTCAAAGGATTCAGCGTCCAATATTTGGTGGGAAATGATCCACAACACATTTTCACCTATCCCTCCTCAAATTTAGGTCAATCAGGTCGACCTTAAGAAATATAGGTTTTGTATTAAATTTCATTTTGAATCAAAGTTTGAACTCATGTTTGGTTTTAAATATGCTCAAATTCTACAAATGTCGAAGGAGTGACTAAAAATTAAGCTTTTGTTGAGTTTTCGCTGGCATTTCCGATTCAAGTTACTTTGGTGGTGCCTACAAGAATTATTCGAATCTGTTGAGCTGTTTGCCAGTCCATATGTTATGAGTAACTGACGAACAGACAGAAACCTCTTCTTATAGTAACGATTAGTTCAGCCTTTTGAAATGACGGTAAAATGAGGGTAACTTTGAGCCTTCAGTTTCATCAGTCTAGTATGTTGATCTTTAGAAATACCGGTCGCCACATAGTAAGCACCCTTGCGACTATTTTTACTTTACGAACGTTCTGAAAAATCCATCAACACATTTCCAACGACCCGGATCTTTTCTTAATCCAGTTTTTCATTTTATTGCAGCAATCAGGCAACTCGGGGACCATCACGGAAGAGCATATCAAAGCCTCCTTGTTATCCGCAGTTCAAGACAAGTTAAAATTGAAATTGAATGAGGAATACGCCCAATGCAAAGCTGAGTATGACATCTTGAAGCAAACCAGCGATGAACTGAATAACGGAAAAGCTAAGATCACCGACCTTATCGACAAGCTAAATAGGGACAAGGTTTGTACCTGAGTCATCTCACTGATTGGACTGTATAGGTTCTTTTCACATTTTCAAGATGGCTTATGGAGGCAGGTTGAACTAGTGAGTTTGTTGCCGACCTTCTCGATTAACCAACAACAGTCAAGTACTTATCACACCTCTTCTCTGAACCCCTGGCTGGCTGATGATGGCTAACCAGAACAACCCTAATATCAACCTAGTTGAAAAAAAGGGGAAAACCTCGATATTTACTAAGGCATTTTAAGGTTACCTATATCGTTTTTTTTTTTTTTTTCGTGTTAGGTTGATCTCGATCGTAACATAGCGATATTGAATGACCGAGAAGCCGAACTCCAAAAAGCGATCACGGAATTGGAAGAAGAGGGGGACATCGACGTCGACGAAGCTGTAACGACCACGACACCCCTGTACAAACAGTGAGTCATTCATTCGCCAATTATTCCACCATTTTCGCGACCATGGACATCTTCTAACACTGGCGCAATTTTCAGAATCCTCAACGCCTACGCAGAGGAAGCAGCCACTGAAGACACCATCTACTACATAGGAGAGGGCCTTCGCAAAGGCGTCATCGATCTCGACGTGTTTCTCAAACAAGTTCGATCTCTCTCCCGCAAACAATTTATGTTACGGGCTCTGATGCAGAAATGCCGGCAAAAAGCCGGATTGGCCGGATAATTTTGTTCAGTCAACCTTTTACCAATTATCACGATAAAATTTTGTTTTTTTATTTCACTTATTAGCGGATAATATCGTCCAATGATTATTAATGTTGCTTTACGATTACCCATACCTAGTATAATATATTTTATGAATATTCTTGTTTGATGAGGTATAACACTTTGTGACAGTGTCAAGTTTTTCAGAAAACTATTTATGTTACTCACCCGCTGCCAGAGTTGTTCCACTTCAGAAAGAGCCGTATTTAAGTTAAGTAAGTTGCAAGAGAAATACCACCTTGAATGATATACCGTGATATTAGACGAGTAGACCCATCAACATGCTTTGGGACTGATTCCGCGCGATCAAAGGATCGCTAGTGATTTTTTGCAATGATTGAACTTGTCACGCTGCTGTTAGATTAGCAATAAACGAATTAATTGTGTTATATTTTTAACTAACCAAAACCGGTGTTTTATAGTGGGGGAACTCTTATTATTTGCGAGTACTTTCCACAAAAAAAAAAGGTATTTTAGAGTTCTAAAAGGTCGATTTTGGTTTTGCCAACGCAATAGTGAGCGTACGGAATCGCAGCACTGGGTCCCCCTATTGAATCAGGTGCGTTCGAGGTTGATAAACCGCGATTGATCCACTCGACATGGATGAGAGGGTAGATTAATAAAATAAGCTCAAGTACTGTTGACTAACTTACAAAAAAACAAATTTTTATTGACTTAAACCGAAGGCAGTAATTACAAAGTTGTACGATACTGTACAATGGAATGGAGTGAATTCATACGTAAATGCCAACCCACAGTAGCAAGAACAGGATTCCAAACCCTGAGAAAATCGAAGCGACGAGAGCGACCAAGAGTTCTTTGAAAATGTCTCTGGTGAATTTAGTGGAGGTGACTTCGTAGACGAAGAACCAAGCTGTGAAGAAGACTCCGATTCCGAGGAGAATCAGAGTCAAATGTGGAAACACGGCAGGGTTGATAGGAGAGACGTATCTCTGCATGGATTCGATGGCCTGTGGAGGATAAGAAGCAGACTTGAATGAATTTGGCATTATCTGAACAATTGAGGATATTTCATCATTCGTGCATAACAATCGAAGGAACTGATATGAGCTGCTGTCTAACGAAGTCAGGATTAGTTATTAATGGATGATTCTGAATTGCATGAGCAAAGGTCAGTGTCCCACTGATTCCACCATAGTATCTAGCACAGCTCTCAACTCCTTTTCTACCTTCTCAAGTGCTAATCCATGGGAAACTAACTTTTATGCCAACTCGGTCAAAACAATGGTAAACTAGAAACTTGTTACTAAAAATCAAGACAGTGCAGTCCTACATTTGAGTCCAAGATCTCAGATATGAGCCGCTGCGATTAAGCACTATAAACATGTAAAATAAATGTAACTGTAATCTGAAGATGATTTCTGGAGAAGCTCGGCTCTACATCGAGTAGGTTTACCAAACACATTTGACATAAGGAAACGTTCTGAGGTATAATATGTTATATTTATGACTACAGGTACATATGCTATAGAGCAATCGCTCAGAATTAAGCAGGGTAGACCCTTGACAGTTAGCTCAATTGGATGGTACGTGGACTCGTTTCTACTTGTTTCGTCTTCGGAAAATTCTGTGAATTCATTATTTTTAATCAACTATGTATTAATCTCGAAGACCAGCGCTTACCATTGATCTGGACATGGTGAGCGGAACCTCTTCCTCAGACAAAAATCGTTCAGAACCCGATAAACGGAATTGCTTGACTTGAACAAGAATTATATAGAAAACAGTGACTCCGAAATCTGAGATGAACCGAAGCAGAAACTCGTTCACAAAACGAAAAACAATCAGATTATCGGATATCAAATTGGACACGTAAACGTAAGCGCCGGATGCCGAAGTTTGCATCAATCTCTTCTTCTTCGTCTTCTTCCATGGACGTTTTCTCCCATGGTCTTCTTCTTTAATTTTATCAAAACACATATCATTCTTTATCGAAGCGTTACGGGATTTCCAGAGCGCTCTACGAAAATGATCTGGGTGATACTTTGTGATTCGCTGTCGTGAATTTCGTTAAGGCCATGCCGTCCTTTTATCTTTCAGTTCAGTAACTCATGAAGGTAGACAGTTGAAATTTGCTGAATGTACTCTACATATTTACCGAATTTTCCGTCTAACATGATACAGGATTGTCATGATCCTACCAAAAAAACCGTTCCTACAAAAAATTACTCAATCGAAGTGAAACCTTTTTAGAAAAATAAAATAAATAATGATACGTAATAAATTGATTATTCGTGTAAGTAAAGATTTTCGCCGTTCTTTGTTGTTTACCTAATGAGGCACCCATTAGACTGGATTTATTTAGCAGGAAAGGAAATTAAAAATGATAAAGAAAAGGGTATTGTATTAATCATGCCAACGTGAAGGATACTGCAGGAGAAAAGAAAATCACGCGTTCAATTAGAGTGCAAATCAACTTCTTGGAGAAACCAATAGAGCGCTCTGCATGTCCCTCCACACCTCGGCAATGAGAGGCTTATAGTTGCACATTCTCGAAATCGACACTGATTAGTGATTACCAGTGAACGAATGAACTACAGAAACAACCATTTCTGTTTTGGTCGCTGTTTCATGCGCAATTCTTTGTTTGAATAGTGTTTTGCCTTTCTCCTTTCATCAATAGTGCCTCAGCAGCAGCACAGATATCAGGAAGTTATCTCTTCAGCTGACCGACTTGAATTGGTAAATGGTATTCTAGAGATTCTGTCTTTCCTTTGATGACGATCATGGATGAAAAGGTTGGCGCCCTAGAAGATGAAGCATTAAAGAGGAAGGAGCGTTTGAAGGTAATTTGGTGCAAACTCGGAGCTCATTTGAGTTAATATTCTCTAGTAGAAATGGTCCGGTTCCGTCAGAAGGACAGGTGTGTCGATGCACTTTTTTGGGGGAGATCTGAGATGGTCCTATATTTATTAACATAGCTCTCTCATATGAAGTAGATCTACGCTTGATCAAACGATTCACCTGTTATGGAAGTTGAATCTCTTTGTATTTTTGCAGGCGTTGCGGAAAAAACACGATGAAGGCGGTACTTCAGAGCGTAAACATGAATCAAACGGGAAGATCCCTAAACCACTTTTTCGTAGTTACAAACCAGCGGACGAGTCGTTGCAAGAGACTGTCATGGAACCTGCAAAACCTGGGGACGTCGAGTCGGAAATTCAAGAACAGTTAGCGGCGGCGCAAACTCGAGTCGTCATCGAGGAATTGGACATCACCACCCTCGCTCCCAGGAAACCTGATTGGGATTTAAAACGAGACATCGCGAAGAAGCTGGAGAGGTTAGAAAAACGAACTCAGAAAGCGATCGCGGAATTGATTCGTGATCGTTTGAAGAACGGACAGACTGATCTGGTAACTCAAGTGACCATCGGTGCTCAAAGCCAGCATTACGATGACGACAATGACTAAGAGTTCTGTTTGCGAGATTTTTTCTATTGTAACTTTATTATATACGTTTCGTGTACCTTTTTTTTCAAATATAACGGCCGGTTAAATGACTCAGAACGATTTTATTTGAGAATTTGAAGAAAATAGTTTTTGGCATCAGTCAACTCTGGAACCATTAGACATTTTGTCCGAATCAGGTTCTGTTCATAAATATGACGAACTAATGTGCGACATTGTATAATCAACATGCTTACACCCGCCAATTTCATTTTTTCCCTCAAATGATTCACATGCTTTCACTGCCTGAACGCCTAAGGTTCGATATAGGTGGTGTTGCTGATTCCGAGGATCCTTCCTCCTCGGTAAAGGCTCTCCTTATCTAGAAGAAAAGCGTTGGGATAACCCGCTTTCATCATACTACTTGATTATTGGGTTTCACAGGCTCACTGATCGAGCATGAATTCATTGCGTTGTGGAGTTGTTGGATTACCCATTCAGTTGTTTCAAATTATCATAGGAAGGGTATTTTTTTCTCATCAAGTTGGAGGCGACAGTATTGCATTACGTCCCATTATTTTGGTATTTTTGCTTCTTTCGTCGTGTCACGATCCAGAAGACTAGGGCATTATTAGCATCACGACTGGTACATGGTTGTTTCTGACTTCATCCAGTATAAAAGCCAACTCGACTAGTTGAAGATGAAGTTTCATCCATCAGCAACTCCATAAACCTTCACGTAGTACTTTATTCTGAGGAGAGGACATACTAATGCAAACCTCCGAATTCTTTCAGACAGCCAGGCGTCGATTAAAGCACTCACAGCACCCAACATCTCATCTATCTTACTCTGTGCTCTAGCACAAAACAGTGTCCCTTGAGTGGGTAGCGGGGCACAAGGGAATTGAGGGCAACGAAAAAGCCAATGAGCTGGCCAGGAGGAGCTCCAAAACACCCTCTGTGGGCCCAGAGCTGGCTGTAGGTGTGGCCAAAAGCTCCTTCAGAGCTGCCATCAAGGAGTGGACGTACAAGAAACACACCGACAGATGGCGGAATATTGAGGGACATGTCTACAGTAAGCGTATGGTGGCAAAACCCCATCCATCACTCACCAAGGACCTACTCAGATTTGAACGCGGAGACCTAATAGCGATAGTTGGCCTACTAACCGGCTTCGCTCCTCTGTTGGTTGGTTATTCCTTGAATAATCAACCTATGTTTTCATGCAAAAGGTCAACCTCTCCGATTCGGCTCAAAATTTTTTTCTGGACGTTTCATGGTGTCTAGATCAAAAAAGGTCAATGTCCGTCCGCCGTCCATTGTCCGCGCCGTTTTCGGTAGTAGAAAATTTTCTAAACATCTGAAATTTGGGTCAGGGGTCTGTTCCCGGCCTAGAATGGTCCTCGAAACTATTCAGCCCGATCGGATCAAATTTGGGCGGGTAGGGGTCAAAATGTGTTTTTTGAAAAATGGATTTTTCGAGATTTTGGCCAATTTAGGCGAAGGGTATCATTTTCCACTAAATTTTGGACGTTTAATCCAATGAAATTGGTCCCAGAACGATTGGCACCCACTGGAAGAAGTTATTGGTCAATTTTTTGTTCAATTTACGGGTAAAAAAAACTAAATCAGAAAACAAAAATATTCGCTCCCACCTGGGCTCGAACCAACAACCTTTCGATTGCTGCCGAAGCGCTCTAGTCCACTTGCATCCACGGTTTAATCTAGGCTAGAATGAATGGTGTGTGGGATATCATTTTACACTAAATTTTGGAACCCTGAATCGATTGGAATGGGTCCGGGACCCACCACATCCACTGTTTCCCCCGTTCGAGGAATAACCAACCCGTGTGTAATAATTTGCAGGGTTTCATCTGAACCGCATAGGGGTAACACAACCAACAACTCTATGCAGATTCTGTGAGGAAGCAGACGAAACTGCAACTCACATAATCTTTGAGTGCCCATCCCGCAGATACACCCTCTTTGGGACACAAACCCCAATGAGAACCGTACCCTGCAATGAGTTTGTCCACAACCCTCATCAGGGGACGGGCTGTTTGTAGGACCAAAAGAATGGGACACCCAAGAGCACAAGCCACCAGGCTTCCGCGCTTGGGGCCCCCCATGGAATAAACACTTTTTTTCTCCCATGGGCCCCCATAACCCCTACTCTAGGTGTCATTACCATCTACCATCTACTTTATTCTGTTAGTGGGTACGTTGCTAATCTGTGATATATTTTTAAACTATTGTCTCACCACTTGGAGTTGGAAGTTTTTCCAATAAAAAGAAAAAGAATTGTTAAAATAATGTAGTATACAACCCTCAACATGCATGCTGCTTCCGAGCGTGGGTAAACTAGAGCTAGTTCCATGTAGAACGCGGAAAACCGGCTCTAAGGGCACGAGTAGGATACTGCAGGTAAATGTTTTCACGTGTGGATGAAATCCGTCAAATATTCCACATGGAAAGTAGAAAATGAAACGAGCCAGCATGGGTAAAGAGCCACAAGAAAGCAGCTTAAGTAAAACGTTGTGTCCAGCATAGAATAGAGACATTTAAAAACATGAATCATGCACGAAGAAGAGATTCTCTGGCCGGCCAATGCCAACGCGATCGTGAGTATGACAAATTTTAATAAATTTCAACAATTTACAATGTAAACGCAATTTCTTGTTGTTTTTATAGATAAAATGTTTATTGTGCATGGAATTTGTTTGTTCAGTTTCACTGGCTCAGTTTTTCTGTGGAGCTTTCCTGTATGAGTAGATGAAAACAGTGTGGCAGATTCCTCCTCCTTCTCCGATTCCGATCATTTACCATTCTTTGCAATTAGTAGTACGGTCCTATTTGGTGATACCCATTAGTGGTGAATAATAAATTCCTGTCGCGTTCCATAGTTATGTCCTGTGATATTGTGTGTATTATGATTTGGACGATATTTCATCGTGATGTTGACTGCTGGGGCCTACGCGATATAGTTTTACCGCACTGACGAGATAATTTACTATCAGCAAAGGTTGGTTCAATCCTCAATTAGGTCTTGTTCGTCCGCATCTTCTGTCATTCCCCATTTCATGTTACTTTTTTTAATATTATAAATGTGTAGTTTTATTTCCAAAGCGATATCCAACCTTGACGTAGCATAATATTGACTCAGGCGCCGAAGGGATGTGGCTTTCTTGAAATCCACCACCCAAAGAGCTCGTCGGTGGGAACTCGTAGGTGGTTGATTGTTCCGATTACTTAACTTCGTGCATAATCATTCTTTCCAAAAAGGCCCCTGGAAACATTTTCGTTTCGTTGCTTTGCAGAAGTTTGTCATTTATTAAAACAACAAGTACTGCTCTGTAAGTGACTCGATCACTGTGTCAACATTTGATACTAACTTATTTGGTTTCTTCGAACATATTCTTCTGAAAGTAGTCTGCCTATATCTAGCCTTTATCGATGCACTCCTCTTTCTTCTCGTGAACTGTATCTGCCCAATACTACCCCTCGTATATTCCGGTATCGAATTCCGTATCAACCCAGACTTGCTCCACTTTCAGCCGACGTGTTACTTTCGTTTTTCAAATCCATCTATTTCTCAATTAACTTTCTAATTGTTTTGCTTCCAGTCGCATTAGCATGGCGTGATGAATGAAGAAGATTTGGTGCAGCGGGCTGCTGAAGAGCGTGCAGCAATTGTTGCGAAATATCAACATGGACGGCAAGAAGGAGCTGATATTTTGGACTGGGAGGAAGCCAAGTTCGACATATATCAAGTCCTCGACCGTTACGGTTTTATAAGGTAAGCTCTATAATAAATACCTGGTTGACCTCCCTGTATACTATTTGCTGTGCTACAAGTGGTACCTCTCAGCAATGATGATTCACACAAGGTAGGTAGGTAGGTGCCTTCTAAACGGATGCGCGGCTCTTGGGTTGAGTCATTTGTTAGCGTCAACGTGTTTTCCGGTTGTTTCTTAAGTATTTAATCGATAACGACTTATTTTGAGCGTATTATTTTCTCTTTTGAGAAAAATTTGCCCAAGCTGAGTGCGCGTCGGTTGAATTGTTGGCATAGTTCAACAGTCTGCGCGAATTTTTAACATTTATCGGATAATATGCCGCGAGTACTCATCTCAAAAGCAAACGAGAGCTTATCGTAAGCAGATGTTGGGTGAGGGCGAATTTTACTAAAAACCATCCTAGCTTTATTTGAATACGTATAATGTGATGAATATTATATTTAAATAAAACTAGGATTTGGGTACGAATTGAAGAATCTTTTCTTTGGGCTTGTTGTAATCGTGTTGATAAATCCATTGTTAGTTTGAAAAGTAACTGTATTATGTCCTAAAACGACGTCAGAAATTAGAAATGAGGTTTAATCAAACAGCTTAATTCAGGGAAGTAATTGAGTACTTACCTCAATCTATAGTATTTAATTTCCTATGGGGTTTTAGTACTATCAGTCAAGGAATAATTTTCATATTTAAAAAAAAATTGTTGTTTTTGAATACATTTTTTGAAGTTTTTGGTACCTGCCTTCATTTGGTTTATTATTCCTAGAAAAATCACCTTTTTTTTTGTAGAACTAAGAGTATTTTTATCATATGTAAAAGCATATCTTTTAGTAATCACTTATCTTTTGGTCAGGTTGGTAAATTGTTCCTGCTGTTTGTGATTCAATTACTGATCTTAATGAACCCAGATGCGGGTTGTAAACGGTGACGGAACCTGGGCATGGTGATTAACAAAAAGTTGACCTCATTTCCATGCACCTCACTTCATTCGCACTAGAGTGCTGATTTGAACCATGAATTATGTTCCCATTGATTACAATTTCGATCATCGTTCACTCATCTTGTTTTTGGGTCTTCAGTTCTTCTTTAGTCTTACGATTATGTAAATCACGTCACTTTTGTTGTCTCATCATGTTATTTCATCCCTTTTTTGTTTTTGTTACCACGTCATCCACCTTCATTAACACACTCCCTGTCGCTCGAACTTCAGCGACAAAAATAAACATTCCAGTGATGACGGGATCCCGCAACCTCCTCTTCGCGAAGTGGAGGTGGAAAAGGAAAGGGAGAAAAAATGGGTCAAAATGTTGACCCAATGGGACCGCGTGCCGCCAGAGAAACTTCGTCGGAGAATATTCAAAGGAATTCCCAACAGCGTGCGAGGGACGGCATGGAAGCGGATGCTCGAGCTGGACAAGGTTCAGAAAAAAAATCTAGGCAAATACCAGGTCAGTTGTCAATTCAAATTATTTGAAAATACAAATTTTTCATAGAAAACGATGGAAAAATCTTCCCTCATTTCCTTCAATATTAATTTTTTTGATTAAAAAATTCCATTAATCTATTTTTTAAGGAATTGTTTACCCCGAATTGTCACGTAGGTACTGAAAAACATCTAAATTACTGTCCGTAGCGGTTCATACTTTTTTAAAAATCTTTTTATACTTTCTTGTGCTTATCAATTTGAAAAACTAATTGCCCTTTCCTATGTATAATTTTCTCTGTCTGATTCACGATGAGGAATAACAGGACGGACACAGATACTCATGAAAATCTCGCCTTAATACCAGAAAAATAACCATTTTGTCTCCCTCTTTTGCAGGAAATGCGAGCTTTAGCTTGGAAATGGTCCACCGAAATACGACAAATCGATCTGGACGTCAACCGAACTTTTAGAAACCATATCATGTTTCGCGACCGCTACAATGCTAAACAACAAGAGCTATTCAACATCCTCGGTGCTTACAGTATGTACAACGCTGAAATCGGTTATTGTCAAGGGATGTCGCAAATCGCCGCGCTCCTTTTGATGTACTTGGACGAAGAAGATGCCTTTTGGGCTTTGTCAATATTGGTTTCCGACAAGATGTATAACATGCATGGTGAGCGAGGACTATTTTCAACTTGGTATTACCCGTAAATTCCACGTTTTCAATCAAAGTTGCTCTCTCAACCCTTGTGATTTCTTTTTTGCAGGTTTCTTCATCCCCGGCTTCCCTAAGCTACTTCGATACCAAGAGCATCACGATAAAATCATGATGAAATTCTTGCCAAAATTAAAAAAACACTTGGATAGAAATGGAGTAGACACGGGCATCTACACACTCAAGTGGTTTTTCCAATGTTTTCTCGATCGGGTTAGAACTTTCTCGTATTTTTTGTTCGTTGTTTCATTGACTGAAGGATGTTATGACTTCACACATTTTTCATACAATTGGTTGTTGGTATTCTGGTAATAACATCTAACATCGCTTAAAGTGTTGCCACTTCAAAGCTGTTCAGCCCAATTCACAATCGTGGACATTTTCATATGAACTATATTTATCAATTCGATAATTATCAATCAAATCGCCCAAAACACCCAAAAATCTTCTAAAAACGTATTGAAACCTTTACATCTGAGATTTTAAATCCAATTAGTTCCTTTTTACAAACATGAAATTGTAAGATTGGTCAACAACTTTGAGACGGACGATACAACTTTTTCGTTGGAGTAACTGAATTACATGCTGCGCCACTCTTGTCGCCTTATAGCTACAGTATTTTCTTCCAATTTACTCTTTTTTTTTAGAATAAGAATTTTGGAATTCAATTTTATTGAAATTGTGCGTCTAAATCTCAACTAATTGACCAATTTTTCGTGTTGTTTCAGATACCATTTAGATTAACACTGCGAGTGTGGGATGTCTATTTGTACATAGGTGAAAGAATACTGACGGCAATGGCCTACAATTTATTGAAAATACACAAGAGAAGATTAATCAGCTTAGGAATGGACGATATTTTGCAGTTTCTCCAGGTAAGCTGCCATGTCGGTATTTATAGAAACCGGCTTAGCAGAGAGAATTTCGTGTAGTATATTATTCCCTGTTTTATTTCCGTCAGGTTCACCTGGAAAGGAAATTCGAAGTTGACGACGACGTTGCCATGGACAGCTTGAAGCATTGCCTTGACGAGTTGAGAAAAAGCAAACTCGACTACGCTGGGCCTCCGCCGCAACCAGAACTTCCCAAGCGTCCTTTTGGGAGTTTCGTCGAACCTCCTTTCGAACAAAAGGTACGATTTTACTTGTCTATGTGCCTTGAAGAATATTCTACGTCCTATGGAGAGACATTCAAGTTCACCCTTCAAGCTCTAGAAGCCTTTTAGTTCCTATTCGTTGAAAGCCAATCGATTGGCGATACTTGACGTTTTCCTGTGAGCGCTTGCGTTATCATAGAAATGTCCGACGTACAGCGGAATATTCATTTTTCAAGGTGCCAGCGCTGCCCTCACTCCCTTCAAGACATAGTTTGAAGGGTCTCTCGTCCGCCAAGAGGCACCTTCCTGAACCTAAACCCGTGATTGTTATCAGCGACCCGGTACTGACTTTTTCAACTTTATCATTGTGTGAAGATACAAATAACAAATAGTTCCTAACCCTAGAATCTTTCATAGTGGATGTAGTGTTTGCGTTGTCTCTAATCAACATCGCTAGTTTGTAAAATCACTCATCCCCATCACGAGATAACGAGTACCTTTTATGTTTAGCGCTGCTGTGTAATTTATTCGTCGCTGTTGCATCGCCAACTTACCCGCCCAGTAGCACGAGCATATTGGGGAAATATTTAGACCATCCCGCTGTAAATATTGTTCAATAACGATCGGTTCAGACGCCCATGAGTCAGATAGCTTCATCACTAATAGTATTAAAGTGGAAAACGCAAGCATGCGTGAGGTGTGCCTGTGAATTCTAACCAGTGTTTATGCTTAAGGAAAACTGGAGGCCGATACGAGGAGCACACGTTTTGTTCTGATTTTGTATGTTTCCTTAACTTTTCGAAACCTCTTTGCTGATTTGTTGTTTAGTTAGCCCGGTCAGATTTCACTATTTCTCAGTTTAGCATCACCAATAACAGGAAAAAAGCCCTTGCAGAGGGCAAAAAGGCACAGGTACATAATCCCATCCCATAAGTTCAATGGTTGATGCAAAGTCCCCTCCGAAAATTGAAGGGATCCTTACTTTCCCTGTCTGTTGGTGGAATATTAATCTTGCACAATGTTGACAGAACAGCTGATCAAACTCTTTTTATGAGTGGCATCTTAATCTCATTCTACCAGTAGGACGTTGTCAGATTCTCTCCTGTACAGGTTATGTAGACAACAGGCAGGAAAGACGAACCAGGCGCGTAGCTGCCACATAGGTAGCTGCTACTGGTCTAGCGTTTAGGGTAGTTCCTCATTCAAAATTAAAAATCAACTGATTCCCTCTTGAGGGAAAAATCGTTATGTATTGCATATTGCTCACACGACACACAACACAATGCTCGCTTTCTGTGGAGGGATTGGTTTTCGTTGTGCTGCGACTTATTATAGCGATAACGCTAGAAATTAACTATCTACTCATTCCTTCATTCATCACTGTGCAGGCTGTGAGAAATCGAGACAAGAAGAAAACGGCAAGAATGCCATCGTCAATACGCGTTTAACCCGATGGAAGCTAGAAATTTAGCACGAAACCTCGTTCGCTGTGGCTTCTCAATTGATTATTGAATACGTCATTCCGAATGAAGAGTCGTTTTTTAATGTAAATAACCTCGAAGTACTGCGATATAAAAAGAACTAATCGAAAGAAAATCCTTTCTATTAATTTTATTTATGAACGTAGGGCCGCGTTATCGGGTGTTCGCCCTAAATCATTGATTCTGTTTAACGAAGTCTACTACACTTCTCTAATGAGTTCAGTTGGAGTAAACTGCATGCGGTTACCTCTATACCCAGGAGGCGTCTCAATCACTTCACACTCCGAAATCACACAGAAAACGGTACCCTGCTTGCCTCAGTCCCTAATTTCTTCCCTAAGTCCGCGTTTAACATGCCTCTCTTGGACTATAGTCGACGTGCAATATTTGGGCTCCCTCTTGAATTATAATTAGAGCAATAATTATCTTTGTTCCTGGGTGACTGACATTTCAAATTTTGGATTTGGAGGCTCACTATGTCATGAAATGAATTAAAGACGCTAATGATTTTCGGGGCAAATATTTCTCGCAGGAGTTCCCTTCCAGAAATGAGCGTTTCAGCTTATGTACCTAGTCTTGCAAGATGGAAAGGATTAATTTATTTTTTCAAGTTCATACTAAAATTATGAAAAATTGCAGAAATTGTAATTGGACATAGAAATTGTAAATTGAATAAATTAAAACTCATATCTTTCTTTAAAAAAAAAACGAATAAAATAAATAAAGAACGGCATTTATAGTGTGTATTTAGCAGCTGGGAAGTTGAACCATCATAGTCCATGACCCAATTTGAGCAGTTAGTGGTTCTGATGGTTCCGACTCCGTCTGATAGGACACATCTGGCACTAACGGTGACGAACGATGTTCTCAATTTGATTTGGAATGTTCTCAATTTGATTTGGAAAATTCTCAATCTGACCTGGAAAACTTATACATATAAAAACGCTGCAAATTCTTTCACACGGGTTGGACCAGGCGCATGGAGATTCATTTCTTCAACATGGGAAAATGGGAATAGAGTGGGTGTGGTGGGTCCTGGACCCATTCCAATCTATTCGGGTCCAAAATTTAGTGGAAAATGATACCCCACACGCCTAGGTACCAGAAATCTCGAAACACACATTCGAAATGGTTAGATATGTACCCATCTTGACCCATGACCTCATCCAGAGGGCACCGATCGTTCTGGAACCCATTTCATTGGATTCAGCGTCCAAAATTTAGTGGAAAATGATATCCCACACGCGATTGATTGCCAAAAATTTCGAAAATCCATTTTTCAAAAAACATTTCCTTGATTCAGAGAAGTTTGAGGTTAAAGGCTAGATAGAGTCCGAAAAGTTTGAGTGACGTCACATCTGTTGCCATTTTGGGGAATCTGTTGAATCTGTAGGAAGCTATTTTGCAGGAGATGTTGAATAACGTCCTTAAGACTCGCATATGAGAAAAATCTCTTTTATTGTAATCAGGAAGAGGATTAAATTCAGGAACTAGTATAAATTAGGTGCCAATTAGGATAGAAAGCACCATGTATATTCCTGTAAGCTGACCAAAAAATAAGGTTACTACAGATAACAGATTCGCGAGTTTTGGTTGGTATTCATAATCTTCGCTAGGCAGCGCTGAGAAGCATCACAGTCCTCAGGGGGTAAGTCCTCAATAAGGTTGACCAGTCTTAGTGGTTTCAGAACTGGCTGAACACTTGATATAGGTGGAAGGATTTTGGTTTCTGAAGGATACAACACAATCCCTCACAATTTTTGAAAGTTCGTCAAAACTGGTTTCTAACCTATACGATGTACTTTTAGAGGGGATACCACTGGAATGAGCCTGGAAATCTGCGACTCATCTCATTTCTGTGCAGATGTTTGTGTGTACAGATGACCCAGGTCTTCATCATTTTGACTGACGATCACTTTGCAGGTGGGAATGCGAAGCATGGAGTTTAGCTCAGCGGAAAAAGCCACTCGGGAAAGTGTCGTCACTAGGCGGGACACCGCCGTAGCGGCCGCAATGGCCTCTGATTCGCCAACAGAAGAAGACGAAGAACATTCGTTGGCTCCGAATGGACACGCTCACTTGCACGACGACTCGATGGCCCTTCCCGGTAAGTCCGTGATAACCACCAGGCTGTAGTCTACCAAAGTCCTACCGATTTGTATATAGCGATCTCGTCTTCATTGGTTCCTTTGAAATCACCTTTTCTCAACTCAAAACGGTCTACCAATTGTGTTTTTGGAGGAAGAACCTGAACTTGAAGAAACATTTGAATTACGCTCAAGTGGACTGAATTGTCCTCAGCCTGTCTCTCAGGCGTTGTTTCTTTGTGATTTTTACCTGTTAAAGATTCATTATCACGCTCAGAAACAAAATTCAAATCTCTAAATGATTTTGAAAATCACTCCTTAGTTGTCACACCTTCAGCTCAGGCTCCTCCTCACCTTCTCAACCGCCCAACTAACAAATCGTTTTCAAACTAACCCCCAAATTAGTATATTTTTTCTTCTTCATCTTCTCACTGTCAACACGATAATGATGATCGTAACGCAAACTGTATATATGTAGGGGCCAGCACGACTACACGTGTCGTGGAGACGAAGATTCATATAGTATATTGGGTAAAAAGCTATGACAATGTCCCTCATAGCATTCACAATAGCTACTCATAACGTCACCCCAAAGACTGTCACGTGAAATTAATTGACGTTTCTCGTTAAGATCGAGACGCCAATTTAGTGTAATTTCCTCCCTTCGACCGTCAAATATTTACAGTGCAATTTTCTTTAAAATAATTCAGTTACCTATCCCTGTTGTAAGATATCCTCGATACCTTTCTTTAGTGTTTATTCGTTTATTTTTGGCTCAAAGCTAATTTTGTCAACAAGCGGTCCAAAGTTGGATGTTTTCTCCTCTCAACCTACAAAAACAATTTTTTTTAATTTTTTTAACTTCTGGCCGCTGTAAAATTTACATACAAATTTGACACCCCCAACTGCAAATTAATTATTTGATTAACAAATATCTTTACCCAATTACCGTTTAAATTAAACAATCCGTTTTGGACCACTTGTGAAGAAACGCTGAAACAATTTTTCTTCTTCTTGAGATCTGTTTCCTTGGAGTTTCGTCTCAAATTTTTCTTGTATTTTCCGTACATATTAAAATATGGTTTACGTTCAAACGCTTATTTGTGTGCTGCTTATGATTTTGTACTCGATATTTAAGTGAAAGACACTTGTATGAGCAACGAGATTGTTGTTGATGACATCTAAGTTTGCATGATATGTGTTATTTTGCCGGAAACTAAATTCGTACTCAGTTATTTGTTCATTAGGACCCAACGTAGGTTTCGTGTGTAGTACATTTTGAACGTTTTTATTTGTTTTCATTTTGACCAGCATGTTTTTTAATCAGCCTAATTTGTGCTCCTAGTGATGTAATTCACATGTAAGATACTGAATATAGGCTATGTGCAATCTCGGTGCACTTGATATGAAAAGTGCATGTGTACGAATTAAGTAAGTTTTTTTGCCGGAAGGTGGCCAATAATTAAAGGCTGATTTCCATATTTCATTGCATGGATGATATTAATATTGGCATGTTGCTTTGTGAAACTATAATTTCATATCAATATTAATACACATTTATTATTTTTCTTGTATCTAAACGAGGTTTTCTTCTCTTCACCTAACACTAGTCTAGTTTCATAGATTAGCGGGTGTAATGCGCAATGATTCGGAGCAATTTAGGACCGCTCGGAGGTGGTGAGGGTGGATTAGGGGGTGCAACGGTTAAGGGCAGGATATCGCTGGTCCTGTACATATTTTGGGTGCCGAAAATATGGACTAAGCGGTGAAGGACTTACGAGATAATTGCGCTGGAGGGAACGGCTTTAGAATCATTCTCGAGTGTTATAGAGGGTGCTACAGATTTAATCCCCCTCCCCCCTCTCACAATTCCCTTCCCTTAGATCTTCAGTATGCTTGAAAAAAGCCTGAAGAAACGAAATTTGTTTTTTCTTTTCATCATTACAAGTCAATATTTTAATATTTTTACCAAAAACCATGGGAGTACACAAGGTTCCAGGAGCGCAACTTTATGGGGGTGTGGAGGGGTTTTTTGTTCTCAATCGTTAGGGTCTCCAATTCTGACAATTTCAACGATGGACTGATCAGGATTGATACCGCAGAGAGCATAGAGTCCAGTGTAGTTATGATAGTAACCGGATTTATCCCTTCATACAAAAGTAGGTAGGTCAAAATGACCTGCAACTTAATCAGAAGTCATAAACATTTACCAACTTATTTAACAGATCTCGTAAACATTTGTGTAAAGAAATTCGTGGTGATGTTGAGTGATGTCACTTACTGCCACAGCGCTGCTTTAAATTGAAATCAGTAAATTTATATGAATGGAATAAAACAAAAGCTACGGGCAATGAAGGATCTTCTGTTCAGGTGAGGTATCTTAGCAGCTTGAGACTAGCTGATGGCGCTGGTTCCTCTCAAATTCACCTTCTGATTTCTTTTGAAGATGGAAATAGGCTTTTGTGACATTTAAAAGGAATTCCACAAGAAAAATGTGGTTCTAACGAACTAAGACACACTGAATTTCACGTTTACTCAATTTTGTTTCATCCATAGTCGACTTTTGAATCTCAACATTCACCCCACTTGACTGAAGGCAATTTTACGCCATTTATTCCATTGATTTTTCTAAAATTGTCCTGGGCGCAATGCATAGGAATAACATAATCACAGTGTTGAATACTTGATTGCCATTTGTTAGTTGTGACGTCACAGTATAGAAAGATCATAGTTGATGTCAGCCCTGACTCAGTGTTGCCACCTGACATCTTATGAAGGACCAATGTAGTGGAGTGCATTGTTCATTGTGCTTTGTTGAGAAATTTTCTCAAAGCTATCTCCTCGCGTTGGCCATTACTGACGTTTTGGTTGTGCTGATTTATGGCAGCAGAATCCTCAACATGTAAGAAAACGATTTATGAAAAGGTTATTTGACAACAATTTAACCTCTACTTTTTCTTCTGATTACTTTTCCAGTGTTTCAATTGAATAAATAACGGGGCAACAGATAGATACAGATACACCTGTGGGTATCAACAGTCATCACACCAATTTTAAAACAGTTCAACTATAAATTTTAAAAATTAGTGCTCGTCAATTCAAGAGGATAACTTTCAATTCGGGTTTAGTTTCAATGATTGGACATCAAATTAACTTTATTATTGATATTAGCGTTTTCATAGTTGTATTTTACTCATAGTGACGTTGCGATACCCAATGCAATGTATTTGATATTGACACTTATCAAATCATAATACCAGTACTAGCCCAAATATCGAATTAAAAGCATCGATAAATATTGGATCACTTGTTACTAACCTACCTTTTTTTTCTTTAACTGAATTATTTCTGCAAAGAACGGTGACAATTCATTTATCTTTTTCTATCTTCTTTTAGCCTGGAAGGTACCTCTTATGTGTACAAAATTCTGTACATCTTAATAAATTGATGAAACAAAATTTTAATGTTACAACAGCTCAATCTGTAGGTTTCTTCTTCTTCTCCTTCATTGCTAAATTTGCCTAATTAAAAAAAAAAACACGTTTGAATCTTTCCCTTTGCTTATATGAATTAATAAAAGAAAAAAACTTATAAAATTTTTGATTTTAAAATCCGACGTCATTATTTTCCTTCCGATACTCGATAATATCAGAAGGTGGTATCGAAACAAGTATCGAAAATATCGAAAGAAGTCCCGATATCACTAAATATCGGAAGTATCCCAACGTCTCTAGTTGCACACGTGCCCCAAGATATAGGGTTGCTATTACAGGGATGCTTTAATAAGTAAAAATGAAACAAATTTGGATATATATACAGAGGTACTGTATCTCCATCTCCCCACAGCAATAATGTTTCCAATGCGTTTCTTTACACATCATTTTTATCTAATGCTTCATCCAGACGTCCACAACTGGATTTTGTACTGCTTTGGGGTGATTGGGAGATGACTGGTCAAATTAAAACCAACTTGTGGAGTGAGCGCCACTGATGTTGTACTCATGATTGGATTCACCAGAAACGGAATACGGAGGATTATTTATTCTTTAATCCGTCAAAATGTGGTCATTTTGACAGCTTTAATTCCTCCTCCCCATTAGCCAACGTTGATTCAGGGTGCCCTTTGACAGCAGATAGCACAAGTCGCACAAATTATCCTGCATCCTTCGAACTGACCCCAAATTTTCTAGTTCAGCATGTCGTCTTGAAATAAATTTGCACACTCACTCCAAACTCATCCATTGACTCAAGTCTTGTACAAAGTGCGTTTCCCATTTAACATGTTCTAATGTACTCCTCCTGTCCCATAGAACGGGTGTCCCAGAAATACACGTTATCAAACTTCGGGGGATGATTTTACAGCTAATGAGATATAAGGAATATGGTGGAAAAATCTTCTTGATGGTTTAAGTTTGCTGCCATGGGTATCATTTTGATGCACGAATAAACGTTCATATTTTGCCACGTGTATCTTTGATTTGATACACTTTCCAGATCATGTTTGTTGAGCTGTGATTAATTTTGTGGCCCAACTTCTGCGGGTTTTGTAATGTTTTGACCTTGAATGGCTTCAAAGAAAATTGGGACACTATTGGTTTCAGTATATCTGCCAGGGCAAGGCAATGAGAAAGAGATGAGCTTGTTATCCCTTATCGTTGTTTTCTTGGCCAACTGTTTTCAACAGAATAATTTTTTTCCCAATTTTTCTGGTAACTAGTAGAATGAGTTGCATTTTTTGATCTGTCTTATAACTTACCTACCTTACTGATAATGTATGTATTACATGTGCCAAACTATCCCTCAGCACCCCAAATCCTTTCACCCTTCATTTCCTGTGCCATGTGTACCTATTTTATAAGTACATAGCTACATCTTCATTATAAAAAATTGGCAATAACACAAAACTTTCAATATCTAACAAATGTCCTAAAATAACAAATATCCTGAAAAACACTCGTGGCAAAACAGGAAAGGTGGTCGGTCCTTGTATCAAAATGAACCCATCAAAGCAAACGTGTTAATCTTATTAAATGTACTGTGAATACGTTCAAATTGCAACAAATTAGATTTGTTGAGAGTAGTTCAAGGAAAATCTGGGTTTGAATATTCCTCTGACTAGTGATATTATTGCCTGTTGTGGTCAAACTGACTACAGGTGTAATAAACTATGAAGAAACTGTAGGATCGATGTGGTGGCAGTGGTGGTCAGGTTAGCCTATGTATGCAGGATGAAATCTTGGGAATTGAAAAAGTAGGGTTGAAGTAGCGTGCAATGTTGGCAATTAGCTTTAAAATCAACCCCTGTCATTTGGGCGAATATTTCTGGAAAACCACATAGTTCATCTTCGTTGTAGGTACATACTACTTTTACAAATATTTCCTCGCTCTTGATCGAATGAACGGAAACGCTGAACTAATCCGGCTGTAATTCCTTTTCCTTTCTGTTTTGTTTTTCTTTTCTTTTGTAATTATTTACAGCATTACCTTGTCCTCAACCTCTCAAACCTCTTCCCGCTTTCCGGAAATCCACTTTCCCTCTGTGTCACCTTCCTAATGTCTCCAATCATCGTAACAAAGTTTCACCGACACACGACTCGTAGTTTGATCGGCCGGACCTTCCCCAGTTGAGTTGCCTAGCAGTTTTAGAATTGTCTGCTACTGACTGGAGGGCCGGCAACTTTCCTTCTACTATCTAAACACTACTGGTAAGGGAATTCTTATTTTCTTTCTCCTTTACAATACATGAATTACGCACTTGAAGTTGAACATGTTTACTCATCTCATAGCCACAGAATAATTTATTTTATGGTGAAATGTCATGTATTGTCTTATCATTGTTCTTTGGATCATTTCTCCCTTTCGCTGGCATTGCTGCCTCCCAGGCAACTAAGGAGATGGGAATTCGTCGCTTTTCTTCCTTGATAACCTCCTTCCTTCACTCATCCCTCTTCTTCTTCTTGCGGTTATAATTGACAAAGAACCAACTGATGTTCTATTCTTCTGTTGAACGCTTCACCTTACAAGCCTCGTCAGCAGCAGACATCATATCAAATCGTTAACCAGAAAGAAATATCCTGTAGAGTTCGGATTTGTGTAAACACGCCAGTTCTGTTGCTCTTTCAAGAAGTGTTTTCCTTTTATTAAGATCCTGGTTTGACTGGTGCGCTATCTGCTGATGCTATTGCGCTCAAAAGAGACACTCAATGCAGTTGAAACCAAATTAGGAAACAGGTGAATGAATCTCTTTACAAACCCCACAAAGTTTCACATTGATATGCTTGTGGGACGGATTTCCTTAGGTTCCCTAGGATGCACTAGGAGCAAAGTGGTTCTGTCCAAACCAATATACCCAAGCTTGACCTAAACATGCTTCCATCTTGATAACCACCACACACTAATCAAATTGATAGTGTAAAACCTATGAAGAAGCCCGGAGAGTAGTCTAGTAGCTGCCTACATTTGTGACATCAGTCACTATATAGGCTTCTTCCCATAGCCAGCTGCTTCCATTCTCAACTTTGAAACGCTTGACATAGTAGCAGATAAGTTGAGATAATTATTGACTAGTTAATCTAATCCTTGACTGTACCAGGAATCGTGGGAGCTCTCTAAAGTCAGATGCCATGCTTTCCAGCCAGAACTCTCCCAATCAGTAGGACAAATTGCTGCTCACATGTTTATCCCCCCCCCCCCTTTCCCTCATTTTACCAACTTGGAAAAAATTACTTCTCCATTAGAGAGATTTAACATTAAATTTCTATGAACACTGGGAGTTATTGGCGTTTTAGTGTAAGTAATTAAAATAATACAGGAAACGTGGAAATAACTGAAAACTTAATTGACATTTCTTCATAAAAATACTAGTACAATATTGAAAAGAAGTCTCAAAAATGGGAAGGGGGGGGGGGGGATACCTATGTAGTTTTTTTTTTTTCAAATTGGAAAAAGTTCCAGTGTACTCCTGCTCAGAGCCTATTACAAAATAATTCCCTCTGTTCAAGCTAAGCATAGATAAAAACCTGTCTCTATAGCGTGCATTATAGTTTGGATAGGTTAAAACTCATTTTCATCTAAAGACTATTAAGAGATAGGTTTTAGAAAAATTGCCGTTCCAACACTTGATGGGGCCTGTTGGCGGATTTTTTTGTCTGCATACGTTGGCTATACTGACCTCCTACGTCACCATGACCATAACCCTACAGTTTTCTACAGAGTTGTTACAGATGTAGTCAGTTTGACAACAGAAGCCATTGAGGTGAACTCAGGCTTGGAATTTGTTTTGAGCTTCTGTTGAAAAATGTTATTTTCACGTTTTGCAGTTGCACCATTAAACACATACATTAAACCAACAGCTTAAAAAAAATCTGTAGCAGGTAGCCTTAGATTGGGTGGTGGAGTTTGCACACGCTTCTGCCTGATCTAGCATCTTGCAGTGAATTTTGGAATAGAGACATCTAAGTACAAAAGCAGGAAATAAGGAAATTGCGTTCTGATTGGCTCCTTTCGTTGGACTATTTGTTTTTTACACTGTAAACCCCCTCACTTTGATTCTGAACTAACATTTCCCTCTCTCATCCACATAGCTGTCCAGAAGATCAGTTTGGCGCTTAGATTCTAAGTCTTTGTACTCTTGAGGTTTCTCGGCGAAAGTTTGGAAATCGTATGATAGCAATGATAAAAATTTTATCAATACTGCATAATCCATCCACCAATTTCCATTCCCCTCATATTTACCTGAAAACTATAGAATGCAGCGGTTGAGGTTGCAGAATCATTCACTCCTCAAAGACATTGCATTCCTTCGACCAATCAACCTGATCAGGAGATAGCGGCTCCCTCTGTTGACTTGCGCTCCATTCATAGCCTGTGACGTCATACTTTGTTGGCCAAGAAAACGATATTACTTTGAAATACCCATTTAGCGCTTGTGCCATTTTCATACGTCTTCGTCTGATAACATTGTACTTCTTCACATTTCTTCATCATCCAACTTCGACCTCACATTGTCCGTACATGGTTTTGCTTCCAAATGATAAATGCTGGAAAAAGGGTTCCTCACACGTCCAGGCCTCCAAAAATTTCAAACCTGTTATTTTTGGGTTATTGGGCTGGAATAAGGACCAATAAGAACCTGCAGTCACCCAAAGTCCAGATTTTTAGAAAACTCCTGCCACCGGAACGGGACTGTATTGGAATCTATGAATTTTGAAACGAAAAATTCAAAATTTGGGGAGAAATTGGAGTGATTGACCTCAGGCCTATAAACGTGAGCCAAAGAATATTTAACCAAAAGAAAAGTGAATAAACGCTAATAAATAAATTTTCACTAATTAACATGTAATTCTCGCTTTTAGTTGCTTTTGGCTTTTCATGCTTGTTGTCTCTGCTTACTGTACCTTTGGCAATGTGTGGTTTCTCGTAAGCTTTTCAGAATGCCCTGTTTTATCTGTTTCGCAACGGGTTTTCAATGTGACTTTGATATGATGGTTCTTTTCTGTTTGCTGTTATTTTGTTGGTGCTCAGGGTGATCTTTAAATGGATGCTTAGTAAACATTTGAGTTGTTTTAAATTAATTTAATATTTGTTTTGAATATCCTGAACTATTCAGTCTTTTCTAGTTTAACATTTTATCACTTTATTTCAGACGTGAACAAACACCTATGATTTAAAACAAGATTCAATAAGTTTTTAAAAAGTTCAACGCAATTTGAATCAATGAGCAAGGAATAAACGAAATTTTATTTATTCAATTTGGCAAGAAGCTGAATTGAATGGGCTGTTATTTGCTCTTATTTTCATATTGCAGCCTTCAAAAACAAAACTTCACATTTCGTTCCAATTCTGTAGAAGTATTTTTGTCGTCAATTTGAATTTTGATCACAAATAATCGACTGGCATTGTGGTAGTTGATCCTTATTAAGTTTAACTTGCTGAGTTGCAAATCTGGTTAGAATTACTATTGCATTTTCCGAGAAATAGGGGCAAAGACTTGAGACAGTATTTTGTTTAAAGCGTGTCATTTTGTGGTTTTTCTTACCTGAAATTAGGTAGGTTGATTTAGTGATAGTTGATTAGTGATCTAAATACCTAAGTGTTACCTAGGTCGAGCAGATTTTTGATTAATTGATTGATTTCTGGCGAGTATATTTTAGGAGCTCATTGGTGGTTTGTTCTAGGATCGAAATTCTCTCTAGAGCAAGGGAGTATGGACGGGGACGGTAGCTCGCTGCTCGGCGACGGTTCGAGACGATCCCTCGCCGAGACGAGCATTACGTCTACGGCGGACCTCTCAGTGTTCAGCTCGGCGCCGCGCTCCCAAGCTGCCGATTCCCACAGCATCTGCGAGGAGGACACCGACCAAGAGGACGGCGGAACTCAAACGCCGACGCCGTCGCCGCGCTCTCCGGACGTCCTTAGAATTTACGTGCCCTACGAATCGCCGACGCCGCAGCCGTCAGCGACGCCGACGTCGACCAACGGCGATATTATCCGGCGACCGCCGCCCATGTCGCTCGACAATAAGATCCGCATACTCGTCATGGACCATACTCCTCCCGGCGGCGCCCTGGAAGACTCCACTCCCCTCGTCGAGTTGGCCTCGCCCCCCTTCAGCCCCGTCATAGACCTCAAGTAATCTATCTGGCCTCCCGACTTTCCACCCCTAAAGTAAAAACTACCCTTTCAACTCAGGAAAACCAGGTGAAATAGCTCGTGACTCATTCTGGTTGTTCACATAACTCTTTTAACTTTCAAAATGACAAGAAAATACGTCTTAAAAATCAGGTATCAAAAATTGAGAATCAAATCAAGTAAAAAATGACGCCCGCTCAACGAACAACCTCCTGCAAACATGTCAATCTCGTATTTATTGCTACTTCAGGGCTTTCATTCGAGCCCCAAATATTTTATATTCCTCATTCCGCTCTTTAAAACCGCAAACGAGTCCTACATGAAGTACATCTTCCACTTTTCATCGCTTTTTCCTAAGTGTAACGAGGTAGGAGATGTTTCACGTTTTGTATTTTACGTTTCTCCGAGTATTAACCAATATTTTTGTAACCGTTTACGTATTATCAAATTTTTAATCGTGATAGCATCTCGCTCAAAAAAATCTTCTTACGTGTTTCTTATTTTGAAATTGTTCTTGGTAGGAAAACATCTTAAAGCTCTTAAGGAGGAATGCGTCATTATTTGGGCGCTGGCGAAAATGTACGGAAGAGTTTGAACGAAGCACAAAGGCCGGGAAGTTTCTTTTTTGAATTTTTACGTACTTTTTTTGAGAACTAGATATGAGTGATTTTGAGTTGCGCTTTGCAAATTTTAGTTCTCAACGACTGCAGGTTTTAAAACTTGTACTCCGACAAAATAGCCTCAAACGCTCAGGCTTAACTTAAGATAAGTCACATTCCTTCATTACTGTTACTACTGGCTCTTTCAACTTGTAAAAAAAACCTTAACTCTGATCTTCCACGTTTTTATACTTAAGTATTAGTTGGTCGTGATCACTCTGCTTTCGTACAATTTTTTAGTTGAATTTGTGTTAGATTTGTAGATTTACAATGTCGTAACTCCCCTTCTACAACGAAACGTGTCAAGTTTTTCTCGTCATCTTCGAATTCTATACTTATTTGCCTGAAAATTACCAAACCGTTCAATTTGACTGTTCATATTCTGACTGTTATTTCGTTTCTGCCCAATTAGACACATAATAAGCGTATTTTTCGCTATCTGATTTCTCTGTTCTCCCGTCGAACCTAGACCAGTCGAAACGCGATAAGATTTCATTTCGCTCTTCGCTCAAAACAATCGAACGTGCTCTACATTTCGTACACCATAAATATTCATAAACCAACGAACTGATGGTTTTCAACCTACGTTGGTCTAGTCACGAAGTTCGTAAACGAACGAGGACAATTTATTAGTGCAATATGGCAAAAAAGTATAACTTTAGTAGCGCGTAAATTTTATTTTTTGTAACAATATTCCTCGTTCTTTAGCATTTAACAATATAATTATAATGTGAAAAGTTTCATTCCTTTTGTTGCGATAAAATTTACTTTCAAACTGATACTGTTAGCGTATGGTGGTTAAAAGAATTGAATCTCAATGTATACTCTACTCACGTAAACAAATTAAGACAAATCCCTTGCGAAATGGAAATACAAATTCTTCAATTTTTCACGAGCAATAATTATTTTTTTGTTGTTTTTCAATGGGACGGTGGAATTGAATTAATGTTTTATGTTTAATTCGAGATTATGCCGTGTATTTTCCACGGTACCTCGCATGCTCTGTTTTATAATTCGTGCTAGATCTGAATAGTAGGTTATAACTCGTTTTGAACGACGGTTGATTCGAGTTGAAAAAGAAAACTATATTTTATAAAAGTACCGCCAATCTCACAGAGAGGACTGACTGTCCAGTGCTCGCCTTGTTGCTTGAGTGTTAGATTGATGATTAGCTGATTCATCCGCACGTACGATTTGCTTGAAAAATTTCATTTAGAACGTTTTAATAGTTCAAAATATACTCTTTGAGACGAGGAAAGAGCGAGAAGTCTGAAAAGTACCTACGGATGGGTATCGATTAATGACGGAAACAATCGTGTGAACAATTTTATCAAATCCACACCTTACCCCATGATATAAATTAGTCATAGAAAAAGATATCATTTCGATTAATCGATACCCTTTCCTAGTTTTAACCGTCGAGAAGGAATTGAGCGATGCAATTCACGGAATACCACAATGAACACTCGTGTCAAATCGAGTTTTCCGTTTGAAAAATATGAACAACACGAGTCCGGTTGACCATTTTTTACCGTCAACCTCAACCCACCAACAAATTTTGACTGTTGTACGCCCCAGCAAGTAGAATCAGAGCACCTAACGCAACCAATATCTTCTCCTAATGTCAGATTCAGAGCTCGGTCCCATAAGATATCAAATTAACTAACCAAACGTTAGACCTAAGTTTTATTCCGTCTTTATGACTCTATAAAGTGAAGTAACGGTTAAATTTAATGGAATTAAACAAAAAAAATAGTAGTTCATTTACGAGGTACATAGTGTACATAATAGTTAGCTTCTGTCGTCGCATAAATCACGTTTCTACTTCGTTTTGTGAACGTTTGGAGGTCCTAAAATATTTTCCTATCGTATGATGTACATAAAGTGTAATTTATGGTCAGTTCCCCACAGCTATATTTTATTTGTTTTCGCACTTGTCTGTTTTTTTCGTACTTTCCAGCTCTGGAACCCGCAAAATTTATTTTTTAAACTATTATGTGTGTTAGATTTATAAAATAAATAATTTTTTTATTGTTAGAAAAATTAATTGGGACCTAAATTTTTTGAACCTTTAACTCCATCTGTACAATAATATTAGCCTTCAGAGAAGGATGACCAGGTACCTCGTAGACGTGTAGGAAGACCCAGTACCTTGAAGAGGTAGTAGGCATTTAAAGCAGGAAGACCTGCTTCCTCATAGATGATTCAGGTATTCAGTGTAGGAGGAACAGGTACCACCCAAACATGAAGGAAGACGTGGTACCTCGTAGACGTATGAGGCATTCAGTGCAGGAAGAACTGGACCCTCATAGACAATCTAGGTATTCAGGGCAGGAGGACCTGGTACCTCCTAGACATGTAGGAAGACCCGTTACCATGTAGAAGTACTAGGCGTTCAGTGCAGGAAGACCTGGTAGCTTGTAGATGTATTAGGCATTCAGTGCAGGAAGACCTGCTTACTCATAGACAATCTAGGTTTTCAGGGCAGGAGGACCTGGTACCTCGTAGACATGTAGGAAGACCCGTTACCATGTAGAAGTACTAGGCGTTCAGTGCAGGAAGACCTGGTAGCTTGTAGATGTATTGGGCATTCAGTGCAGGAAGACCTGCTTCCTCATAGACGATTCAGTTATTCAGTGCAGGAGGAACAGGTACCACCTAGACATGTAGGATGACCTGGTACCTCGTAGACGTATTTAGGACCCTCATAGACGTGTAGGAGGATCCGGTACCTTGTAGAGGTAGTAGGCATTTAAAGCAGGAAGACCTGCTTCCTCATAGACGATTCAGATATTCAGTGAAGGAGGAACAGGTACCACCTAGACATGCAGGAAAACTAGGCACCTCGTAGACGTATGAGGCATTCAGTGCAGGACGAACTGGACCCTCATAGACAATCTAGGTATTCACGGCAGGAGGACCTGGTACCTCCTAGACATGTAGGAAGACCCGTTACCATGTAGAAGTACTAGGCGTTCAGTGCAGGAAGACCTGGTAGCTTGTAGATGTATTAGGCATTCAGTGCAGGAAGACCTGCTTACTCATAGACAATCTAGGTTTTCAGGGCAGGAGGACCTGGTACCTCGTAGACATGTAGGAAGACCCGTTACCATGTAGAAGTACTAGGCGTTCAGTGCAGGAAGACCTGGTAGCTTGTAGATGTATTGGGCATTCAGTGCAGGAAGACCTGCTTCCTCATAGACGATTCAGTTATTCAGTGCAGGAGGAACAGGTACCACCTAGACATGTAGGATGACCTGGTACCTCGTAGACGTATTTAGGACCCTCATAGACGTGTAGGAGGATCCTGTACCTTGTAGAGGTAGTAGGCGTTTAAAGCAGGAAGACCTGCTTCCTCATAGACGATTCAGATATTCAGTGAAGGAGGAACAGGTACCACCTAGACATGCAGGAAAACTAGGCACCTCGTAGACGTATGAGGCATTCAGTGCAGGACGAACTGGACCCTCATAGACAATCTAGGTATTCACGGCAGGAGGACCTGGTACCTCCTAGACATGTAGGAAGACCCGTTACCATGTAGAAGTACTAGGCGTTCAGTGCAGGAAGACCTGGTAGCTTTTAGATGTATTAGGCATTCAGTGCAGGTGAAGACCTGCTTCCTCATAGACAATTCAGGTATTCAGTGTAGGAGGACCTGGTACCTCCTTGACATGTAGGAAGACCCGTTACCATGTAGAAGTACTAGGCGTCATCAAATTTTGGTTCTCCATAAATGTGAACACTTCTTTCAAACTCTCAGTCACTCCATCCGACTGATCTGACATCTGGAATACTAAACACATATAATCATTCTAGGACAGGAGAAGCCCTTTGTGAGGAACTGATCAGAGACAATGGGAAGAATGCCTGAAGAACGAATTCCGAATTTGATAGTAGTGAAGACAGAAACGTGAGAAGAGTAAATTTGTACTGTCTCAGTTATTTTCCCGTGTTCTCTAAGAATAATTTGACAGCCGTTGCCTGATCAACAAGGAAGTAATGCAAAGTTCCCTTACTTCCAGAAGATCATGCGTGCCATTTGGGACTTCTGTGAGGCTTGTAATTTGTGTATCCTTGCCTCGTACATTCATACATCACAGAATGTAGTTGCCAATGCGGAATCGCGTTGAGCTAATTTGGGGGTTGTCTCATGGAGGGAGGTTTGGCTTTTGGCTCACCCGACATAGATCTCTTTGTATTGGCGGAGTTACACCATTGCTAGGTGTTTTTCTCCTGGTTTCCTCAGGATGGGTCATTCACCCATGACAATGTTTTTCTATGAATTTCCCCGTTTGCCCTTATTCTGGGTACTCGAGAAGATTCGTAATGATAATGCCGCAGAGATTGTGGTTTTGCCCCTCTGGCTGCTAGTCTAGCTATGACAATTATGCGTTCCATCATTGTAATATCTAATCATAATCTTCTCTTTTCACCTTACAGCAATCTAGCCCATCCACCTGCGCCTAAGATTGCGGTTTTGTCTGGGGATGTTTTGCAATGCGACCCATTGGGCCAAGGTCATTGATATACTCATGATCTCCCTCGCAACAGGTACTATGTCTCAATACAACCTGGCTCTGGCTGGCTTTTGGTGCGGATAGGTCACGGATCCCATGCAGATCTTGCTGTATACACTTCGGTGTTTCCTGCAACATTAATTGGATACCTCAAATAAGGGTTATAGTCCTCTCAATTCATACAGGCCTGCGTTGTCATTGCTGCGGAAGCACAATGTGTTCTCTGATTCTGGAGCTACAATTTTCGTGCCAGGGGTCTGTGTACCTATGGTTCTGCGCGCTTGCTTGAACCTCACGACAGAAACTTTGTTGCCGGCACTGTTTCTTACAGTAAAAAGCATTTTTTTGTTCCCCAGCCTTAGTGGCTACCATAGGTGGCCCATAGGGTTAAATCAAGGCTTGCGAAAGCGGGAGTGGATATTGGCGCCTTCATGGCTCCTTCCACGCGCCATGTAGCGGCAGTGTCTACAGCGGCGAGTTGGGGGTGTCGCTAGATGCAATTTTTTTCCTTTCATACCTAATATAATTGTGATCAGCCTGCCCATCAGGTGGGCTGATCAGTAAATTATTCTTAGGTATATTGGCAAGTGGTCACTACTAGCAGCTGTTAAAAGCAGAAACCGTCCACCAGAAAAGAGGTAAGACAGAGAAAAAAGTAGGGGGCGGACCAAGAAAGGTTCAAAACCCCGTCGCTACATGTGGCAATGGGCGAGGGAATGTCCTGTTAAGGAGTGGGCGCTCTCCCAGCCGTCCACGCCAATACATAAGTAGTACCGGCACGTGCGGACGGCTGACGGGTTGAAAGTTACAGCTTTTCCGGCGCAAGTGGAACCACACTAGATCGCCAGCAGAGGCTGATACAATCAGAGCCGGACGGCTGAGCGAGAGCAGCGGTAGGTGCATTCCAATAGCTGGGCCCAATGCTATGAAGACATCCTCTCCAACTATGGCCGCCACCGCATATCGTCCTTGCCTCCCCCAGTAAAGGGTTGATCTTGGCGGTTTAACATTTTTTTCTGGGCGTTTCATGGTGTCTAGATCAAAAAAGGTCCATGTCCGTCCGCCGTCCACGCCGTTTTTGGTAGTAGAAAATTTTCTAAAAATCTGAAATTTGGGTCAGGGGTCTGTTCCCGGCCTAGGACGGTCCTCCAAACTTTTCAGCCCGATCGGACCAAATTTGGGAGGGGTAGGGGTCAAAATGTGTTTTTTGAAAAATGAATTTTCGAGATTTTGGGCGATCTAGGCGAGTTGGGTCTAATGTTCCACTAAATTCTGGACGCTGAATCCAATGAAATGGGTCCCAGAACGATCGGCACCCACTGGGTCAAATTTGGTATATATTACTCATTTTAAATATGTGTTTATGAGATTTCTGGTAACTGGGCGCGTGGGGTATCATTTTCCACTAAATTATGGACACTGAATCGATTGGAATGGGTCTGGGACCCGCCGCACCCACCGTTTTCCCCATTTCCCCCATGTTTTTAAATAAGTTTCCATGCGCCTGGTCTGACGAATAACCAACCCCTGTGTAAGAATTTGCAGCGTTTTTTGTTTGCCCAGCCCTGCCGTCTACCAGGGGAGGATCTTCTAACTCTCAGGGAATACTACTCAGGACGAGCGACCGTTACGGTCAATAAGCCTTTATAGATGTTGTACTCGCGACCCTATAGGGCCTGCTGCCAGTAGTGACCACTTTCCCTTCATACCTAATATAATTGTGATCAGCGTGCCTATCAGGTGGGCTGATCAGTAAATTTTATAAGAGTAATTTATTCGATACTGGCCAAAGTATCGATATTAGGACTCAAAACCCTGTTATCGATACCAAAAATACTTGATATCGAAATGAATATTCGATACTTCATTCATATCATTCATATCAGTATCGTGCGTAGTTGAACTCGGTTTCGGTTGTGGTGTGCGAGTAACGTCTAGTGTTTAGTGTTCCTATCAGACGGAATTCAAATCAAATTAACGTGTTGTTATTGTTTTGATTACCTTATCAACGTCTTTATATAGTCACTTCAACCTGATGTTAGGTAAAAAACGAAGGTAATAAACCTTTGTTACCTCAACCTAGAACCTCAGCCATGTACACCAATCGCGCGAACAGTTTTTCATTGAGGAATCGTAGTGATTCATCTTTGTTACGTAATCTGTAATTTGGAATTTGTGGTTCCGATTTGAAATGCGTTAGGTCCTCCTGAAATTTGTCGTTATGGATCCTACGGATGAGGCAGAACCTCTCATCGTCGAACGAACGCGGGGCAAAAGAAGGACCTGCTACGGCGCGAATCTTGTGGTAAGTCAGGTATCAATAAAATATTTAGGATTAGATGTGAGATGTAGGGTTCGTAGAACGGTTTTCAATAATTGTTGGAGCGTAATCACATTACTGCACGACACTTAGGGACCTCATGCGCTTGTATAATCTGTCCGGAATCCGTGCAAAATTAGCGCTGTTGTGATATTTTGTTGTGGATAATCTTAGTGCATAACTACTACTGTTCATGGAATAATACTTAACATTGTCTCATGTCTCTATGAATTTCGTCACATTCACTGCCTACACTATTTCGTGTGTTTCCGGCACTTCAGGCGCAGAGTCAGGTTAGCGTTGTATCTGAGTCTCACTCCCAGTGAGCACCAATACGCCGAGAACAACCTTTCCGGTTGGCCCCAATATTTTACAGTTTGTGTCACATGATCTGGACCAAAACTCGGCAAATTCTTCCACTATGCTTGTTTATTTCCTGGAGCAAGAGCATGGGGGAAACAGTGAGTGTCCCGGGCTCATTCTAATCTATTCAACGTGAAACAATCAGTGGACAATGATACCTCACATAGATCCCTGACCGAATGGCGCCAAAATTGGTGCTCACCTTCGTACTATTTTCACCAAGTGTTGGATGCTGAATCAATGAGCCGGGTACACTCGACGCTCTTCGCTATCTCTACACTCCTGCTAACGGAAATAGGAATATGCAGCATGATACGTACACACATTATTTTTGGGCCGATCGGAAGAGGTTGCCCCGCCATGATCAGATAGGGTTCATGGAATAGCCAAACAAAATCGCTGCGAATTCTTCCATAATGGCCGATTCGTTGGAGCAGGAGTATGGGGATAACGGTGAGTGTGGAGTGTCCTGGACTTATTTATATCGACTCTGCGTCCAACACTTGGTGGAAAATGATACCCATACTCGTAGGTACCCAAAATCTCGGAACCACCCCACATTCGAAATAGGAAAGTATGTGCCCGTTCGATCCACCTGCAGTGGGCACCGATCGGTCAGACACCCATCTTATTGATTTCATCTTGTAAAATTTAGTGGGATATAATATCCCACATGTCTTGTTCCCCAAAGTGGAAAGTAATACCCTAGACGCCTATCGATCCAAACACATGGGTAAATAGGTACACATTTTGACCCATACTCTCCTGTGGAGGGTGCCATTTGGTCTGAGACCCATCTCAGTGGATTCAGCGCCCATAATTTTGTGGAAAATGACCCCAAATTACCCAATATTCTGAAAACTCCACTTTCGAAATAGGTAAATAGAGACCCATTTAGACATTTAAGCACCTCCAGTGGGCGCCTATCGGTCCGTCATCAATCTCAATGTATACAGCATCCAAAATTTAGAGGAAAATACGGCCCCACACGCCCAGGTAATCGAGCACAATGGAAGCTAGGTACCCATCTTGAACCATAGCCATCTCGGTCGAGGATCTATTTTATTAGATTCGCGTCCAAAGATTAGTAATGATGACACCCCGCACTCATTAAAAATTATTCCTGAAATACCCTGCTTTTCTCACGTGGCCTGTAGATGGCTGAAAATTTTAACCTTGTTTTTTTTGTGAATACAACACTAATATCTAGATTGTGTGATTTTTGGTAAGTTATTCCTTGAATAATCAAATTAGGTTTTCATGCAAAAAGTCATTCGGGTTTTCCTTCAACTACTCTGGCCCATGTATCCAATAAGGAGCGAGTAAAAATTGTTGGGGAAGTTCCCCTCGAGAGGCAATATCACACACATCCACATCCGGGGTTCATTTCTGATGGTACTGTAACGGGGCGGCAGATTCCAAGCGCCCCGTCAAGAAACTTCGGCGGCGGGGGACGGAACGGCCCCTCTCCCCTCCAAGCGCCTAACCCCAGCTGGGCGGAAGGCGTGTCCTCATTGGATTGGTTAGGCGATGGGCGGCGCGAGACACCCAGGGAGGAGTAGGAGGGGAAGGCGACTTGACGAGCGGACTGGGAGAAGGAACATCAGGCAGTCGTATCCGAACTCAAGAGAAGGAAAGTTGGAATCCCCGTTCGCCGTAATCCCGTGAGGACAAGGCGGAACGAAGTGAAGTGAAGCGGAACATCGAAGCGGAACAACCGACGCGTAGCAAGTCAACCCCTTGTGAACCCGGTGTTGTGAAAGTGACCTGAGGGAACGAGTGTATCGTGGTTCCTTCAGGGTGAGAACTCGGGAATTGGGAGATCAGCCAATTCCTCTCCCGTAACAGTGGGCCCTTATACGAACTGAAAATTCCCCGTCGGACCCGAGTGTTGATCCGTTCGCGCCCGATTCGACGGCCAATAGTCCAGGTCTCCCACGCACCGCCAGTCGTCGGACCTCCGTCGGAAAGAGCCTCGCCTCCTCCGGCCTGGACGGCGTTCCCCTGACCGAAGCCGAGCAGTGAAGAGAACATCACCCTGTTGTCTCCATCCGAAGGAGTTGGTGCACGTAAGTGGCGAAATAACTCTGTCTCGTACCCTCGCAACGCGAAAGTCGAATCTTTAAATCTGGCCCAAGCCCTGACGTTTAGTCACCAGAAAGCTGATCAGAGAATTGTACATTGTAACCGTAGTATTTAGTATTTTGTCTGTCGTAGGAAAAGTAAAAGGAATTAGGGGAGGACATTAGCAAATCACTTTCATTTTGCCGTTATTCAAATCAAACATTCCTGAGCCTTCAGCTACCTCGTAAATTCATTTGGCCCTCAGCCCTTCACTTCTACCTACTCAATAATTAGATTACGTAATAGTCAGTATCCTTCTCGGCCGAGACATTCCGTATTTCATATTTCTGTCAATTGCGTTATTATAAGCCAATATTGAACCCTTGTCTTTCAATCACGAAACCCCATTCCTCAGAGCTTGGTAAATTCAGGTGTACTTGGCTGTCTATGACCGACCATCTCCGACATTCCGGACGGTAAGTGAAAGTCTTTAGTCTCCCACTAATTTATTCGCCTAGGTCTATTTCTGGATCCCTAGCCCGTTAGGTGAAAACGGCGGGTTACATCTTTTGGTGGCAAGCGGTGGGATATTTCAGAAATCTCGATTTCTGTCGTATCCACAACAAGTGATCTTGACCAGGTGAATATTGGTGAGAAAAAGCTCTGAAGGAATTGGGTCGCGTTCTATAATCTTGAAATTCAAATTGTGCTAGTTGTAGATTCCGAAATTTAAAATTGTAAGAAACAAACAAATCGGCCCGAGTGTGAGGAAGCGAGTGAGGAGTCAATTGACTTCAAATCCGTGTCTAGGATTTTTTTCTTTCCAAAAATCGAAATTTAGATACTGGCTCATTTATTTAGTAGCATCACTCTCACTGTAGCCCTCTGTTCCGAGACTGTTCCGGGGCTTGTTCCGAGGCCCTCTGTTCCGAGACTGTTCCGGGACTGTTCCGAGACTTGTCCCGAGGCCCTCTGTTCCGAGACTGTTCCGGGACTGTTCCGGGGCTTGTTCCGAGGCCCTCTGTTCCGGGTCTGTTCCGGGACTGTTCCGAGACTTGTCCCGAGGCCCTCTGTTCCGGGACTGTTCCGAAACTTGTCCCGAGGCCTTCTGTTCCGAGACTGTTCCGAGGCCCTCTGTTCCGAGACTGTTCCGGGACTGTTCCGAGACTTGTCCCGAGGCCCTCTGTTCCGGGACTGTTCCGGGACTGTTCCGGGGCCTGTTCCGAGGCCCTCTGTTCCGGGTCTGTTCCGGGACTGTTCCGAGACTTGTCCCGAGGCCCTCTGTTCCGGGACTGTTCCGAAACTTGTCCCGAGGCCTTCTGTTCCAAGACTGTTCCGAGGCCCTCTGTTCCGGGACTGTTCCGGGAGCCTTCAGCTCCAATTGACATCCCGATTCCAGACCCGTCATAGCTCTTACCAACTGGGAAGTCCTTTTTCGATTCGTGGGGAAATTATCGGTCCTTGGTGCGCAAGAAAGTGATCTATCGGTTCTATAATTCTTTTTATTTAGTTTTTTTTATTCAACAAGTGAGTTCGCGACCATGCACCAAAACAGCAGCCCATCAGTCGAGGGCGAAGCCATGATGAACGCCGTGACGGAAGCAATGAACAAACTGGGCGCCTTTTTCCGTGAGCCTGCTGCCTCCGGCATTCCGCGGTCGTTGTTCATGGAAGTCGACACATGGAACCCTGATGAGCCGGATGCTATCACGGCATCCGTGTTCTTCCAGGAGGTGGAGCAAGCAACCCAAGAGTTTGACGAACACAGGAGACTACGATTCCTTCGTACCCGCCTGAAAGGTGGAGCCAAGCGATTCCTCCAGGATGGTCTTGGCGAAACCCCATACACGACAGTGAAGAAGGCCATACTGGCATGGTATGGCGAGGAAAGTCCCGAGAAGGCAACCATACGACTCTGGACAGCCCAGAGAGACCCCGACGAGTCCATCCGACGGTTCGCAGAACGACTTCTGGCCACGGCACGATCGGCTGTCCGAACTGAACCCAACCTGAACGATGCTCAACGTCGGGAATGGACAAGACGAAAGGCACTCAGCGCTTTTGTCCGCGGACAACCGAAAGAACTCCATCTCTACTTGCAGGGTAACCCTCCGGACACCTTGGAGGATGCAGTGGAGCGGGCTGAGGGATGGGAGGACGTAATGAGAGCAAAGCAGGACTACGATGCTCGATGGGACATAACTGCTGTCAGTGGATCAAGACCTTCGGAGCCCAAGAAATGCTACTCTTGCGGAGAACCAGGGCATTTTGCAGCAAACTGCCTGCGAAAAACCAGAAGCCCACCTCGTTACCCAAACAAACCGGCCACGTTCGGCGATCACCAGTTGAGACCGGTGCCGACGAAGTTACCACCGACCGTCCCGGTGCTGCCCTGCATGTACTGTGGTGATCTTTCCCACTTTCCAGTGAGTTGTCCCCACGGACTCTACGCAGCCTTGTTCTGCAATTTCTGTGGATCCCGTGACCATCTGGAGGCTGAGTGCTTTAAGAAGAAGAAGACCCTGCCCATCTCAAATCCACGAATGCACCAGGTCAGAAACATCAGCACGACCCAGGAAACCCAAGCCAATCTCACGACAAATAATGAGGACGAACCAATCGTCGAAGTCCGCGGAGACGAGCTGGTGTCCTACCAGACCGCTGTGAATTGTGTCATGAGGCCCATGATACTGATCACCGCCGGCTTGGGGAAGGAATCCCGGCGAATGGTCGTGGATACTGGTGCTGCAGTGTCTGTCCTATCAAGACCTGTGCCTGGCATTGACATCCGCCCAACAACGTTGGAGCTATGGGGTGCCGACGGACAACCACTGCCCGTGCTGGGGATCCAGGAGGTACGTACCACCATTGGTCCGGTTACGATTACACACCCATTCTATGTCTTCCGACGACCTGACTCCGGCTTGGATCTGATCGGACTGGACCTCCTGAGGAAATTACCCCTTGGCATACGCCCGGATATCGGCGTAGTGGAGATGAAGGAACCCGCCACTGGGAAGATGATCTCCATCGGCGTGGTCGCCACTGACCCGGACCTCCTCAGGCACATCCGTCAACTGAAGGGCGACGGGATGGCGCGAAAAGCCCAGAAAACCGCTCAAGCCCCGAAACCCGACACCGACCACAACTGCCAGGGCGGGCCAACAGTCGCTTCAACATCTGCCAAAGCCTCTGAACCTCGCGTCGACGACAACCACCAAGGCCAACTGACCACCGAACCAACACCACCCAGAAAGCAGCCAGTGGTACACCCTCCAATGTCCGATGTAGCAGAGTTCCCAATCGAGATCGGGGACAATCCCCCTTCAACCTCTGAATTGGAGCGCCAGGTGCATCAGCATCTGACTCATCTGGCAGGACCCGACTCCCAATTGGTCAAAGACGGCCTGAGCCGTGTTCCTGTTGGCGCCATCATATTAAGTATGCCAAAGGAACTTCTGATAGCAGCCCAATCCTTGGACCCCTGGATCTCCACCCTGACTGCTGACCCAGAGAAGCATCGACTAAAGAAGGAGGAAGAAGTCTGGAGGAAGGAGGTCAATGTGGATGGCCAGCGGATCACGGTGCCACTGATTCCATCCACCATGCGGCGCTGGTTCCTGACCAATTGTCATCAACATCAGTGGGCCGGGCACCCTGGCATAGAAACAACCACCCGAGTCGCAAGACGGTACGGGTACTGGAAGAAGATGGTACGTGACGTCCGAGAGTTCGTCCAGAAATGCCAGGAGTGCCAGGAGAGGAACACTTCCCCGAATTTGACACCACCAATCCAAAAACCCGACATACCGACCCGAATCGGTCAAATTGTCGGTATTGACTTTGTTGGGCCTCTACCTGGTCGAGGAGGTACCAAATACATCCTGACGGTAATCGATCAGTTCTCCAAGTATGCAGAGGCTTATGTCACCACAGATTGCACAGCAGTAACAACCGCTCGCGTATTGACCACGAAGTACCTACCAACCCATGGTGCACCTGAGAGGCTCGTCTCTGACCGAGGCGCCGCCTTCATCTCTGGGGTCGTCAAGGAGCTGTGCGACACCTGGGAGATACGCCACGTCCACACCTCCGCTTACCATCCACAGGCCAACGGAGTATGTGAGCGATTCCATCGCACCCTGGCAAACCTGGTGGCGAAACTGAGACGCAAAACCCGGGACTGGGAAGCCGCCTTGCCTTTGGCACTAGCTGCCTACCGCAGCCTCCCCCACTGTAGTACGGGCTATTCGCCAAATCACCTGGTTTTCGGACGAGAGCTGAGAATGCCGCACCTAACCGAAATCAGCATAAAACGGGAAGCAACATCGCCCTTGAAGGATCAACACCAAGAAATGGTGCGAGTCCGCTTGGAAACTGAGCGACAGTTGAGGCGCGCCTGGCACACCCGTGAGCAGGCAATCAACAAGCGACGCCACTCTCGGGAGTTCCAGATAGGCCAACACGTATATGCCCAGCAGCTCGTCGCCCCACCAGGCACAGTGAAGAAGTTCTGGAGCCCCTGGAAAGGACCGCTCCGTGTGACCCGCAAACTGACCGATGTCAATTACGAGGTCCAGGATGTCCTGGGGAAGACCACACGTTACCACCTCAGCATGCTCAAGCCAGCGTTTACCAACAGCGTGCCAGACGACGCCGTCACCCCCGACGTAGCGGAAGAATGGCGCCCACCCGAGAGCCCTGCCCCTCCACCTAGCGAAGATAGCGGAGAGACATGGTTGTTGGACCCCCTTGAATGGCCGGAACCAGTACTGACCGAAGAAAATCCCGAACCTAGGGCCCAGGGCCCTGGAAGATCTTCCAGTCGAATCCCGATTCCGACTAGGACGGCGTCCAGTCCATACGGGCTAAGACCAAGGCGCAAAACGATCGACTACGCGCAGCTCCACGCGGGGAAGATGTCAACACCTAGAACGGGATGAAGCGATTGAAAAAAAAAAAAAAAAAAAAAAAAAAAAAAAAAAAAAAAAAAAAAAAAAAATTTTCAAGTTTTGTGGTATACTCGTAGTTTGTGAAATAGAATAGGGAATGTCTTACCTGTAGAATAAAATGCACAACACAAGTACTTACCTTGTTTGATTAATGACCGTGCCTCATGGGTCGGGACAGGACTGCCTTGCCCCCCCCCCCCTCTTTTCCTTTGTTTTTTCCCTTGTAATGGCAGCTAAAATCTAGGGTTGTTGTTCAGCGTCTGGCTCTGTGCAGAGAGGGAGGTTGTCTGCATAATAAATGAGCCATCGATTGATGTACAACGGGTGAGTCGGAGCGTGAGAGGAGACTAACAGAAGGGCCGGTTTGTATGTTTCAGAGTATAGTGGGGAAATAGGAGATCAGCGAACGACACCAAAAGACTATGGCGCTACCTCGGGCGCGGGTACCGTCGTCGGTGGGCAGCACGGACTTGGAGCCCGGAAGTACGGAGTGGCTGGCCGTCACCTCCACGGTCATCATGGGGCTGGGCAAGCTGGTCGCGTCCTGCGACAGGATGCCAACACAGAGGCGGATTCTGCTGCGCTGCCTAGACGAGCTTGGGGAAAGCTTGAACGTCGGCGACTCGGGGGTGGACATGAGATCAAGATCGAGTGGTGGGTCGGTGGAGGTCGAGTCCCTGCGTTGCCGAGTGATCATGATGGAACAGCAGCTGCAAGCCATGACCCACCTCAACGACTCATTCGGATCGAGCACGCATCGCGCCACCCCTCGAGGATCGTCGACACCACGACCTGACAACAACGTGGAAGAGTACCCCGCCCCTGCATTCACAGCGCCCGCCGCGGCCGAGCCGAGTATTGCCGACTCGTCAACTTCGTCCTCGGACTCCTCGTCGTCAGAAGAAACCGCACGGGGATCAGACGCCACCCCAGGGCAACCGCGTTCCGGCTCCTCCCGGGCCTCCACCCCTCGGCCGGTGAAGGTCGTCCTAGCTGATGGGGATGCTGGCGCTAGCTCACCCGTGGCCCCTGCCGACCCATCCAACATACCACCTTGGAACATCCGCGCCAGCGTACCTTCGACGAATGGGAGCGTCCTGTGCTGCATCTGCACAAAACGACAACACCCGCCGACAACCTACCGCTGCGATGGCTGTAAAGTGATGTGGAATCGGCTGGTGAGAAAGTGCCGGAACCTACGACCCACGGATCCCGCCTACCCGAAGCCCTGCTCCATCGCCGAACACGAGAAGGACCGCCCACCAACCTGTGCCGCTTGTAGACGCTGGCGGTACGAGCAAGCATGGATAGCAGCCAAACGACCTGACGCAATGCCCATCGCACCAGTCACCCCCACCGGAAGGAAAATTGCCGAGGTAGACCTCGGCCTCCAAAGATCGGAGGGGTGTAACGGGGCGGCAGATTCCAAGCGCCCCGTCAAGAAACTTCGGCGGCGGGGGACGGAACGGCCCCTCTCCCCTCCAAGCGCCTAACCCCAGCTGGGCGGAAGGCGTGTCCTCATTGGATTGGTTAGGCGATGGGCGGCGCGAGACACCCAGGGAGGAGTAGGAGGGGAAGGCGACTTGACGAGCGGACTGGGAGAAGGAACATCAGGCAGTCGTATCCGAACTCAAGAGAAGGAAAGTTGGAATCCCCGTTCGCCGTAATCCCGTGAGGACAAGGCGGAACGAAGTGAAGTGAAGCGGAACATCGAAGCGGAACAACCGACGCGTAGCAAGTCAACCCCTTGTGAACCCGGTGTTGTGAAAGTGACCTGAGGGAACGAGTGTATCGTGGTTCCTTCAGGGTGAGAACTCGGGAATTGGGAGATCAGCCAATTCCTCTCCCGTAACAGTGGGCCCTTATACGAACTGAAAATTCCCCGTCGGACCCGAGTGTTGATCCGTTCGCGCCCGATTCGACGGCCAATAGTCCAGGTCTCCCACGCACCGCCAGTCGTCGGACCTCCGTCGGAAAGAGCCTCGCCTCCTCCGGCCTGGACGGCGTTCCCCTGACCGAAGCCGAGCAGTGAAGAGAACATCACCCTGTTGTCTCCATCCGAAGGAGTTGGTGCACGTAAGTGGCGAAATAACTCTGTCTCGTACCCTCGCAACGCGAAAGTCGAATCTTTAAATCTGGCCCAAGCCCTGACGTTTAGTCACCAGAAAGCTGATCAGAGAATTGTACATTGTAACCGTAGTATTTAGTATTTTGTCTGTCGTAGGAAAAGTAAAAGGAATTAGGGGAGGACATTAGCAAATCACTTTCATTTTGCCGTTATTCAAATCAAACATTCCTGAGCCTTCAGCTACCTCGTAAATTCATTTGGCCCTCAGCCCTTCACTTCTACCTACTCAATAATTAGATTACGTAATAGTCAGTATCCTTCTCGGCCGAGACATTCCGTATTTCATATTTCTGTCAATTGCGTTATTATAAGCCAATATTGAACCCTTGTCTTTCAATCACGAAACCCCATTCCTCAGAGCTTGGTAAATTCAGGTGTACTTGGTGTCTATGACCGACCATCTCCGACATTCCGGACGGTAAGTGAAAGTCTTTAGTCTCCCACTAATTTATTCGCCTAGGTCTATTTCTGGATCCCTAGCCCGTTAGGTGAAAACGGCGGGTTACAGTACGTGTCCAAAACAGGTGTGTGATATACGATCGTGGATGTGACTGATACGATTTGCCACGTATGTTTTCCATTTGTGAGGAGACGATTTCACCCATTGGAGGACAATCATCGAGTCACACCAGGCTGTAATAGAATCAATATCGCACTGCTCGGGAGCGATACAGGGGGAAAGGGCTGGAGTCAAAAGGACCACGAGTTTCTCAAAGATTTTAGGGATTGAAGACAGCTAGGAAATAGGGTGGTAATTGAGTATTTCTGACGAATCACCTATCTTGAAGATGGGGTTATAAAGGAGCTCATCCAAAAGGTAGGAAATGTACCAGAGGCAAGCGAGGCATTGAAGAGCGAGGTAAGGGGACCAGCAAGACTAGGAGCACAGGGCTGAATGAGGGATTCCATCAGGGCCCATACTCTTAGAGGGGTCAAGGTGTGAGAACTGACTCTTGAAGTAGAGTGAGAATACCGAGGGGGGCGAGGTCAAGCGGGGAAGTTGAGGCACTATGCACTGAGAGACTGGCCTGGTACAAATACGGATGAAAAATGGACTGCAAAAAGATCAGCGATTGATTGAGGAGTATCAGCAGAGGCAGAGTGATGACGTAGAGCCGAGAGGAGAGACGAGCCGTTCCGATAGTTCATAAAGTTCCAGAAGCTCTTAGGATCAGCCGTGACGGAATCCTGGACTGAGACAAGATAGGAAGAATAACAGGCTCTAAACTCAGCTCTGCTGAGGCTGCGAAGTCGCGAATAGGAGCTGTAATCTTCCGGAAGTCAAGTGACGTTTTAGCGGGAGTGGGCCGAGGGAAGGAAGTAGATATCGGGCGAGTAGATCGGACGATTTTTTATAGCACTATTTAGGACGGAGTAGAAAGCGTGTGTTACCGAAGGAATTGGGCTGGAAGTTGAATTGTTTCAGTGAGAGAAGCTGGAGTGAATTATAGACCAAGGAGGCCTTCTGAGATGCGTGAAACGGAATGAGCGGGAGGTTCCATGAATCCCCTAGATTCCTGGCAAGTTGAAGTCACCCACCAGCACAAGACTGAACAAAGGAAAGGTGGAAGAGAGGGTCTCAAGATCATTAAACAGTCACGCAGTCACTGGACAGTAGGATGGTAAGTAGACTCCACAGATGACAAGAGGTCGGGAAGGATGGTGATGACATCCTCATGTAAATCCGAGACTTGGTAGATGTGTGAGCGGATACTTTTAGAGACAGCGATCAAGACGCCCCTATCAATTTCGAGTAGTTGGAGGGAAATCGGTCAGTAGGGTAGATAATTGCTGGGAAATCTTTGCTCAAGGGAATAAACGGAGGAGTGAAGCCATGTCTCTGTGGGAATCAAAATGTCATGTGCAAGATGTGGGGCTTGATGGTTCAGCAAGTTTAGTATTTCGGCCAAGAACGTTCTGGTAGAAGAAGGAAGTGGGGATGGTGTACAACTTTAATTCGCACTGTGAGACCGAATCCTGGCCGTCCGGGAAAAAAAAAGGAGAACAACGGGAGCGCTGACTTCAGCAGATCCGAACCGCGGGAAGTGCCACCGTCTCCCACCTCCGGTGAAGAATCCGAGCCCCACCATCGCGCCGGAAAATCAAAGTTCTTGAAAAACCTCCGGCGGATTTTTGATCATTCTCGTCGACATCGTCCCGGAATCAGCAGAGCTCCTGGCCTGAGCACTGTCCTGCGCTGTGACCCAGCCACCTCAACGCAGCCCGAACACCAACACGAACCACTCCAAGGTACCAGTGCATTCGGCATAGTTAAAGTCATATCAAACTCCCGACAAGACAATAAACCTATTTTATTCTTGGTTTGGTTTTGATTTGTTCGAACCTAGAGTCCTTTTGGCGTTGCAGGGTTTTTAAAACATTTACCGGGGCTTAAGAATTTTGGGGATTCTGGATAAGTCCCGTCCTAACTGGCCTAAGATAGCTTGTACAGTCCTAGGGAAAATAACCGTGAGCTTTGGGATTAGATGTATCACGTCGAAACCTAAGCTCCTACGCACAATTTCAAGTCGTACGACACGATTCGCGTGAAATATAAACCAACATCCGCCGCTGCTAGGAACCGACCGAGGCATTTTCACTCGAGCACTGAAAAAGTCGCCAACATTTTTTGGTCGCAAGGCACAATCGAAACCTCCACGTGCCTGGCGACTCAGCAATAGGGTGAACGCCACCCGTCGTCCGATTGGAGGATCCAAGATCCAACTTCAGCCTGCTTCCCTGCCAAATGTTGCTCCTTCGGACCCCGCTCCAGGAGTTGGTACAATTTTGGGGGCGCCTGAAATCAGACTGGCTGAGGGGTGGGCTCAAAGGAAAACTTTGCGCAAACTTTGGGCCCCGGATGAACGAAGGTAGTGCGCGAAAATGTTCTACCTGGCCTCTTGAGCTAACCTTGAGGAGCTAGAACGTTAAGTGGGGGGAGGAGTGGCGGGTTATTGGTTTTCATGGTGTTTTGGATTAAAGTTAGACCGGCGAGTTGATCTCATGTATTTACTGGCGTTGAATCTGGGAAACCACTTGTACGGTGTTTGGAATCGTATTTACCCAATCAAAACTAACTGTCTGATAAGAGAACAAGTCAACTCAATAACTGACCGCATTTCTCTCTTATTCCATTGAATAATTCATTCGCTTCGGTTTTGATGTGGTGTACGGCCAATTGAGTGTCTCTTCTCTTGATATAAATATATTCATTAATTTATTTATTTTTCCTTTTTTTCAAATAAAAAAGCTTAACGCCATGTCTGAAATGGGGGGAATAGAGACAGTGGTCAATCCGCGGCTATTTGTGAGATATTTGTCAACCGTGTCCGTCAGAAGTGCAAATTGGGTAAAAATTACTTTATAATGTTTCTCATGTTTTAATATCATTGTTCCTCTTCCGAATCATTCACCTTCTTTTCGTTGGCCAAATGCCACCTCACCTTTATTTCATCCCCTTTCGCTTAGTATTGTTAATTTTCACATCTACTTATACATCTAATGAGAAGGTACATACGAATAATATACAAGTAGATACCTACTTAGGTATACATGCTCAGTGGGCGGAAGTGTTGATATCCTCCTCGATATGAGCAGGTCGGTGATTAGTAAATTTCTAGGTAAGTTGTGGTGTTTGTAACATGGCTCATCCTCCCGAACCGAGGATGAGTTCGTCTCATTATTTCAATTTTCTTATATTGACGATCCACTACGGGGAAATCGATCATGAATGTGAGTGGGGATTTCAAACCAAGAGCTCTTCTCTTGATGAATTGACAAGTGCACTGTATTAGGTTTACCCAAATAGGTTCGACTCACCGAGTTTAGTGGGTTGGGCGTTTTAGCAGATAGGGAAGTGGTTGAGTAATATCGAAAATGTAAAAGCGTGTTTGGGATGAATAGTGTGGACGGGTTAGGTGGGAGGTGTGGATTGGATTGCAGAAGAGGGTAAGATGGATAACTGGAGGCATTAGGTGGATATTGGGAGTAATCAAGTGTAGAGCATGTATTTTTGAATGAAAACACTTATGATTTCGCTTATGTTTGTACCTTATATCTGAGTTGGGTAATGAAATATTGCAGTAAAGTTGCATAGTAATTGATTATACTTTGGTATATTGAAAAGTGCCAAAGCTACCAGCCAAAGACCTTGAGGACCACTAACCAATCAAGCATTTCAATCCAAAACGTCTACCACCCAGTATTTGGACCTTAATTCTATACCTTGCCTCAGTCAGATTGTTCCTGCATGGAATCCATCACTATCAGACAAGTGCCAGATGTCTGTAACGACCGCTTGGGTTCTTATTTACTATTAATTATACGGATTTATTCGAATTTGAGGTGTATCATACTTCATTGACGGATTTATTTTTTTTTTGTGCATACAGTTTCATGTAACCATGATAGCGTGTGTATCATGTTTTGGATCATGTACTTATCATTTAAGTTAGTCGTTGTACCAATTACTGTACTCCATTTACGAATATTATTGATCAATGAAATTGAAAATAGCTGGTGTGATGCCTCGTGGTTAGATACCGGGGGCGGCCTCCTCCAGTTATGCTGAACTCTAATCCACAAAAACCTCACCCTCCACACGGTCCAACCTGGTACTATTTGTCACATGTCTTCGGGTTGGACCTAGGCGAGTCTCAGTTGTCTGCCCACATGGCATGTAGAAAGACTATATATTCTGCCATTCTTTTCCATGCTTGTTTGCTTGATAACATTTCGCTGAACTAGCTCCTCCGGAGATGGTGAATTCAGACCTAGTTCTGACCACAGCTGTTCTCGTCGTAAACGCCATTGCTCACAGTCGAAGAATGTGTTTTTCGCGCTGTCCTGCATGTCTTGGCAGTGCAAACACCCTGGGCTCTGTGCGAACCCCATCCGGTGTTAATAGAAAAGTCCGTATCCTGTGAGGAATTGCGTGAGGTAGTAGGTTACCTCGTCGTGTGGCCTCTCCTGCCAGCCTCTCACTTCTGATACTAGTCTCGCTGTCCATCGTCCTCTCGATTTATTGTCCCAGATGGTCTGCCACTCATGTGTCCTTTCCGTTCTTCCTTGATCATTATTGCCTTCCTTGGTTCCATTCTTCTATCATAAATCCGTTTTCTTTCTGCAGCCAGTAAATGTATTGGAGGGGTCATCCAGCCAGTACAAGAACAGCTGGCTCTGATACCGTTCTTTATGCACTAACTATCCTTAGCGCTCCTTGCCGTTGTACCGCCATTAGTCGCTTCCGGTAAAGTGCGACAGATAGTGTGTCTGCCCATGTCTTTGCTCCAGACAGCCTGACCGAATTGGACACGGTCATGAGTAGCTTTCTCTTGCATGGTCGTCTTAACGTTCATCATTAGTCTGCTGAGTACAAGACTGATATTACTTCAAATGCTCAATCAATGCTTTTCTCTCTATTATTCTGGGGTGTAATTTGTTGTCGTTTTGTCTCCAAGGGCTCTGTTGAACAATAATTGACATGGAGAATACCTGGTTGATGGGATGGGGGTATTTTTCTGTAATGAATAGGTAGTAGATAAGGAACTTGACCAGATATTTTAGCATTCCGCAGGCTATTTTTACTGATTTTCACACCAGATTCCGCTAATGCGTGACCCCTTGGATAAAGGGGGCTGCTTGTGGTTAATTTTGTACGTACTCGTATTTCAGATAGAAACGATCTGAATTTGAGGCTTTCAAAGAGATGATTGTCTGAGATACCAAACCAATAAAACCCTGTCCCACCCCACATCTGACACCATGTTCAATTTTTCTGTCGGCTCCTCAATGGGTGTATTGGGAAGAGCCTGTCCACTATCATCTTCATCTTTGATTCATCCAGCCGGTTGTCTCCTCACGGAGGTTTCAATTTCTAGGCATCATTCATGTATCCCAGCCCCTATGGGTAGTCTCTTGTGACCTTGATGTAATTGCAATACTGCGTGGGTCCCGATAAGAGAAATCCCTTTTTGCACTCTGCTGCTATGGGAACACCAAATAATTGGGGCAGAGGTCGGTATAATAATAATAATTATTATTATAGATGCCCGATAATAATAGGCTAGACGTGAGCGACAAAATGATTGTCGGATTTCAGAAAATCGCTTACTGAAGGAACAAGGTCATATATGTTCGGCTTGGATTGTGGTGAGAATGGAGTTGACTCAAAAAATGTTGAAGTTGGTAGGATTTACTATGGGGATGTCCAGGAAGTTCATTAGGCGGGGGCATCTGTTCCCATAATATCGTGATAATTTGTCAAGTTCGTTATTCTACGGAATTTGAGTTTGGATTTGAGTTGATCCTCTTTGGAGGACGGCTGACGACGTCCGCGACACCTGACCAAGGTAGTCGGACGAAAATCCAAGGTGAAAGTCCTTGTTTACTTCACTTTACTTTACTTTGGTCCGCAGTTCTTTGTTGGTCTTTACTTTTCATTTCTTCAAACGATTCTTGTATGGCCTCGTTGATATGTTTATTTGGCCTTTAGTTGCGATTGTAAGCTCTCTTGGTTCTATTGCAGGTAGTCAACTATTCTGTCATTACGTTCCTCATCTTGGGAATCTAAATTTCCAGTGATACTTTTTATTACGGAACCTAAACCATTGATCAATCCTCATTTCACTCCGCTTTGTTGATTGCTAACTCCTTCTGTCGGTTCCCCAATGGGTGTATTGGGAAGAGCCTGTCCACTATCATCTTCATCTTCGATTCATCCAGCCGGTTGTCTCCTCTGGGAGGTGTCAATTTCTTGGCAACAATCTTGTTGATGTATAATTTCTGATGTATAAGTTTTTCTTCGATATGTTCGAGAGTAACGTTAATTGTAGTCGTAAGTTGTCGCGTGTGATTATTTATTTTTCTCCGTAGTTGCCTCACACCTGATAATTTTTCTATTTCACAGAACCCTCTCGAGCCAGATGGAGACATTACAGAACTATCGGACCCAGAAACGGTCATTCCATCTGGGACAATCGAAAGGAAAACTATCGTCATTGGAACTCGTGGCGTTCTCTCCACTAAGTATGAGGTGAGTTTATTGAATGATTGATAATAGCGCGGTAATAATATGCTGGTTGACGTTTACCAGATTTCTGAAAGGATAATAGCGCGGTAATAATATGCTGGTTGACGTTTACCAGATTTCTGAAAGGATAATGACTTTTGGCTTGTGTTCAATTTGGTCTAAATAAATTATTGATTCATCAAAATTTGCTTTTAGACTGCGGATGTTGATGATCCAACTAAATGTTTTGCAATTTGCACAGGTTGGGCTCTTAGTTCCCTGTTTGTCGCCACAATCTATATCCACTATCCACTAGCCACAGGATGGCATGATAAGCTGTTGGAAAGTGCTAGGGGTTTTCTGTCTTCCATCTTGCAAAGTGGACAGGTGGCCTTGATCATGTCCAATGAATTGAAGATGATGTAGCGATTGATCAAAATTGATGAATTTTCAAGGTGATTGTTAGATCCACAGTTTTTGTGAGGAGTTGTCCGTTTAGGAAAAAAAACCCCACTAACTAACTTCAACTTTTTAACTTTAGTTAATAAAGTCCAATCCATTGTTTTTTATTTGTAGAGTTTGGACTATGAAATTTGTGAGAACAAAGTTCTTCTTGAAGAAGTTAAAACCAGCACTGCTGGCTACCTAATGAGGAAGCTGGTTGCTCGATGGTTCATCTTCTTATTGATCGGAGTCTTGACTGCTCTGGTTGGGGTCGCTATTGACATTGCTATCGATAAGGCGTCTACAATGAAATATGATATGATCAAGAAAGGTAGGTTTGGTACGGTTCCTCCTATCTTTCCCTCATTGATAATAGCCATATTAATAATTTTTATTTTTGTTTAATAAGATATAGACCTATGTGTTACTGAAGACTGCTTATGGAGGCCTTACCTGATTTGGGCTGGACTGAATGCAGGATTCGTTTTCGTCGGCGCCTTTTTAGTTGCTTACATCGAGGTAGTGACCAACTTATGATGCCACTCACAACCACATCTACGTGTTCATAATTAACGTTGTATCACATTTCTTCCAGCCTGTTGCTAACGGGAGTGGGATCCCTCAAGTGAAGTGTTACCTCAATGGAGTTAAAGTGCCTAGGGTTGTCAGGTTGAAAACTCTCTTCGTCAAGGCTGTTGGCGTTGTGACCAGCGTGGTTGGTGGATTAGCTGCTGGGAAGGTGAGCATTTTTACAACATTGAAAGCGTTGGTAACTATTGCAGAATTGACTATTACGTTGAGGGCCATGTCTCTACCACAGGAAGAAGGGTAGTTTTATTGGCTTTATTATGGTGTATCTCGGCCACCTAATTTTGATTGCGGCCACGAAAAAGGCAGTGTTGCTCCGCTGAGCAGAATCCCGGGATGGAAAATCGTGGAAACAAACCTAGGTTGTGTTCTCGACAATGGAAGACAAATCCACCTCACGACCGAGTCGGTCCGTTTCGTGAACTTAGCAAATAATAATATAAATATTGAATTGGATATATTTCATTGAATGAAATACGTTTTTTTAAAATTATTTTCCTCTTGAATGTACGAGCTGATTTCAGCACAGGTCGCAATCCAATAGGCAACACTATATCAAATTTGAAACTGAACAAGGGAGATACTACGAATACCTCCTAATATATATATATATATATATATATATATATATATATATATATATATATATATATTTTTTTTATCTTCGAGCGCAGGAAGGCCCCATGATCCATATTGGCGCAGTGATCGCCGCAGGGTTGTCGCAAGGTAAAAGCACTTCAGTCAAGACGGACTTCAAAGTATTTCAGTACTTCAGGGAAGATCACGAAAAACGGGATTTCGTATCCGGTGGCGCAGCTGCCGGTGTGGCTGCAGCATTCGGCGCTCCTGTTGGTGAGTATTGTTTTGCCCACATCAATAAATATGCAGAGACATTGCCAGCTCCTTGTTATTCCTTGAATAATCAACCTATGTTTTCATGCAAATAGTCAACCTCTCCGATTCGGCTCAAAAAAAAATTTTTTTTGACGTTTCATGGTGTCTAGATCAAAAAAGGTCAATGTCCGTCCGCGCCGTTTTCGGTAGTAGAAAATTTTCTAAAAATCTGAAATTAGGGTCAGAGGTCTGCTCCCGGCCTAGGACGGTCCTCAAAACTGTTCAGCCCGATCGGACCAAATTTGGGCGGGGTAGGGGTCAAAATGTGTTTTTTGAAAAATGGAGTTTTTTCTGGAGAAATTTTTCGAGGTTTTGGTCGATCTAGGCGAGTAGGGTATCATTTTCGTTTCAATCTTGGACGCTGAATTTAATGAAGTGGGTCCCAGAACGATTGGCACCCACCGGAAGAAGTTATGGGTCAATATGGGAATGTATCCACCCATTTTGTATGTGTCAAGATTTCTGGTGCCTAGACGTGTGGGGTATCATTTTCCACTAAATTTTTGACCCTGAATAGATTGGAATGGGTCCGGGACCCGCCACACCCACTGTTTCCCCCATTCGAGGAATAACCAACCCGTGTGCAAGAATTTGCAGGGTTTTTTCTTGCACCTTTGGAGATACTGGTAGGATACTCAGATAGTTCTGATGCTTCTCATAACGTACACCGTGGAAAGCTTGATTGATTTTTTTTCCTCCTCAGGTGGTGTACTTTTCAGTTTGGAAGAAGGCAGCAGTTTTTGGAACCAGGCTTTAACTTGGAGGATATTTTTTGCTTCTGCCATTTCTGTTTTCACACTTAACTTCGTTTTGAGTGCATATCACGGCCGAACAGGTAACAATTGATACTCCGGATTTTCATTTGAAACTCATGTTATTATTTTTACTATAGTACACTGTATCCTTTAATCTTTTAATCTTCTTAATATTTGAGTAACTGCATTTCTACATGGGTTTGTTCGCATCTCTGAAACCTACCCAGAGTTGCGGCTTTTCCCTAAGCCTTCCCTGAGCCTCTGTAGAATCCTACCATAATAATCATAAAAAAATAGTAATTAATGTCGGTCTTATTGGAAAAACAGCATATAATTAAACCCATGCTGCTTATACTTTTTACCTATGTGTGAATAACAATGTGCTTTCGATTCGCTGAATACACCCCCTCCTATTCTACCCCCTCGACCACCACCAAACCAGCCTTCCAATTCAATATATTCAATCTACACTGTATTTTATATCGTTACGTTACTCCACTTACTTGACCACTTTGCGCTTCCAGGTGAATTGACATACTACGGTCTCCTCAATTTTGGCCACTTTGACGAAATCAATTATGAGCTATTTGAGTTGCTCATATACATATTCATAGGAGCCATTGGCGGTATGATGGGCTCCCTGTACACATTTCTGAACTACAAGTTGATCGTCTTCCGTCTGAGGTACCTACTGTTCATTCAGATTCCATACAGATCGGATGACATCAATAATAACTTAGCCGCTAGGCTAATGTACGTACAGGGCTCACAACGCTTCGCGTAAATGAGGATTGAAAACCCCGCCAAAATATTCCAGTATTGTTGCAGTTGTGAAACCTATTCCTAAAGTGCACGTTTCGCCAGAAGATACAGAACACTCATCTCTGGGACGACGCAATGTCAATATTAATGTACCCGTGTACTGACCCACTACATACATTGAAAATGGCTTTTTACTCTCTTCGTACACCGACCTCGTCCCCTCCGACCTCATACTTGCTCGGACTGGTAGCTTCTATGCAGATTTTAACTTCTCAGTTCTCAATATGCATTCATGTCGGCTCAAGATAAAATCCCCCAGTGAGCCCTCTTCCGTACTTTCTCGACACCCCGTTTGTTGCGCGATTTCATCGTTCTTATGTTCACCAGATACATCCGTGGTCGTTGGTTGAAAGTGATTGAAGCTTGCATGGTTGCTGTACTGTCTGCTACAGTTGCTATGATTATGATATTCGCCGTATCAGATTGCAAACCGCTTGGCCAAGACCCAACTGAAACCCCTCTCCAGGTGAATACTCAATGATTAAGTATGCTAGACACTACCTATTGGATCATAAATGTTTCTATTTTTTGTTGCAGATGTATTGCGAAGATGGAAAGTACAGTGCGGTTGCAGCGTTGTGGCTCCAGAACCCTGAAACTAGTGTTCGAGCTTTATTCCACGATCCTCCAGGTGAGTAGGTTCCGCGCTTGCACTCATGAGGACGTCATAAAGCATAGGTTATGCGGCTACATAATAAAGTGTCGTTCCATTGAAGTAGGTACTCGCTGATTTGTTTTCTCTCTATAGCCTCAGTCCTCAGCCTATACTCCTTCGCACTTATGGAAACCTGCAAACTTGACTGTTAAGGGTTCACCATCTTTGACCACTGATGAGTGATAACTAGCACAATTTATATTTCAGGTTCGCAGAGTTGGCTGACTCTTGTCCTGTTCACAAGCGCCTATCTTTTCTTGTCAATCATGACTTACGGCATTAGTGCTTCAAGTGGCATATTCATCCCCTGTCTCCTCACTGGCGCTGGTTGGGGAAGGCTTTTTGGAAAGATGCTGGGTGTATTTTTTCCTGGAGCTGTAAGTTTGTGCCAACCTTGAGTTACCTACGCTAGTAGTAGCGTTTTTATGTTCCAAGCACTCGCCCACTATACCGAACCATTTAGATGCACACACTTCCTGCTCCAAATGAGCCTTAACTTTTTCCCTCTCGTGGGATTCTCTCACTCTTTCCTTCCTCCCTTCATTGTGTCACAACACATCTGAATTCAGATCTGTGTATGTGGTTACATGTGGTGTATGTGGGACATCACCTTAGCAGCACCAAAATGTAGTGTAATTGTGGTTTCCTCTACCAACCTAACAATCCTACAGAGTTGGATTGACCCTGGGAAGTACGCCTTGGTCGGAGCTGCCGCACAACTTGGAGGTGTCGTGAGGATGACCATCAGTTTGACAGTCATCCTAATCGAAGCCACAGGAAACATCAACTTCGGTCTGCCGCTAATGGTCACTCTCATGACTGCTAAATGGGTCGGTGACTATTTCACAGAGGTAAGCCTGCTGACATCGCATCACATTCTGACCATTTTTTTTTTATAAATCATGCGTGTTAATCTTTCTGCGAATTTTAGGCATTCTATGACCTTCACATCCAACTAGCAGGTGTCCCTGTGTTACCATGGGAACCTCCAGCGTTTGCTATAGAACTCAAAGCGCCTGAAGTAATGAATGCCCCAGTTGTTGCGTTTTCCCCAGTTGAAAGTGTCAAGAAAATACTAGAAGTATTGTCGTTTGAAACGTTCAACGGGTTTCCCATCGTTGACCCTCCAATGAAAAAGGTGACTGCTGCCAAATTTTGGCTTTTCCACCCAGATGTAACCATTGTGTGCCCTTTCTGCCATCTCATTAAGTACTCAGACCCCGGTATTTAGAGGTTTACTCTAGCAGTAAGGTTATATATAGTAGGTTTTTTGCAAAATACAGAAGCGTTCTAACAGAATGGTTGCAAGTAATTTTGTTTTCTGTTACGAACTACGGGCGCTGTAGTTGAATGGTTTCATGTTTACATGACTCAATTTTTTCAGAACGATGATCGACACTCAGTTGGAAAACTGCGTGGTCTCATCCTCCGATCCCAGCTGATAATTCTCCTTGATCAAAAAGCGTTTACGGAGAAGGGATTTAGCGCTGGCGAGCAGCGAATCCCACTGTCCGCATTCAGGCAAAGCTATCCCCGCCACAAGGAGATAAAAGTTAGAACATTTTTGAGAAACAAAACTGAACGAACGAATAAACTGGTCGGTAGTTGAACTAAGATTAATTTTGTTTTTAGGACATTTTCATTTCTGATGATGAGATCAACTATACAATTGACTTGAGGCCTTACATGAATCCCTCACCCTATACGGTTCATGACGTGAGTTTTTGTGTCAAAGTGGTGTTGAATTTAAGAAAATGACTCTGTTCAGATGTATTACTGCTTTCAATTTTCCAGGCCGCATCCTTCCCACGAATATTCCGGCTGTTCAGGGCTCTTGGTTTGAGACACTTAATAGTCATAAATGACTCGAATGAGGTAAGTTGCTTTTAATATCTGCTACTTATTACTGTGGTTGTTTGATTGTACTCCTACTTAACAAAAAACAACCATGCGGTAGTATGAATGAAATCTTGGAAACCATTGTGGAAACCAATTGAATAAAAACGGACTTCATCAAATGATAGTCTATTTCCACAAAAAATAATGAGTACACTTGTTAAATTGATTTCGACGGTTGGATCATTATCAGTAACGTGAACCATGCGGTGTTGGTTTGACGTTTAACTATGTTTTCTGTTATAGGTCGTCGGGATGGTAACCAGAAAAGATATTGCCAGATACAGAGAGAAAACCCATGGCTCGTTAGGCCTCGAAGAGCTCAAATGGTCGGAATAATTTGAGTGTGGTTACAATCGTTGTGATTCGCATGTAGCTACAAGGTTCCACCTGATTTGGAACCCGTGGCTTTGTTAGGATTTCAAATGGAATTGCATATTTCTTACCTGCTCCACTCATGTGTGAGGTATATTATTGAGTTACACACATGTTGCCTGGACAAGCCTTCAAAGTTAATGTCATTGAGGAACAAACGCCGCCTAGTAATCTCATTATTTCACTAGTATTTTTGTTTATAAATAACTATTTAACTAGTATGTGATATCTAAAATATGTAATATTGGTTCTATCTATATTTTGAATACTACTTGAACGATTTTTTCAGTAATTTGATAATAGATTCTATTTGGGTAGGAACTTCCATGTGAATGACCTGGAATGAAAAATAATAGTTTTGTTTTACCTCGTGGTATTCTTTTCCCCACTTTATCCTACTTCCTGCCGTACATACTATTCCCCAAGATGGTAATGGACTAGCCCAACTACAAATAACATCACATTATGCGTGGCAATCGAATACTAAATTAAGTCGCACAGTAGCGAGAATATCACGCTAAGTCTCTTACTGAGTCAGCGGAAACAAAGAACTGGTCGAGAATTGGCGAGATTATTAGCAAAACGAGGCAAGCAACAGAGGGGACGGGTACAGGTACGAGGGGGGGGGGGGCAGATAATTTGAGGAGGAAAAAGGCACCTGAAGCGAAACCATGGAGAAAAGGTCTGGCGCGCCAATCCGACCATGCAGGAGCCCATGGAGAAAGGGAGTGCAGCGTCAGTTGGGACGTGCTTCGATTTATAATCGTGTTCGCGGCGAATTGAATCGAATGAATTTTCGAGATTTTTGGCGATCTAGGCGTGTGGGGCACTATTTTCGACAAAATGTTGGACGTTGGATTCAATGAGACGTGTCCTAGAACGATTGGCGCCCACTGGAAGAGGTTACGGGTCAAAATTGGTATCTGTCTACTGATTTCGATAGTTCTGGTACCTAGGCGTGTGGGGTATGGTTTTCCTCTAATTTTTGGACAATGAATAAAATGGAATGAGTCTGCACGCTCCTGGTTCCTAGGAATTACCTAACCCCTGTGAAGGAACTTGCAGCGTTTTTGCTGTTAGTGTTGCTAGTCATTTGACGACTTCCTCTTGGAAGGGTACAAAACACTGTAACGCGAGTAACGCTTTCTAGTGCCCGGATGCCGAAAGTAAGGTTCCCGATCTAAGCTGTTCGAGTAAGGACCATTTGGATGGCTGTGGGCCAATTTCAGTTGATAGTCATGGAGGTACAAGGTACGTTCTCACATTCACAGAAGATTTTTCAAGAAAAACATTCGCTTGTCAGCAGCATCAAGAACAACCATGCTCAGATCTAGAAGTTCAAGCCGATCAAAGCCTCGCTGCTGTGCGGTGTCAAGTGCAACTATACAAGGACGTATTAACTACCAAAACCAACATTCAAGACCCCAACCTGTCAGGAGTAATGCCCGAGGAAGGACGTTCATTGTGACAGGGTTCTGCGGTCACAACACTACAGTTCAGGTAATCCTAATTTCTCAACTTGATCGTTTCACTAAAAATTTAACTCCGTGCGTTATCCCTACCAAAAGTTGTGAATCAGGCTCTAGAATATTTCGTGAGAAAACGTTCCCTCCGATAGTAGTGCTTAAACTTGTTTTCACTTAGTCCCTTCCAGTTCGGGTTCATAAGAGGTTTCCAGCATGAATGATATTGTTGCGAGCTGGCACCTGCGCCGGTCAAATGGGCTGCCAGCGTCGCAGGGTCAGCAACCTGTGGAGGGCTCGAACATTCGTGTGTCCTATCAAATTGGCTGGAACCTTCCCATTCGCTCGAGACAACAGGTCGAGTTCCCAGAATAGGGAAGGTCCCAGAAGGTACTCGACCAAGAGGCAGCTAGTATAAAAGAGCCCCAGGATCGCCGCACAAGTTCAGTTCAGTTTGGAGTCTGAGTATAGACGCTTTGTGTCATAAATCGTGCGACAACCGCGTAACCGTGAATTGTGATTGTGTAAGTGCGCGAATGTGAACAGAGTATTCAAGTGAACAATTGTTAATAAATTGTCTACTAAGAACATAAATCGTTACAATATCGTGCTGCATCTGCCGTCCTTTTCAATTAAATTAGGCCCGATGACTCCGAATCGGGAAACTGCACACCACACTGTGCCTAAGGAAGAGTAGAGGTGTCTCTGATGGCTGGTCTTGGGTTTTCAGCTGCCCAGTTGCACAAATCCGGTTTGCCTGCAGCTTCAGAAAGATGGAGAAGTCTCACCTTTGGGGGAGAGGATGCCGGATCGGCGCTGAATGGGGTCGGCAAGGGCTTTCAGAGCCATCCGAATTCCCTTCTGTAAGCGCGGGCACAATAGACCCTAGACGGTCGCAGTGCCTAGGAGCAGCAACTGCCCCACGTCCTTCAGTTAGAGGCCAAAGGACAAAATGGAAATAAAAATATGGAAACCATCGCGTTGCTGAAGTTTCCGATTCAAACAAACCAATGTTCATTATTCCAAGTTGAGTACCTACTATTCTTTTGCATTTCAAAACCGATTCATATATTTTGACCTACCCTGTAGCATCTGCATCTTCTTCTTGTTGGAGACTGCGGATTTTGGGCTGTATGATATAATTCATCATCTTTTACACGTTTATTAAGTTGACATCATCTAAACAATTATTTACAGTAAGATTTTAATTATTTTGTCTGTGAGACTAGAATTACCTGGGTACTTTTCTTACTACTTACATTCAAATCTTCAGTGATGGCATGTGGAGCAAATAGTTTATTGTGTTCTGTAGCTAGACAATTTTCAACTTAAAAATGAATAAAATCGTAAGAATAGAAGAACAACAAGCGCATGATAACTTTTGTGCTCAAACAAGATGGCTTACCACACAGGCTCCAATAACCAGTGCGGCAACTTAGACCATACCTTTTTTCTAAAAATTGGGAGGAGCGGTATGCACATGCCACGCAAGAACTGTGAACAATTGATTTTACGAAAATTGTGTCATTTGCATATTCTGTTAAAACCTCTATATTTAATACAGCAATTCGCCTATTTATTAAGAATACCTCCGTTGAACTTTTACAATCATCCATATCCATTCGTCCGTAGAAGCCCCTAGATTTAGTTGGCCTTTTGCCTCATATTGGTCCTGGCGTAGGTAATATGTTACCTAAATTACTCTGCCCCAACGCGATCAACTTCTCTCAATTCGCAACACTGGTATTGTCAAAAAGAGAGATCTTATGATGATTTCATGGCTAACCTCAACAGTGCGTTACGTACGTATTTCTGTTGGTAATTAACACATGTATGAACTCAGACGCGTGACATGATCGCTTCGAAAAGTTAACGTGACAAGCTATTTACAAAAGGAATGCGCATTTTCTGTAATAGGCACAGACTACAAGTTGCTGACGGTTACCAATTAATTTCGATTAGTGACGCTTATCATAGCTTGGTGACTTAAAAAAACGTACTGACTTCCTCTCGACTAGATCCACTCCACTATAATACATTCCTCCGGCTCGTCTTCCTAAAACACCGCTAATTCATTCCTTCGATAGAAAAAAATTACTACTTATTTGTGATTTGATAATGCATACGTACATCATCTTGATTGAGCGTTTCAAAAACCCCACATCAACACGGGTAAATGTTACGTTTTTAAGTGTTAAATTTTTAGAATTATGGCACGAACAGCTCAATTATGGCGAAACAGCTCGCTTTCATTGTCAACCAAATCGTACAGAAATGATTATTCATTGGGCACAAATTGAAAAAGATTGACAAAATATCGACTTTGATCGAATTGAAAAACTTTCTCTTCTCTCGTCGCACATTGCCTTCATGCACATGCAACTGTAGATAGTTATGATGAAATTATCCTATGTACACATTTAAACAATGGCGTAGTACGAAGCATGCTCAAAGCTACACCACAAAAACCGCTCGTCGTAAAACTAACATATCACACCGATAAATATGAATAAAAAAGTTGTTCGAAAGGTAGAATGAATTCTCAATTTTCAATCTGGAAGAGGAAAAATGTAGGTTATGAAAGAACAAAAATTGTTACGCCTCTTAGATCTATAAGTTATGTATCCAGCAAGTTCTAATGAAGGAAACACGACGTCGGCAAGGATATAGGTAGTTATCATGGTGATTTACGTTGGGCAGAGAACTGTAAAGAAGAAAAACCATTCATTATGATAAGCACATGAGAACTTTCTAATATAGTATTTTGATAGCAGTCAAATGTGTGTATTCGCCGAGCACTTAGGGTACTACTGCTCGCCGGACACCTTAGGTTATGGGTCAAAATGGTTATCTATAATCCATTTTGAATATGTTTTCGAGATTTCTGGTACCTAGGCGTGTGGGGTATAATTTTCCACTAAATTTTGGACCCTGAATCGATTGGAATGGGTCTGGGACCCGCTACACTCACTGTTTTCCCCATGTTGAAAAATGAATCTCCATGCGCCTGGTCCGAGGTTCAAATTAGTCTGCATGCGCCTGGTTCGAGGAATAACCAACCCGTGTGTAAGAATTTGCAGCGTTTTTGACCTTATGCAAGTAAATTTTTGAAATGGTCGTCACCCACATCTTATTGTACGTTCGTACAAATTAGATATAATAATATTGGTATTCTCTGGATATGTAACAGCGCTTGCCAAATATGGCCAACGATCGTCATCAACTCCTTTCTTATCACTACACTTATTGCTCTCCACAAATCCCTTGAAAAATTTTCCAAGTCTAAATCAGACCCCCTATGGATTTTTCAAATAAAATTATGGATAATCAAAAGATAATCTAATTTTCTCAAAGTGTATCGCCCTGAATGGGTTATTTGTTCAAGGAAAAATACAAGGTAGGTACCAATTCGATTTTTCACACCAAAAAATTCTATCATACATAAAACTTTCTCACCTTTTAATATGTAGTCTGTCAGTAAAGTGGGAACGGTAGGGCTATCCTCATTTATTGCTTTCAGAACTGTAACAATAAAAACAACTTACAGCCAAACTCTTCAGGAAAATTTATCGGAGATTTCAGCTTGCGCCTCCACTCAACATTCAGAGGGAAAATGTAGGACCGCATCAGTTCATTATTCAATCAATCATCATTAATGGAAATGTAGCTGCACGTATAAGCTTTAGGACACGATTGTAAGATTTTTGCTGAACCTTAGACTACTGAAAAACCTTATATTTTCTGGTATAACTTACTTTTAATGAGAACCTGGAGAGCCTGATTATCCAATGGTCCACTATCCACATGGTACGGGATAACCGTGGTCAAATACTAAAACAAAAAGGAGTATTTACTCATTCAGGGTAGTTATGTGCTGACATGAACCAAAATAATTATTGTGGTAGGTTCTTGATGGGTTCAGTAATATCAAACGCGGTGAAAACCCAGTCCGGTGGCTTGCATATTCGTTTCGTTGATTGCACGTTTCCCCGTGGAAACCACGGCTTTTTCAGTTGCTTAAAATAAATGAATGCTTTAGTCAAAGACTCCTTTAGGAAGAAGATGACTTTAGCAAGTTGAGCTAATAATCAATACTAGGTTCAATGGGGTTTTAGAGATTTTAACGTACGCCTACTCAAATTAGTGGACAGGCAGGATCATATAACGGGCCGGTACCAGTTAAGCTAATTGAATGACTTGTATCATCAAGTTTTTATTTAACCAAGTTGCGTTCATTGAACTCGATGTAATGCTTGTCTGTTACTGTAATGAGTACATAAAACTAAGGTACTTAACTTGGCTCTCCCACTTTTGGTAATGTTGTGCATTTCAGGGCACTGGCGCTTGCTTAGTTTATACACATCCCCAATCCCGTTGTTCATGAAGTTTTGTTATTTTTGAATGCTGAGGAGGTCATCAACAATCAGATGTTGCCACGTCATTAACATGACCTATAAGCCTCTCTAAGTGTAGCTGGCTTATCTTCTGACTTCTTCAACTGTATTCAAGGTTCATGAGAGGATTTGGGGTACAACGGCACGCATCACTACAGGTACAGCAGCGTAGCAAACAGCACACTACCTTTGGAACAGCTTAGCCCCAGAATTGCGCACCGTACGTCCAAACTGCCTTCAGGATTCGATTGAATGTACAACATTAGCTTAGTTAGCGAAATGTGTTTTTCGAAAAATGGATTAATCGAGATTTCACGCGATCCAGGCGTATGGGGTGTCATTTTCCACTACATTTTGGTCACTGAATCGATTGGAATGAGTCTCTATGCTCTTGGTCTAAAATTATATAATAATCCCCTCAAAAAAAAAAAAAAAAAAAAAAAAAAAAAAAAAAAAAAAAAAAATTACTGTATTTCGGAGATGAATGCAGCTAATGCAGCTTGTTCATTCATGGTTGATTATCCCTTGAATAATCAACCCATGTTTTCATGCAAAAAGTCAAACTCTCCGATTCGGGCCATCAAAATTTAGCAAATGTCCGTCCACGCCAATTTTGGTTGTAGAAAATATTCTAAAAATCTTAAATTTTGGTCTGGGACCCGATTTTAGCTGTAGTTGGTCCTCGAAATTTTTAAGCCCGGTTGAACCAAGTTATTGATGATGACTAAATTTTGGACGCTGAATCCATTGAGACGGGTCCCGGCTGTACAGGATATATCGGAGTGAGCCTAGTACAATTCCTAGTCTTTTAGCGGGCTCGATCGGCGGTTGGAAGTTTTCACCCGTCACAGATCAAGGGACTGATATAAAACGGGGTCGAGTGTCGGAAACGTTCTGTTCGCTCCCCTCCATTTATTAAAACAGGTATACTCGATCATTTACCTCGGGCATTTGGCCGATTTTTTCACTTTTGTGTTCGATTTTGAAGGAATACGTCAGCTGACACACATTGACTCACTCAGATGGGTGCATGAGTGGCTCAAGTGGACCTGAAGGTTATACCTATATATCAGCGCTATTCCAAGCATCTAGCCTTAGTCTCAGCTAAACATATTCGTTCGACCTCTTCAGGCTTCTACAAGAGCCCTTGTATACCATCGACTAAGACATTTTTGTATTTTGGGCACCTAAAGAGATCGTAGATCACACACCACAGCGTTCTACAATTGTTTGAATGGGCAAATTGACATTCGTTGTACATTTAAATAATCCGCCAATCGTTCCGGACCGAATCAAGAAGGCTCTGCGGCCCCACCATTTTATTAACCATACTATGTCCCTGTCTGTTTCTCGTGTCTTCAACTTCTCCTCAAACATTGCTTTTGCACAGTCGGAAATACTAAATTTCACCAATAAAACCTATCAACAATCAATAAAATGATCACTTCAACCTCCTGACTGGGTTTTGTCACCACCGCTTTTTAAAATTTAGTTTACCTTTGATTCAGATACTGATGGTTTGTTCCCCTTTGACTTCTTTTTTTCGACATGATGTTGCCTCCTCCGATTTTGTACTGCCAGCAACAGTGAAATAAACGAATTTTTCAGCTCCTTCTCGTATTCCAGTTCATCGCGGAGCGCAAGTTCCGAGATTAGAGTTTCCGAATAGTCCCGAATCAACAGTTCCAGTTCCATGTACAGCTCGTTCAGTTGAGAAACAGTAAGTGACTTGAGTTCTACAATTGAAATGATTTGTTATGGTTAGTGACTTGATGAAACTGTTAACATAAAAAATATGAAGGTAGAATGAGTTAGCGTACTGTCATGGTAAAGTGGCGAGCACAGGACTTGTTTGGCTTTCCTCTGTAGGGTGTTGTTGGCTGTTTCAGAATCAGACACACAGTCATTCGAAGATTCCTATGGAAATGAAACAACATATTGTCGGGTGAGTAGGCTTGTTGATTAAGAATAAGATGTGGGCAGGCAGGTAGCTGCCTAAAAACTTTACGTAGTTAAATCCCAGAAATTCAGGAGACTTTTTGTTCACTTGGCAAATTGTAGACAATTCCTGAAGAAAAACGAAATGCTAAATTTCAAGATAATGCTGTAGAATATATTTAGTGAAAAAGCAAAGCGTGAATCCCGCACATTTTGGCTTACCCTAGGTTTCCTACCTAGCGAGCCTGCTTACATCTTTCAAGAATTATACTCCTGCTGCATCAGCATCACTGAACTATACAAGTTTGCTTTCCTTGCGTCTTTCTCACTCAATTAGTGCTCCCGATGCTGAGAGGTGGGCAGAAGACAACCAACTGTTCACTAACTTATCATAATTATATTAAAATGATGATGGGTTTCATAAAGTCACAGATTGAAGGATCTTGTTACGAAAATAAGTAAATAAGGTGTAGAAAGGAAGTAGAGCCTCTGAGTCTTAGATTTGAAAGCGGAACCACCGCCACAGTCATTTCGGCAGGAGCCGACCAGTATAGGCCTCACATTTTCCATTTTTTCTTCGGTTTAAAACTTTTAATTGGAAGATCAATGAATATATTCAACAGCATTATCGATTGTCATGAAATCTGGGTAGGTATTCCTTGAATAATCAACCTAGGTTAAATAACCAACCAAAATGATAGAAATTACATCGATTTGTAAGTAAACATTAGCAATGAGTAAAAATTAAGTTTTCACTTATTTTGGTCCAAACAGGGCGTGTGTTTGTGTCGCTCATTCCTAGTAACTATCACCATTTATTAGACATAAAAAAGTGAATGCCAGTCATTGTAGAAAGATTCTTTTATGGGTAGTTTCACAGCTTTCGAGGGCCTATGTAGCAGTGGATGCTTCCTACATTACTAAAATGAAAGATATTTTTGTTTCCAAAATGGAATTTTTTGTTTTACATTTCAGAGCCTCCTGACTAAATTCGATTTTGCCCATGTGTCCACATTTTCCTTTTTACAGCAATAACCTTAACAATGGAGTATACAAGTGTAGTGAAGCGACGTTTTGGTTGGTTATTCCTTGATGTATGTTTCCATGCAAGAGGTCAACCTGTACGATTTCCAGAAATTGATTAGTTGAGGCAAAACGACGGTTTTTTGGTTGGTTATTTCTTGAATAATCAATCTATGTTTTCATGCAAAAAGTCAACCTCTCCAATTTGCCCCAAAATGTTGTTTACTTAATTTGGCACAAAAAAATCTACCTCCATGATGTCGTCAATTTCTCTGATGACTTCATCTGCGGTTTTGACGGGTTCGGTGTCCTGCGTGAAACCCGAGAGAATAAGTGAGTGCATGTCCAGGTCACTGGCCACAGCCTCGTCTTCGCTGCTGAACTCCTCTTCGTCCATGACTTTATCCTGTGTTCATAAAGTTTTTAGGATCAATATGAATGCTTTGTTTATGGAAAAACTGGTCAAAGAATTCATCCGATATCCACATCACGTCGAATATCCCGAGAACCACAAGTAACTCATAGACACTTTAATCTCGCAGATCACCTAAGAGGTGTGTTGGAATAAAACCCTGAGATTCCTCGCATTGTCCACCCATCTCTAGAGTCTGTTGGAATCAAACTAGATGGAAAGACAAGAGGCGCGAGAATCTATAGTACGACATCTAGCAATGCAGTAACATCTCACAAAGCAGACAACCTATGCGGCATCCGAAATTCGGCGGGCTACAAACTACCATTGACTACATACTGATGATGAAGATAATGGTTAACAATGAGAATAAATGAATATTCATGTTAATTTAGTTATTTTAAGAATAAAATTGTTAAAATTTTTATTAGTTGATTTATAAGGAATATATGTATAGTATAGTATGAGTCATTGATGTAAATTTTTTCAAGTAATGTTATATTTTATGTGATTTTTGATCCTGGGAGGAGTGAAGAGAGCCCTCAATGGCCCTATTCCTCCTAGATGGATGTATAAAAAACAATCAATCAATCAAGAATGAGGAATTTCCTTATACAAATCTGGATTTGAACAAATCACAAATTACTTGCTGTCTCTGAGCACATAATATGGGTATTTAGCACACATAATTAAGCCTCAAACACCTTGTGCAGAAGCAATCACTACATGGTCATGATTCAAAGTACCAGTTCTTCCGGCAAAAACACGAGAGATTTATTGTAAGTTCAGGTCATAAAGACTCACCAGAACTCTTCGGTTTGTCTTTTGTCCAAACGGATTTCAATGTGACAGTTTTCCACAGAGATTTTGAGAACTAATCTTAGTAAACTAAGTTTTCCATTGGAGAACTAATCCCTCTACTCAAAACAATTGAAAGACAAACGAAATAAGCCTTGTTTTTGGAAAGTCCACGCAAATTCCCATCTAAGGCTTAGTTCGAACAAGGCGAAAAACCATGATGTTGAAAAACAGCGTGCCAATTATGTTTTCCCAATGTTTCACACAAATTTAACTCTGTGTAGAAGGTCCTAAGCCACTTTGTGCAATATATACGGACAATTACACTTGGAGAGGATGAATATTATTGACTCAAACATGTAGCTTCCAACCTTTTCTTCGTTAAGATTCAGAGCCGGCATGTGGAGTTTTCTGGCATATGATTTTGACCAGTCGATCGGCAAAATGTTACCAAAGTTGCCAGTGATGGTCCACCACATTCTGAAACACAAAAATTACAGCGTTAGGGCAAGAATACATGTCAAAAAAATCACTTTCCAAAACTCTAATAGGAAATAAGGCGCTACAGCGAGAACAGGATCAGCCTATCGGGTTCATGTTTGTTATATTTTGCACAGGAACCAAAGAACACTGGGATATTGTAAAGGAGTCAACTTTCACGAGACCAAAAAGCCCTTGCAGTTCAACTCTACCGTACTCTACCTGAATCGAAAATCAAGTAAAAGTGTGGGGTATTTTAGTTTTCCCAGTTTCTTTCACAGTTCTATGATATTTTCAAGTGTGTGATATAGTACCGAGAGTAAATCTGGACAGTGGTTCTAAAAATCAGTAACCAGTGTTTGTGTAAACACAGAAGGATCAACGGCCCATGCTTTTAGAAACGCAGAAACCCTATTTGACATCTATCAACTATACTGTTTCTACATGTTGTAGAGGCCCATATGATCAGGACAGAGTAAGGAATGGTGGCAAAAGAGGATTTCATTGCTATTTAAGAACGAGAAAAACCGCTACAAATTATTCCAAAAATTCTCGGAGCAAGAATATGGGGGAAGCAGTGAGTGTGGAGTGTACCAGATTGATTCCAATCGATTCAGTGTCCAACATTATTTACTGGAAAATAATACCCCTTGGCACCCGATAACCCGCTTTCAAAATAGGTAGGTAAGGTACCCATTCCGGGGCCCGTCTTTCAAGGATTCAGCGTCAAAAAAATAAGTGAGGGACCTCCAGGGGGTATTTTCGGGTAGCGTGTGGGGAATTATTTTCCACTTAACATTGGACTCTGGATCGATTGGAATGATTCTGGGACACTCCACACTGACTGATTTACATTGCAGTGTCCGCCATGAATGAACGGCTCAAGTTGTTTAAAGGTTCGAGCAAACTCAGTACATTTGATATATGTCTTGCTGGGCAATAAATACATCACAGTAATTCCTTGAACAACCAATAAAAACGATTAAACCTATTTTCACACCTTCTAAAGCAACAATAGAAGACCCCCCCCCCCTTCACTACACGTTTTAGAGCATCAATGGGAGAGTCTAGAAAGCACCAATATTTTGAAATGGGACCAATTCTTTACATCGTAGGTAACACTACCAAAAGTGGGATTTCACCAAAATTGTACATGAGAGGGTTTTTTCTGTTTATTACTGAAACAAAAGACAAACCCGACAAATTTTTGGTGCAGTTTACTATTCTACCAGGCTGATCAATGATCGAAATCTCCTGACTTAGGAAATTGCCGTCCACGCCGACTTTGGTAGTAAAAATTTTTTTCAGAATCTGAAATTTTGGTCAGGGGTCCAATCATGGCTCTAGTTGGTCCTCAAAACTTTTCAACCCGATCGGACCAAATTTGGGTGGGGTAGGGGTCAAAATGTGTTTTTCGAAAAATGGATTTTTGAGATTTTTGGCGATCTAGGCGTATGGGGTATCATTTTCCACTAAATTTTGGACGCTGAATCCAATGAAATGGGTCCCGGAACGATTGGTGCCCTCTGGATGAGGTTATGGGTCATAATGGGTACCTATCTACCCATTTCGAATGTGTGTTATATCAAGATTTCTGGTACCCAGGCGTGTGGGTTATGATTTTCCACTATTCGTTTTATTATTATTATTATTTTTTTAAGGAAAAAATGGGATTTTATTAATTAGTACTCAAATGAAGGAAGTGATTGAAATCAGCACAGCGTTACGATCCTCTTGTTGTGGCTCCTAGAGAAATGGGAAAACCTCCAATGACCTCTCAGGGAAAATAGTAGGCACATGAGAATCGCGAGACCAGGCGATAGTACGTTGAATACTGCCGTAAGATTACAGAGACAGAAAGCTTTAATAATATAAGCACGGGAAGGCTGTGATGGCGGGCGTGCTGGTGCTGGGGTGGCGGCAACGTATTGATTGTTAGGCGGCGACCTTCGCTGGTTCCTCGAACCGTACCCTGCTGCGTTGTATCCTCAATGTAATCCGCGACAAATGCTACGTATAAAAACCGCCGTTCATGATAAGAGTACATACATGATTCAGTATGCACCGTTTTGGTAATGTTATGCAATCCAGTGCACTAGGGGGCACTAGCTCTGACTGAACTTACTCATTCCCCAGTCCTACTAGGTCATTGTGTATAGTTTTTTAAAATTGTTCGAGTAGCGGGACTGCTTCTTCATTAACGAAACCCTTAAGCCTCTCTTGATGGAATACTGCTTGTATAGGGTGTTCCAGAAATAGCGCCTAATTTCAATAAACAATTCAATTTGTGGTCAATTTGAAATTTTTTTTATAGGAAATCGTAGGAAAACAACTCCGATTTATGAGTGAAAATGATATTGGGCATGTGCCCACCCAAACCAGCCGTACATTGCAGCAAACGGTCATTGAAATTTCGATCACTCGCTGGCAGACCTACGGATCGATGGTGGCAATGGCTTTTCGGATTTCTTCCTTCAATTGGCCAACCATCCGACGTTTATTGGCGTACACCTTGGACTTAACGAACTTCCATAAGACAAAATCGAGTGGGGTCGAGTCACAGGACCGTGCTGGCCACTCCTGAGTCCCTCGAAGCAATATGATGCGGTCGGGAAACTTTAATCGCAGAAGTGCCATAGTCTCGCGAGAAGTATGGCTAATTGCCCCATCTTGCTGGAACCAAAATCCTTCTAAATCACCAATTTCCTCCAGTTTGGACCAAAACTATTCAGGAATCATTTCCCTGTACTGGCTCGAACTCCTTCGACGGTCTCTTCGTCTCGCGATGAGCGCGACGACCTCCCCTCGTTCAAAATTGAGCCCGTGGTTTCGAATTTTCGCACCAATCTTCAAACAGTGGATTTGTTAGGTGCCACTTTACGTCCTAGAGGATCTTGAAGGACTCGAACCGTTGCCGTGGGGCTTTCATCACACTTTTCAAAGGATTTCAACACCAAAATTCGCTGTTCTTTGGAGAGTTGTTCCATTGTTAAGAACTCACGTAAACACCAAAAACTCAGCAACGAGTGGGTCGGTAACTCAAATCGGAATGATAAAAGATAACAAAAATCATTACACCACGGCTTCCAACCTTCCCGGGAAACCGTAGTGCCTACACAAAATTCGGCGCTACTTCTGGAACACCCTATATATTGATAACTACATTGACCTTTGGCACTTGCGATTCCAGGTGCAAATTGTTGGTGAAACGGTACGAATCAGGTACTTTATTTTGAAAACGCTGAATGCTTTTAGTAAGTTCAGAATGGATTCCTCAACGACTATTTGCTAATTGGGGAAGCACTCTAGACCCCCCCCCCCCCCTCCTTCAGAATACCGCTCGAATCTCGGTCACAAAATTCGTGTATCAGATGGGGTCAAAATGTACGACCGAATCTAGCTGGGCGTCAGGGATTGTCCGTACAGCACAATCACTGAGGGTCGGAACCGAATCACCCTCCCCAACAGTCACGTTGGGAGTCAAGCCATGTCTTGCAGCGTAAATAACCGTCCACTAGCAGCATTGAATCGATTAAAGTTCGAACATTCCATTTGCAGCCCACATCCTAGTTCGGAATATGTCCGTGAATTATTCAGCAGCAGAAACCAACAAATTTACTGCACGGTTTGGTTTGATCGCTTGAGGATGTTTCATATTACAGGGTCAAGTAACCCTGTGAAGTTTTGGATGCAATGCAATCAAATCCGATAATTCGATATCTTAAACCGGATACTAATATTACCTACTAC
>CM033999.1:36702413-36713157 GCA_019603395.1 Cyrtorhinus lividipennis
AATCTTGGAATAACTCTATGAGAACCGGTAAAATCGCCAAGTGCCATGCAAATCGCTCAAGCGTTGTCATTCGCCGAGATTGGTGAGAGAAGTGAAGGTGATCCAGATACGAGGCCAAGGTAGCGAGTCGAAGAGATCCTAGGTGCCTATGAGGTGTACCATCCACAAGTGGGAAGATGTACAATCGCTCTATCGTATAAATGATTTGGATCATGCCTTCTGTGCCGTCCAGAGGAGTTAAGCCGCCTACTCACGTTCTGACTGTCGGGTGTGGTGTAAGCGAAAGTTATCCCCTCTCCTTCCCTGACCGAGAATCACGAAGACCCGCTCCCCGTCCAAGTATTGATAATTTATTAATATTTGATAATTTTATGACATAGTTTTACTATTTTTTGTACTATTGAGCCTTTTGGGAGTGCTTTTAATAATTATTTAATTACCTCAAAACATAGGTTATATCACCACCACTGCCACTGGACCACTGGTACTAACGGTGACTGTATCAATTTTTATGTGTATTTTTGAACATTTAAACCTTAAAAATCATATTTTTTTCAAGTACAGATGAATTATAGCGTTCTGAGGGTGTTCTAAACCGACGCAGGCTCAATAAAATAGAAAACAATTTTTTTTAGCGATTATTTTGAACATTTTTTTGAAAATTTGAACCCCTTGTTGTAGACTAATTAGGCTTGTCAACGAATAGCCGTTTTGCAAAACGGAGTTTTTGAGACCAAAACAAAAAAATATTTCAAGCGTTATGGCAGTTGAAGTCTGGAAATACGCCTTAAAAATCTATGATTCGTCCTGAACAGATTTTGAGGGGGTCCCCAGCCATTTTCTCGCAATTTCCAAATATTGGATTCCTCACTAAGGGGCTCTTACAACGTCAGGAGACTGGGAGGGGAACCCAACTGTTTGCCACACCTTTCTGAAATAAATTGGAGATTTCTGATTAAAGTTTGTTGTGAAATAAGGGATTAGGTATTGAACGTGAATTAATTTTCTGTGTACACAAACGTCCTGTCAATCGCCTAGATTTTCAATGAATTTTGATCATCAACCATTGATGTCCCAGGGTGGATATATAGGGGATGTTGTGGACCCTCTGAGAAAGGGATTAGAGGATCCCAAAGCAGCGGAAGTCTGTTTGGCCTCATGAGGGTTCAGCCAACCAAGAAACCTAATCTCTCGGAGCGGGTTTTCAGTTAGCTATTGAGCTTTCGTTGAGGGATTATCCTCCTTTTGTTTTGTGCCCTGAAGTGGTTGAATCTGTATTGTGGCTGCTGGGACATTCAAATATTATCTGAGCTGCAGTTTCATCCGCCTCCTCTGGCCAGTAAGTTGAAAAAAGTGCTGATTTGATTAAAGGTACTAGTAAAGATGATGTTATAGATAATATTTGGACTTTTAAGAAGTTTTAATTCATTCAAAATATCCTGACCGTGCAGATATTATCTTCTGGAACGAGGATTCATTGTCGATAGGAGAAACACTACACATATTATGAGAACAAAATGTTGGCACCAGAGGCGGGGTTTCCTATATTAAGAAATAACCAATTCCCCGAGGTACTAAAGAGTTTAATGCGAGGTTTGATTTGAAATTGAAAAAAATAATTAGGAGCTCCTTTGCTAATATAAAATGATTACTGTTTGCATTTCCAAGTGGTAAAATATGACCCACCAATTAGTTTTCCTCAGGCTTAGCCTTATCTCAATTTTGAAGAACCACACTTACGAATGAACCATCAAAACTGGTGTACCTAAAATTTAGATGACTTGAAGGGGTCAAACCGGGGAGAGTGAATTCTTATTTGTTACCTTGTTTTCTGATAACAAAAGGTTCGGCTTCCGCCCTCTATGCCCTCAAGACTTGAACGATCGCGCCCTCGTGGATTTTCCATAATATAAATCTGCCCCAAGGGTTGGTCGATCGATCGGTTTTGCATCAATTATCATACGACGCTTGTATGAAAGGCCTTCAATATTAAAATAAATGGCATTCCCGCTAGCAGAATTCGGTTTCATCCCGGGTTCACCTAAAGGTTAATTGACTATCAGTTCATTAAAGGGTTCCTACATGCGTCTCAAGGACAAAAACATTGCAAATTATCCACATTGATTTATTATTCTAGGTGGATCTCGCGGGGCTGAGAATAAGTTAGGTACCACTAAAACCCAATCGGAGTCTAAATGAACAATTTCACATTTTTTGGAGTATTTTGAAAGCCTGTTTTGGCCCGGACAACGAAAGGAAATCTTGTTTTCAAAGTCTACACACTGAAGCGCATCTAAAAAGAATATCAGATCATGTGTGGTATCCTGGTTTTGATGAACTGACATTATTGTAAAACTCCAAACTATTAACATAATATATTGGATAGTTCTGTGTTCCCAAGTGTTGAGCTGTTGCTCCTCACCGATCCCTTTACGAAAGTGAAATAACTAGATGGGTTTCACCACTCTGTTATTCTATTCTCCTAGTAAATACATAGAGGTTAAGAAAGCTAAGAAATTATAATTATATGAATCCGTGAGCCATATTCATCATCGTCTGACCTCAGAGTGTAAGACCATCAACCATTCGTTATCTTATTTGTGATACAACAAACTGGTCTTCTTCAGGCGCACTTCATAACTTCTCTACAATAACTTCTCGTCATTTGAAATGTCCCTCGAGTGTGGGAGCGAGAATTCGAGAATATATGGTGGTTAGGGTTTTTTAAGGTCGCATCTGCATTCACATCCTTTAATCCAACAGTTCGCCAGGCCAGGCCTGACATCATCAGGGCACATATTGCCAACCAGTCTCCAAATCCCTATAGGATGATATGTAGATCATCAATAACATTGTGGTGTATGGTGGAACAATGGTCAGATGCCGAAATGATCAGGCTTAGTATTCAAGCCAAGTAGTATAGCCAATCGAGGTCAATCGCTTATAACGTGGTTCCGTCTTCTACAAAATTCATACGGCAATCTTGAGAAATCGCAGTGACTTTTGTGCATTATCTCCAAACACGTCCTTCGGGAAATGACGTCGAACATTCAAAAACCTCATGGTAGCTATCTCGAAAATCGACTTAGTACTTACTTACCTACTTGGAAAGAAGTCAGGATGTCGAGAAAACACGTTCGTCACGGGACGATAATGGGTCAAGAGTTTTTGGGAGTCATAGGGAAGGACAATCATGTGGGACCGTGAGTTCAAAATGGTTCTTTGTCCTGGTAGGTATCTAACTAGGACTTGAAAAATTTCCTCTTGGCGTCTGAGTCCCGTTCGTAAAGATGGTATAATGAACCTATAGAACTTTCCTTGGTCTTTTCGCCCAGACAACATAGACGGAAGATGCAAAATTTAATTTTTGTTTAAAGAGTAATAATTTAAATAAATACCTAAGGCGCATGATAAAGAAGAAGCGGTATATGGAGCCGTTGTTGGCTATATGTTGAAATCGCAGTCATTCATTCTCAAGCAGATCTTGAACGTGAAAGGCAATCAAGAACCCCGTCTTTTGAAACCCCGATTTCAGGACGCCTTTTCACTATGGGGAGGAAATTACAGAGTTCGAGCATATCGATGATATGGCGACACATATACTGTTATCTATGCATCAGGAGTTGAAATCGTAAAACGATGCAATTGGATATTATGAAAATTCATCCCTCGAGTCTTAGCGGTTTTCAAAGCAAGCTTCTACCCATTTAAAAACTCTGTAAATTCTTACACATACAATCTTCCAACATTTAGTGCAAAATGATACCCCACACGCCTTAGTACCAGAAACCTCGAAAATCCATTTTTCGAAAAACACATTATGACCCCTACCCTACCCAAATTTGGTCCGATCGGGCTGAAAATTTTCGAGGACCAACTAAAGCCGGAAATGGGCCCCTGAATTTCAGGTTATAGTATACGTTTCATGATGTCTCGATAAAAAAATTTAAAAAAATGTCCGTACTCCATCAATACCGTTTTTGGTAGTAGACAATTTTATACAAATCTGAAATTTTGGTCAGTGGCCTCTTTTCGGTTATAGTTAGTTCTCAAAACTCATCAGCCCACTAATTGTGTCAGGGATCCATCACAATGGATTCAGCGTCAAAGATCGAGTGGTAAAAAGATGGACATGGTGGACGTGGTGGATGGTGGGTGGGACATTGATGGAACACTAATCCCTTCTTTATGTATCATGAACAATGCATACTTCGTTCTCAGCCATGTTACTTCGCGTCGTCTTTGCTTTTCCATTAGGTACTTATCGGTTAATATGTTGCCGCTAGTTGCCGATTGTTCTCAAGTAAATCTCGATATCCGTATTTTCCGCCAGCGAACCATTGTTTATCGGCGTGGAATTTCGTCTCTCTACTGCCATTAAAGGTAATACTTTCTCCTTACGTCGTTTTTTGATAATATATACTTACAGGCTTCCTTGGCTGGGACTAAACTATATGACAAGGTACTTACTATGACAAGTCCCCCGCTTTTTTACGGACATTATATCGACTCACGACGTGACGTCTAACAATTTTAGTTCAAAATTACCCACTTTTTGGTTGGTTATGGAATGGATTATTGACGGAAAATTATCGAAAAATGGATTATCCAGATTTTTGGCGATCTAGGTGTGTGAGGTATAATTTCCACTAAATTTGGACGCTGAATTCAATGGAATGGATGCCAGAACGATTATCACCCACCGAAAGAAGTTATGGGTCGAAATTGGGTATCTATCTACCCATTTTGTATATGTGTTTTCAAGATTTCTTGTACCTAGGCGTGTGGGGTATCATGTTCCACTAAATTTTGGACGCTGAATCCAATGGGACGTGCCTAAAGCGATTGACACCCACCGGAAGACGTTTTGGGTCACAATTGGTATCAATCCAGCTATTTCAAATGTGGTTTTTGAGATTTCATCTCGACTCTATTTTAGTGGCCACTTCATCCCCACATCTTGTCTAAAATAAAACGTTGTGGTACAGTGAGGTCTCTTTGATCCCACTTCTTTTTCAGAACCTCACCAATCAACACATCTACATCCATTGTAATGCATTTCCAACAGGAAAAATAGGAAAATAACACATAAAAGACTCAGATAAGAGCTCAAGAATTCACTCTACCCGTAGAGGAAGAACGGCTGAATGACTAACCTTCGGACCACGCTCCAGTTTATTCATCTGCCTTCCTCGGCTAGTGTTTGATTTCTATCTTAGCTCTTTGCTCTTCCTTCCTTGCTCTCCCTTCTTTGCTCTCCACTCCACTCTGTACGTATCCTCCTTCTTGGCCAGGACATTTTGGCGGCGACATATGCGTTAGTTACAGTGGACTACCACCTGGATAGGTACAAACATGGGATTGGGTGGGGAGGTCAATAACGTTGATTGAACCTTCTGTCCCAGTGTGTTCTGGATGGGAGTCCAGTTCTGTGGATAGAAGCCTATTCAACCCCAATCCCCCTGCTCTGGTTGTGGAGACAGCAGTATGGACTGCATGCTCAGACCACTGACCTGCGCATGTTATTTGGTTGGTTGGCCTCTGGCTGCCATATTAGTTGGTAAGAGGCTTATATTTTTCTTGGCTGTCCATTACTGAACCCTTAGGGCATAAAACGCTAGGTGAAAAGAGATTGAATATATGATGGGTTCTCCATCCTTATTGGCATCACATAAGTCAGATATGCATTGTTTCTAGGAACCCCTTGGTAGCGTATGGTGCTTTCATCATTTATGGTCGTATCAAGTTCAGAAAGATTGAGGAAAAGTTGCGCTGCATGTCCTCTACTCGGCAATCCACTCTAACTGATAAATGCCGGAGATGAATTGAGCCTGTTTAAGAAGCAATACTGTCAGTTCGTCCAAACTAGGATACCGCATACAGTAAGCACTGTGTCGCGTATGAAGCTAGAATGAATTTGCGCTAACAAAACCGTACTGCGACTGGGAGATAGATACACTGTCAATCTTGCATCTAACCACCTGTAGATCATGATGATTGTTATATTCAATTACAAAAGTCACTATAGCACGAGAGAACGCAAAAAACGTTTGTTCTCGATCATGTCCACGAATGGTAATCGCCATATACACACCCACAACCATGGAGGACAAGGAGTTAGGAAGTTCAAAACCAATCAGTTCAGAAGATGATTGACAGTCGCCTGAGCTGTAATCAACGTCATCACGATATCTTTGGAGTTTCTCCCAACTAATTTTATTTACGCAATGAACACCGTCGTATGCCCAGTTCGGCGAAGAGAAAGCACTAAGTACGTTGTGTTGACCTAGACCCGAGACAAGAGGTTGAAGGTAAAATCCAGCATGCCAAAGGTGACTAATTATATCCGTACTGCAAAATAATAGAGCCATGATAAGGGTAGGGTAATTCAGTTCCGTTGTACGGTACTATGCGTTCAATATTTCACTTAGCTTACATAAAAAGATCTAGGAAGGAAGACGAAAAAAAAAATTATTGTGACAGACGTAATGAGTTTATTAAGTGTGCAAGAGGCTGAGGGCTCAATAATAGTTAGGGTTCTTCTCTGTTTGATTCGCCTTCTTGTAAGGAGTCCCTCGGTATCTAAAATTGATGCGTGGCTGGCCTTTACGATACGTTATTTCGATACGAGTGGAATCAAGTATTTAAAGCCACGAATCTCCCAACTACCGTTTTCCAGCATTGCACTGTCTTCGACATCCCAAAACTCTCCAACGAAAGTCTCTTGTTGTGCAGAAGCGGAGTGAAATGTTATCCAGTACCGATGTGCTAGGTATACAGAAATTTTGATTAAGGGATCAACATACTCTGAAGTTCATGTTCAAACCCACCAACTCTGTCAAAATTCGTGTTTTTCGAAAAGTGGATTTTCGAGATTTTGGTGTGAAGGGTATTATTTTTCATTAAATTTTGGACGCTGAATCGATTGGAATGAGCCCCCATGCTCCTGGTCCGAGCGATAAACAACCCCTGTGAATGAATTTGCTGCGATTCGATTGGTTATTCCTTGAATAATCAACCTATGTATTCATGCAAAAAGTCAATCAACGCCGCCGACGCTTATTTTGTTAGTAGACAATTTTCTAAAAACCTATAACGAAAAATTCAGGTCAGGGGCCCATTTCCGGCTTTAGTTGGTCCTCAAACAAAGATCTCACCTATGTGAATGGTGAACATTAGTTAATTTCAACTATCGTACGCCATTTTTACAACATGAAATCGGTATAAGACGCACTGTGTAATCAAAAAAGATTTTGCCTGCCTTTCTCTTTCTGATTCTCTCGATTTCAAACTCCAAATCCAATCGGACCGTAAACATACAGAGGTCCGAACTAACGAGAGCCAGTATACGACTACGAAAACAACGCAATCCCCGACCTGAACAGCGATTCATTACGATGAACATGTGAATACGTAACATCTGGTTACTACCATTATGTTAGGCACGGTCGGCTAATTCGGTTCCGAAAAGCAGCCTTTATCCCCAGAAATGATATTTTGGTATTGCTCCTCAATCCATCCATTGCTCCAGTTGATTGGATGTACTTCGATTTCGCATTTAAAACAAAAAACTAGTGTTCCGGAACATAACACGTGTGTCGGATCTGATTCGATTAGCTGTAAGTTGATCACTGGCCGATAGATAGAAATTATTTGGAACTGTGAGGCATGCCAGAAAATCATACATTCCCCCGTCCCCCAAAATAGGCCCGTATCCTTGCTGAATAACGGCGTCAACTACCTACCAAACAACCCTCTAGGAAGCTATTCGCGAATTATTATGCATTTGAATTGATTTCCACACACTGGAACTGGGTCCTTACGGGTCGAGGAACTAGTTGCCAAAAAGTCCTAAGAGTTTAGGACCTGGAGAGTACGTGGGTTTTGATTGGTTATTCCTTGAATAATCAACCTATGTTTTCATGCAAAAGGTCAACCTCTCCGAATGAGCTCAATATTTTTTTCTGGGCGTTTCAAGGTGTCTAGATAAAAAAAAAAAAATCTGAAAATTCTTACACACGGGTTGGTTATTCCTCGAACCAGGCGCATGGAGACTAATTTGAACCTCGGACCAGGCGCATGGAGATTCATTTCTTCAACATGGGAAAAATGGGGGAAACAGTGGGTGTGGCGGGTCCCGGACCCATTCCAATCGATTCAGGGTCCAAAATTTAGTGGAGAATGATACCCCACACGCCTAGGTAGCAGAAATCCCGAAAACACATATACAAAATGGGTAATATATACCCAATTTGACCCATAACTTCTTCCGGTGGGTGCCAATTGTTCTGGGACCCATTCAATTGGATTCAGCGTCCAAAATTTAGTGGATAAGTATACCCCACTCTCCTAAATCGCCCAAAATCTCGAAAATCCATTTTTCAAAAAACAAATTTTGGCCCCTACCCCGCCCGAATTTTGTCCGATCGGGTTGATAAGTTTTGAGGACCAACTAGAGCCGGAATAGAGTCCCTGACCATTTTTTTTTTTTTTTTTTCAAAGTCAAATGTTTGTTTGCCGTACGCCGTTCGCGGTCAGTGCCGTTTTTGGTAGCTGAAAAATTGCAAAATCGGAAATTTTGGTAAGGGACCCATTTCTGGCTCTAGTTGGTCCTCGAAACTTTTCAACCCAATCATACCAAATTTGGGCAGGGTAGGGGTCAAAATGTGTTTTTTAAACATGTATTTTCGAGATTTTAGGCGATCTAGGCGAGTGGGGTATCATTTTCCACTAAATTTTGGACGCTGAATTGATTGGAGTGAGTCCCTATGACCCTGGCGAGGAATAACCAACCCCTGTGAATGAATTTGCAGCGTTTTTATATTCCTTCCTAAACCCTCATAAATTCACCATGTACGTCGAATATCCCCAGAATGAGAGTGATGTTGAACTCCATTTCTACTCTTTCCATGGCGACGGGAAGCCCGATTCACGTAATGTTGGCATTGAAGAGGGCGCATTATTACGATGCAATGATGAAGGCGATGCTCAGCAATATCTTTGTCTGACAGCCTCAGGGAAAGGTATCCTGGAGGATTCCGTTCGATACGCTAATGCAATTGCCTACCCCCAGATGGGAGACACATCTCACTAGTTAGTGGATGAAATAAATTTCTGCCTTTCGATTCATAAGGTACTCTCACAGTCGCGATGCGCAATGTAATTACGAGACAAGTGTGGTGAGAACTTTAGCATAGGAAGAGTCTTGCTCGCGAAACATCCCATGAATTCGATCCACCATTGCCGGCTGAAAGAAAAAAATAGAGAGAGGTAGAGAAAAAAAGGGAGAGAGAGAAACTCAACTCGTGAAAAAGTGAGAGGCAAACAACTTTCATTGGCGATTGAAACACAAAGCGCACAGGACCCCTTCCCTTCATAACTATGTCAATCAATTATTGTCTCAATGGGCCTCCACGCGATTTCCTTCCGAAAAGGATTCCTCGATCCGCCCTTCTCTCTGCTATGAGACAACAGTGCGATGGCTTGGGATGGATCGTATTGTACGGGTCGGCACCATCACAGCCATCAAGGTTATTGAATTCACTTTACGCATATCGAACTGCCCGTCTTTTGTTGTCTTCATTGCCACGAATCACGCAACAGGTCCGAGGAAAATCCAAACTTCAGCCGTTAATTTTCTTTTGATCTAGACCTACTCATTATTTTAATGCAAACATACTAAATTCGGATCCCACGTACATTAACCAACATCAATTTCTTGAAAGTACACATTCATGTGTACTTCATATAGATGAAATTACGCATATGAAGATGGCCTACTGTTCAATTCGATTGGTTATTCCTTCGAGCAGGAGTATGGGGAAAACAATGAGTGGGGAGCGTCCCAGAATCATCCTAATCGATTCATTATCCAACATTTTAGTGGAAAATGGTACCCCACACTACAAGGTACCCAAAAACCTCAAATACCCACTTTTGAAATGGGTAGGTAGGTACTCATTTTGACGCATACCCACCTCCGGTGTTCGCCAATCTATCCAAGACTCATTTCAGTGGCGTCAGTGTCCTAAATTTAATAGAAAATGTATCCCACGCCTAAATCGCAGAAAATCCATCAAAAACACGTTTTAACCAATATGAAACGTAGATATAATGCCGAATCGTGGGGCCAATCAGTGTCCTCTAGCATGAAAACAGGCAATTCCACAATTGAATTGGATCATCAATTATGAATTATTATTAATTGTTGAAATAAGTGGTGCCCACATCCAGGTCTACCTACTCTCCTCTAGTGACGCCATGGACTGGGCCTGTCAGCTGTCACTGGGATGTGAGGCAGCCAATAGGGACAGCCAAATCACGCTAAGCCGATGGAATAATTGTAAGGTTAGTCCTTCAGTCAATGAATATTTGTATTATACGTAATATGTGATATTGCCAAGGGTATTTTAAAGGATTATTGCACAATCTAACTGAGTGAGATAGCTTGTTGTTATTCAAGGCTTCATAATTTAGATGTTTCACCCCTAATTCTGGCAACTAACCATATTCTGATGCAGTGTTCTATATGATGTTGTGTTCTGCAACCCATGATTTTCACACATGCGCTGTTCGAGCTCCATGTTGTAACCGCTTTGTTTCTGTGATAATTCTGTTTTTTCTTATTAAAAAGGAATCTACCCATCTGTGTTCTTGCTTTATGAGCTTCTAAACCCGGTGAGTTCTAGTATCTGATGATACAATTGTTTACTTGTTAATAATTTGAGGTTTTGACTCAGCACGG